>OU015495.1:130643090-131218895 GCA_907164885.2 Dolomedes plantarius | reverse complement strand
CGTGAAGAGGGGACTTCCTTCCACGTCACTCGTTATGCAAAATGTTGCTCGTAAAACGAGCCATTTTTTGCGATTTATTTTGCTCGTATGCAAAATACTCGTTATGCGAGATGCTCGTTAAGCGAGGTTCCACTGTATTTAAGTATGAAGTCTTAGATGCAGGAGATTTGCCAAAAACAAATGCAGAATGAAAGCGAGACATTATTTGTGTTATTATGCAAAATAAGTACTAAAAATCTTCAGTTCACCGATTTTAAAATTGTTCAACATAGACAAGAATAATATATATATAATAAATATATATATAATATAAATAATAAATATATATATATATATATATATATATATTATATATATATATATATATATTATATATATATATATATATAATATATATAATATATCTAATATAAAATGAAAATTTGTCTGTCTGTCTGTCTGTATGTATGTCTATAATTGTATAGAAATCCACAGTTTAGGAGCAGCGATCGTGGAATTTTACATACAGGCGTCTTTAAAAACAGCCGAGGGACTTAAGAACTTCCAAAATCGAAATTAATTACCGTTAATTTTTAATTAATAAAAAACCAACAATTTTGAAACTAAATGTAAGCTGTTACTCTTTGTGGAATCACCCCTCTGAATATGGCGTCCACGTATAAGATAAAGTTGAAAGAGAAAAACCAGTATGAGCACTAAAGCTACCACAGCCAGGAACCAAAAACATGAAAAGATAAGATTGAAAGTGGTTTTTGACAATATCATCATCAGCGGTGTCGATACTGTCTAAAAACCAATGGATTGTTTCAGGTAAGTATGATCTATCAATAAACATACTTCACCGTATATTATATATATATATATATATATATATATATATATATATATATATATATATATATAGATATATATATATATAAAATTCCAGAAATTTTCTAGCGAATTTTTTTTTTTCCGCTAAAAATAAGACTTTTCATTCTACTCAGTGAAGTTTTAATTCTTCGAAATTTTAATTTAACTTAGAATTTTGTCGATGGGATAAAGATGCATTTATTTATTTAATTATGTTATCTATATATAAAACAGTTCCGTGACTGACTGACAGATAACGCACAGACCAAACCACTGGACCTAAAGGGCTGAAATTTTGCATGGCGATTTTTTCTATAGTGTAGTGGTGCGCTAAGTAAGATTTTTGAAAATTTCTTCTTAGATTTTTTTAAATTAAATTTTCGAGCTGTTTTTGTAATATTCTTTAAAGTTTGCATTTAAAATAATAATCCGAGGGTTATAAAATTTATATCACGAGAAAGATCCTAAAAATTCCTTTAAAATGAAATCTTTTTTCGAAACTTTACCTCGATTTTTCTGAGTTTTGGCGAATTTTTAAAGATTAATTTTTAGAATTTAATTTATTAAATGCTGATCACTTGGTTTTTTTCTTTTTGTGATACTGTAAACTAATTTTGCGTCACGTGCACAACAACGAAATAGACAAAAAATATTTTTTTTCTTGCTAATGCGGCAGATGATTGGTCATTATCCAAAAAAATATTAACATACAGTAAAAGAAATGTTCCTCAAACTGTACTATTTAACTGTACTATAATATTTAGTATGTTCTATTAGATTTAATTTGAATATTTTCTCTACATTATTTTGTCTATAAAAATCCGTTACGATTTCTTTATAAATATATTTTTTCGTTTTTTTTCATCAATTGCATACATTGATCATTGTATTTATTATAAATTATTTATACATATATTTGGCATGAATTGCATACATTGACCGTTGTATTTAATTTGAATGTACTCCGTAGCGAAGTACGGGTTTTCAGCTAGCATACAGGGTGTTTCATATTGAATGGGACAAAATAATAGCATACTACAAATTCCTGTAATTGATTTATTTAGCCGAAAATAATTAATTCTGAAACTACAATAATACAAGTTTTATCTGGCAACAGCGAAAAATCTTCCGGTTACGAAATCGCCGCTAGAGAGATACTGTTAACCGAAATGGCGCCATCCATGCAGGAGAAAGCTACTGCGTTTTGGAATACGCCAAATCATCTTCGTTTATCGTTCCCTCCGTGGAGGAGCGGTTACTGGCTTCATTCTGCAGCAAGACGGTTCCCACCACATTGGCATAAAAATGCACGTCAGTACCTGAACGATAGTCTTAACCTCATTCCTCGATGTGGCCGTGCTGGGTCAGACGATATGCCATTGCTTTGTTGGCCACCGAGATCACCAGATCTAACCCCTTGTGATTTTTTCCTATGGGGTTTTGTTAAAGACAAAGTGTCGTGCCTCTATTTCCAAGGACTTACAGCAACTGAAACAGCGGATAACTGAATTGCTCGGAATCATTAACAAAGGATATTATATCACGAGTGGTGGAGGAACTGGAATGCCGCATAGATATTTGTCGTGTCACCGGAGGGGCGCCACATTAGAACATCTATAGAAACTTGGATAACTATAGTTTCACTGTAAATTTGATTTATCCAAAATAAAGTAATTACAGCGTTACACGTATGCTTTCTTTTTGTCCCATTCAATATGAAACACCCTGTATATATATATTAATTTCATTGTTGGGGTCCATCACTTGTCTACGAGATTGTGTATGTTTGATATTCTGTTTTCGTGAAGATAAAATAAGCATTTTCATCCCTCAATGGATTAATTTGTGCTTTGACTGACTTTTTATGAACTAGAACAGCAAGAAACCCCAGTTTACTGAGACAAACAAGTATAAATATATATCTTATTTTATTTTCAAACTACTAATTCTGAAATTAAAATTGCAAAAACCATGCCTTGCATCCCATTGCAAGTTCCAAAGAAATGTCAACGAACATGTTACCGATATATCGAGGCGAAACAGTTACTATGGTCCACAACTTGCCAAACTGAAACCGACACCCCTCAGGCCCTAAATCAATATCGATTATTTATTTTACCCCTAATCATCAGGCCCGTACAAACGTATCCAACGTCCCGTGACAAACGTCCGTACATAATGCTGAACTGAGAATCAGAACTGTATAAGTCTGGACATGAAAGTCTGACTGGGAACACGCAACCTTAATCTAAATCTCATTGGAATATGTAATTCACAAAATAAAACACGTCACCCAATCTTTTATTTACTGATATCTAGCACCTTTCCTGGACTGTGAAAGTGACCCCGAAAACTCAACGTTTTCACTTCATTACGCAAAAAAATAAGAACACACCACCCGCCTTGCACTGTTCTGACACCTTCTCGTGTAGCATCATTTTCACTCTTGGTTCAGAATAAAGGATCGTTTCCTTGAATTCCATCCCCATTGCATTCATTTTGCGCTCTACTTCAGTGGTCATAGTCCCGGTCCATCGATTCATCTCGACTCTTTAATGGCTTACCATCGGTCCAAAAAAATAAAAAATAGCATCACTCCTCATCGACATGTTTCTATATTTAAACTGGTTGTGCAGTCAAATCGAAGATCACAAGTAGGTGTGCATAAAGATGTACACCGATTGCAAAGCACTGAAAATTGTTGATAAATAATAAAATCAGACTCCTTGTAATGCTCTTCGCGTAACCAATTTCTGCAAAGACCAGACACAAAACAAGCTCTCACTAGACTTTGTAGATTATAATTACACCGAAGTGGCTGACAAGCTAAAGTGAAGGATTGACACGCCTCAGGGGATTAGGGTTGTAAAGAGGCAAATAACAGCGTCTATTCCTCTGATAGGATGTTTGGACGAGAAACTGTCGACTTGAATCGCGGGCTATTTGCTGACGTACGTTTGTATGCTCACAGGTGGGTGAACCGAAATCTTTCTTGAATACCTGTAGTATTTGCTCAGAAAGAGATGATTTTTTTTTTTTTTTACGCTAGTCTCGCAACATAATCACTTGAAAAGGGCCGAACAGTTGTTCCCAACCACATTACTGGTAATTTTCCTCTGATTGAAGAGATCAGTTAATGGATCTGTTTGGACCGATAGATGACGATTCAGAGTCAGCGCTCTACTTTTATAGACAAACCACGGGCCTCCCACACGCGGATTATTACTGAATTCAGAGATCTGTGTCCAGTTTACAAAGAGCAGTCCACCTAGCACACCGCGGAAGACTTTGAGAATGCCTTGGCGTAGCGAGCATAACTGGCGCCCGGGACACGATACCTTTGTGGCGCCCCCCCCTCCGCAAAACATAGACAATATAATATATAGACCTTATATTTCGCGCCCCCCCGAAAAACATATAGTAATGTAATATATAGACCTTATATGGCAACCCTCTGCAAGTGGCGCCCGGGGCATGATAGACCCCCGTGCCCCCCCCCCTCGCTACGCCACTGGAGAATGCCCATCCGAAGCCTTTTACTCAAAAACATGGGCAGTAAAAAAGAGGGGCTCGGACCCCCCTTTTTACTTTAGTCTGGTTTCAACTGTCACAAGTCTGACTGACAAAGACAACATGAAAATGTAGAATTAACATATTTTTAGTACAATTACGTACATGTTTTACTAGAATGAACTCTTTGTCTAGATTAGTTTTCGTTTTTTAGTTTGGTTTGGAGCGCTACGGTCAACTTTTTTGCTACACGATCGGGACCTACAGTTTAAAGCCGATTCCGAACGGCTAGAACCTCCATGCAAACAGCCGGACTCGGAACCCACAGGATCTGAACCGAATCCCAGAACCCTAGCCATTAGGCCATCACCTAGCCTTTTTTCCAGAACTATTAGTCTAATAATTAAAGAGTGATAACAATAAAAATCAGATAATGTTTTTTAATGAGTCCTGTGCTAAATCCCATAATGCGACAGCTACTTTCTTACGCAAAATTGATAGCGCAAACAGGTGAAAGAGCTATATATAATGAAATCGAGCACAAGGCAATTATTTTTTTTTTTAAAGAGTTCTGAAATAGAAAGTAGAAATATGTAGTATATAAAACGCGTAGGTATGCGTGCACGAAAATCGACGATATTTCTACACTCCGAATGGCAACGGCTGCAACTACCAGATGCAAACATTAGCGGCCGTCCGCAATTTTCAACCGCTTGTCGACATGGATTTACGCGCTGAAATCAGGAATGCTCGAAAGCGAGCACACGATCAGTGAAAATTAGGAACAGTCTGAATAAAGAAAGCTAAGAAGAAATAATTCATTAAGAGAGAGGCCGTGAAAGAGAGGACATAAATGACGCGAGGTTAGGCTTAATCGTCGCCGGCATAGCAACCGACAACCATTAATAGTTAATTTTCTACACTTTTTTCAGTACTTGCTGAATGTTTACTCCATTTTAGTAAGTGAAGAAATTTTCCCAATAATTAATATTGATATGATTAAGTGCAGATATCTGAATTGTGAACAATATTACATACAGTGATGTATCCACACTATATTTAGTACTTGCTGAATTTTTACTCCATTTAAGTGAAAAAAAAATATTTCCCCAACAATTTCTTTTTTGATGTAATGATAAAATGTAGATAGCTTAATTTTCAAAAATATACATACAGAGAGGGGTGTAATTATTAAAATCATTGGTGTTGGGTTTCTCAGTCTTATCTTTAACTCTGTTCTGAAGTATGGAAAATCACAATTTTTAATCAAGATGTTTTAGAATCAGCCGTATAGAGAATATCCCTTAACAACGTATATTTATGATGACAGGTAATGGTACATTCCTTACATAAGTTACTTCAGGTCAGTTGTTGCAAAAGAAAATATTAAACTAAAAGCGACCATGCTGGTAGCGGAAGCGGCTCGTGGTATAAGTTTTAGTATTTTAACATTGAATGAAAAACTCACTCGTATTTCTGACTCTAAAGTTGTGATTAAATTAATATAACTAGTATTATTAAAAGATATGCTCCTATATTGATATCAAAAATCTGGAGCTTAATGCTGGATTTTTTAAAATTTACATTATATTAGGTCACTCTATAAATTTTGATCATATAATAAGCCAGTGAATCGAAGTTTTCTATATAATATGTCCCGAGTTTATTGCAACATCGTCTAGTTTACACAGGATTTTCTTTTAAACTGGCAAAACATATGTTATTACAAATAAAGCTAAATTAAAATAGGTACTTGTTTTCTTGTTATTGGTACTTCCAAACTCGTCAATTACTTCCTATAATTTCTCGCGAAAGACATTATTCGTAGAATACTTTTTGTGACATATTCCACGCACCGTTTCGCAGTAAGATGCTATCCGCAAGTATACATTCCACTGCACGGGGAAATTCTAAAACATACAAAGCCTTCACTTTCTCCTCAAGGTTCAGAAACTGCAAACAAAATACATTTCTTCTAAAAAAAAAAACAATTTGAGCCACAAACCGAAAAAAAAAAAATGCCATTTAATGCGAATGTAAATCAGGTCAGTTGGTATTGTCTTTCTGACTTCCTTAATTTAAAAAAAGCTTTTATTCCATCGTTTATTGTGAACATAAATAAAACGTAAGTAATTTTTTTTCATATGTACTCGTAAAAGTGGACATTTCCTCCCAATTCTAAAGCAGAATTCACCGGAGTGACGGAATTTATACTAAAGAATTGACAGCGAGGGTTTTTGACCTCTTGAAAGAAGAAGAAAAAAAAATTACTCCACTTCACCACTGACACGATTGCGGAAGACATTTTGTTCTTTGGAAGTCACGGTTTGATAACGGATGGGAGAGTATCCAAGAATGCAATTTACTCCATGCTTAAGAGAGGTAATTTGAGTTTGTACACGGGTGTATTTCTTTATGCACTCTAAAGGAAATTATTAGAATAAACAATGATGTTGTCTGCAATGGACGTCCTCTTTTTTCTCTTCTTCCATTTTTCTCGAGAATCCTGTAAATGGGTTAAATTTATGGCAATTCAGGGTAATAAATATTGATACATTTATGTTTTAGAACTACAGTTCTACCAGAAAAAATTTGAATACTTATTTTGATTATTATTACTGATTTTGAATACTTATTAATTACGAAATTTATTTTATCGCCCTAACAATTCTACGTGAAAATACTACATAAGGGGAATCATTATCAGTCGAAGTCCCACATAAAGCGAAACCTATATTAATCTCTGTATCTATTTCAATTAAAATACAGTGATTTCCGCTTATAAGAATCACGTTTGTTATTACTGTTTTTGATTCTTATAAGCGGTTGATTCTTATAACCGAAACTTCCCTTTGGACAGGCACACATACACAAATATATACTTGTACATATATATAACACACAGGCACATATATGCATAATTTACCATTAAATACTCTTTAATTTACGTTATGTATCATTTATTAAAATTATTTTTTATAATTTTAAAAAATATTCAATTTCTAAACAAATACTATAACTCAATTTCTAGACCTATAAGTAACAACATATGATTATAAAATCAACAAGAGGCAGTTTCTCTTTGACTACACTTTGGAAGAGCATCATATCTAATTAACAGTTCTGTTTGTCAGAAAAACTAAGAGTTTTCCTTGTTTATATCATATTTGAATTCGACTATCAAAAAGTTCTAACACTAACTGGCAATTTTGTTAGAAAACTAAAGTGAATACAAACGACGTATGCTTATTACAGTCTCAGACGAAGATTCACTTTATAGCTTACGTTTCACGGTTTGATTCTGAATCAAACCGTGAAACGTTTGATTCAGCATCTGGTTCATCCAATTCAGCAAAATGGATCCGTTTACGTTTCACGGTTTGGAATGCTGGATCCACTGTCCCGTTTGCGTAAGTGATGGTGGACACTTCGCGGAAGATTTATGTGGATCCAGGGTCCAGAAATCCGCAACCAGGAAGTAAGTGGTGGGAAAAAAAGGAGTGCCTGTCTGGAGAAAAGTGAAATCGGACCCGGGCGGGTTAGATGCCCCTGGGTAAAGCTAATAAGACAGTGTTTAGCAAAAACGTATAAGGAGAAACTCTTATGTTATGTCTAAAGGAATGTATTTTACGACTGTTTTCCACCCCAAAATTTTATCAATATTTCTTTTCAAAAACTTAAGAAAGAATTTCGTACCTTTTGAGAGTTCAAGTGGCATTTTTAGAGAAATGAAAGGAAGGCGAAGATTGCAAACTGATTCTTATAACCGGTGGATTGATTCTTTAAAGCGGAAATTTTAACATGGAAATAATACATTTGTTTTTGTTTTTGCGATATTGATTCTTATAAACGGTTGATTCTTATAACCACTGATCACTATAAGCGGTGGTTACTGTATACCTAAAATATTTTTGTTATCTTGACTAGTATATTTAAAATTTAAAAGTGTTCTTTAACCTGCAGCTTACGGGACCCCCTTTGTAAGAACGGTCATTAAGGGGTTATACATATATGTATATATATATATATATATATATATATATATATAATATACATATATATATATATACATACATATAATATATAACATATACATATATATACATATACATATATATATATATATATATATATATATATATATATATATATATATATACATATATATATATATACATATATACATATATATATATATATATATATAGATATATATATATATATATATATATATATATAGATATATATATATATGTAATTGTCTATATATATATGTATATGTATATTATATATATATGTAATCTAGTATAGATATATATATATATACATAACAATATATATTATATATATACATATACATATATATATACATATACATATATATATATATTATATATATCTATATATATATATATATATGATATATATATATATATACTACATAGATATATATATACATATATACATATATATATATATATATATATATATATATATATATATATATATATATATATAGATATATAGATATATATATATATATATATATATATCTATATATATGTGCTCATTCTTGGGCACGTATTCTTGGGATACATGTTATCCTATCCCGTAAGGAAAAGGTTAAAGCTCTTTTTAGATGCTTGCTTTCTTGGGATATTTTGGAGAACACTATGAAAATTTCGCCCTTCTATGTTATTAGTGCCTTAGTTTTCGTTATCAACCACAGTTAAAAAAAGATTGTACCAATTTAAAAGTGACAAGAGCAGCTTTAAAGCTAGATTGCTTTGTAGAACTAGGGAGCTATCTTCTCCCCCTATTTACTACCTCTTTTGACTATCATTTCATCTATAGCTACTAGATACAGACAGAACATAGACGTCAGAAGTTGTGAGTCACTGTCATCATGCTCAGTGGCAAAGCATCGGCTTGCCCCGTATCGCGCATAATTAGGGATACGTAATTTTCGTATCTACGAAATAGATGCGAATAAATGCGAAATTCGCAGATATGAGCGAATAAATGTGAAAATTAATTTTTACTACTTTTTCGGTGACAAACGGCTTTTTAAGCGAAATTAGGTAATAATAGTAATAATTTATTAACATAATTGCTTTTATTAACATAATTGCTTGATAATTTATTAACATAATTGCTTGAGAGATCTCACTCTCGAAATTTGCTTATTACTTATTTCTAAAGACTTAAGCAAGAGAATGTGGAGATTGCTACAATGTTAGCTTGCAAGTAAGAATTTTGATACTTACCTAACCAAGTAAGTAAAATTGTGATTCTTTTTAATAAATGCGAAATTTTTGAATGACTATATATATATATATATATATATATATATATATTTGCGAATAAATGCGAAATTTTATATATTGTAATTTTCTTTTTGCGAAATTTCGATATTTTTTATGAGAAATTTACGTATCCCTACGCATAATGCATGAATGTAAAATTGGGGGTGAAACTGTCTTCTGCCTGCAAAAGATGCCTTGAAAGAGGAGCTGCAATATACCGTCCAACACCGGTGCGCATCGTTTGGCAATCACTAAAAATATGGGCCGGATATGGGCACGTTCAATCCGTAGACCGGAAAGTCCTTCTATGACGTCAGTGGGTGTGGGAGGTACAATCCCCCAGATGTCGGTCAAAATTGTGGCGGCACCTAGCCCAGTCGGACTCCGACCTTTGTGATGATATTATAAAACCGGATCCGCACTACTCAGCCCGAAGCCTATATGGACCTGGTCTGGAACTTATGGCCAGGGTGCATTAACAACAGCAACAACATGGATACCGGACTTGGTTCTCGTAGAGCGAGTACAGAGACATAAGAAACAACAACTTCATCATATTCTTCAAAGGTGATACCGTCGAACGTAAAGGTTATCATTTCTTGTTGCATTTGATGAATTACACAGTTTAGCTACAAGAAAAATGGCTAATCCAGGAGGAAATCAAATATTTATCTTTTTCCAATTTTAGAATTAAGTTTAGACTGTATAATCAAGACGCGAATAAAATGATGTTCCGTTCTTCGCCACTGTTTTTCTTTCAACATGTTTTCTCTGTAATTTCTGTAAGTCGTCACCAAACGTTCACCCCAGAGTTGCAAAAATGTCCAAATGCTGTTCAGAGTGCCCTACCAAATGCTTCATTTGGTATGGCATACTGTACATCTGTTTACAAGGTGAGTGAGTATGTTATCAAAATGCTGTTGTAAATAAATAAATAAATAACTATAACAAGATCGAAAACTGGCAAGTCCCCATACACAAATTACAGCTGCATTTGGACTTCAATTTGTTGTCTAATCATCTGTTGGTTATAATGTTTACCAAAGGAGAAGGATTATGTGTTTGAGTCTCTTTCCTAAATTGACCGAAAGTCGTGTAACCTCGTATGAAAATTACAACTGTATTTGTCTAAAAATCGTAGTCTAATCATCTGTTAACTTACCAAGAGAAAAAGTTTTCTCTTGGTAATCATCTGTAATATTTACCAAGAGAAAAAAAAAATGTTTGAATCCATTTTTCAGAGTTTGTTTGAAAGTTGCCCCGATTACAAATTGCCCTAGTATTTTGACCAAAACTTGGGATGTAATCATCTAATAATCATACTATTTACCGAGAAAATAAAATTAAGTGTAGGAACCCTTTTCCTAAATTGACAAGAAAGTAGTTTAATTCCATACTCAAATTATAGTCATATTTTGACTAAAATTTTCTAGTTATCTAATTTTCTGTTAGTTATATTCTTTAATCAGAGAAGAAAACATAGTTTGCGAATTGCTTCCCAGAATTGGCTGAAAAGTCGAGTAACCCCATATAAAAATTAAAGCTGCATTTTAATTAAAATGTCTAGTCTAACCATCTGTTAGTTATAATTTTTACCAGAGAAAAAAAAAATTGTTTTGAATCCTTTTCCTATGTTAGCTTGGAAGTCGTATAACGCTATACGAAAACTACAGCCGTTTTTTTAACTAACATTTGTAATCTTACTAGTAAGTTGTATGCTCTTCCGAGAGGACTAAATGCAAGTTAGTGTCCATCTATCTCTATATTTTTCCTTCAGATGCTCTTTGAAGGAAAAGCTAAACGAATCAAGGCAATTACAAATTCCTATGTCTAAATACTCTTTCATAATTGACGCAACGAGAACCCACCTTGAGATTTTTACACATCTGTCCTCCAGGATGTCAAAACATGTAATATTTTTCTTTCAAGCTTGTATCTTTTGTGTGTGCTTTCCCAGATTCGAATACTAAGAGCACCTTACTTTTTTTTCCCCGTTTCGGTTCATTCATGATACAGTTTCTCTGCAGGCGATGGGCATTCCCTCAAAATTTCCCCAGCTTTTGCTGTCAGTCACTAAAAACCAGTTTTTGTCATTGCCATCTTTTCTCTCGCTCTGTAATTTGGTTCGTGACATTGAAAATGTTATTAAAAAAAAGTGTTTTATTTCAATAGGTTATATTTGTGCGCGCGTGTGTGTTTTCAGTGCCCTATGACGGCTATGGAGTCAGACAAAAATCTTTGGTCACGACAGCAACAACTTTTGAGGAGAAATTTGTGCTAATCCGTCTCCAATCTTTGTAAACAAACAATGAAATTTCATTTATTTTAACCTTCATTTAACAGGGATAAAAGTGGGCTTTTTATGTTTTAAAAAATAACTTTCTGTAACAATTTATTTGTTTGTTTATTTTTATTTATTACGATGCTAAATCGTGCAAATTGAATTTATTTATTTATTTATTTTTCATTATTATTATTATTATTATTATTATTATTATTATTATTTGCTTTTTTACGTTTCGTTCAATACCGAGAAATTTTTATTTCCTTTGCTTTGCATTTTCCATAGCTGAGATGTCGGTTGCAAATGTTGACTTTCATGAACAGGAATTTTTTTTTTTTTTGTTTGTATGTTAGCAACAAAGAGTGTTGGAAAAGGAAATTAAGAAAGAGAAATATAAAATATACTATGAAATGCAACAAAAATTATACGGGACCGTCTATATGTTTAGATACAAACGAAGCTAATTTAATCGGAGTAATTCAATTAATGTATTTAATTGTTTCTGGTTTCATAGCATTGGCATCACAGCTCTGCTGTAGTCGAAAATATTTTTTTAAATATTATAAAGTGGATGAATTATAATTGCAATCTTCAGAGCAATTTCCTTAGCAGCAATCATGCCAGAGATTAATCGGAATCACTGAAAAGGTGGATATTTATAACACATCTTAAAAAAGAGAGGAAAATAAAATTTCAGGTACCGTAAGTTGGGGCTACTTGGACCTTGGGGGGTCCTGGACCCAAATCGAAAAAAGTGTTTTAAATTACACCTAGGTCTCTTATCAATAAAATATAGATATAATTCACAATCTCTCCAACAGATTGTTCCCACCTTTTTTTTAGTTCAGGTTATGTTGCTGTGTGATAAAAACACGAATTTTTGTGACCGTATAACTTCCACTTTCACTTCTTTATACACTACAGTCCCACATTAAGTAAGGATAAATTTACATTTCAAATACAGTCTTTAAAGAAAATAAGAACAGTTTTAGATGAATAGAGAATCAAGTAACCCAGTAAAATTTATAAGTATTAACTAGTGTGTTGATAAACTAAAAATGGGGTTACTTGGACCCAAGCAAGGAAGTGGGTCCAATTAACCCCTAGTCACATATTTGATTAGACATTCTCAAATTTCACTGCAAAAATAATATCATTACTTAATGTCGGGTTCCTTTTATTAAACGGTTAAACCGGCCCATGTGCACTAATTCGCAGATCTGATACAAAAATGCCCCAAAATTACAAGAGCTCTCCTGGGAGCAGAAAGTATGCGGATTTTACAGCTGAAAAATTAGAGAATGTTTAAATGCTGTGAGGTCGGGAGAAATGTCTCAGAGAGATGCCTCAACCCACTTTAAAATTAGTATGAAATCCATTATGAAAAGGAGATTGAAGAATGGTTTACTGAACGAACTTGGACATTCAATCATATTTACTAGTAAAGAAGCGTTGGACTGTGCCAGACATTTACACAAAATTTGTGATTTTGGATTTCCCGTAGACGAACGGGACTTTCGATTTATTGTCAAGTCATACCTTGCAATGCATGGAAGATCAGTGAAATGTTTCCAAAACAAAATCCCTGGGCGTGACTGGTAAAATTAGTTTTGTAGACGCTTCCACTGTTAACAACAATCAGATTTGCAAATAAAAAGGGGTTTGTTTTCTGTTTTAATGTAAAATAAATTTTTCATACATTAGCCTCTATTTTTATTTCAAGATCCTAAGTGCTACTTGAGCCCACTACCTATTTGAATTGTATATTTCATGTAAAATGTAGGTTGGGTCCAAGTAACCCCAATCAGGGGGTTACTTGAACCCAAATTTCAATAATTTAGTAAATATATATAAAATTAAAATTTAGGTTTGAAAAAGACCAAAAATCCTGGGGAATCTTCAAATAAGTTGTTCAAATCAGGTTATCAACACAAAATATGTTTTTAACGCTATCGTTGGGTAAGAAATGTACAAAAATCTTCAATTTTTGGGTCCAAGTAATCCCAATCTCCGGTAGTATCTTCTTACGAAACTACTGCGGGTTATTAACCTTTAGCTTACGGGGCCCATTTTTCCGATTCCCTCCTTAGAACGGGAAATTCCATACCCCCTTTGTATGAACGGCAATTAAGAGGGTTATATATATAAATATATATATATATATATATATATATATATATATATATATATATACACACACACACACATATATATTTATATATATATATATATATATATATATATATATATATACATATATATATATATACATACACACACTCACACACACATATATATTCATATTCATTATTGGACCCGTATTCTTGGGATACATACTATCCCAACCCGTAAGGAAAAGGTTAACGTAGGATTACTTATCGTTGCTTACCTTTTTTTTTTAAAACGCATTTTGGTACTTTTCTGTTTAACCGTTTTACTGCTACTAGATTTGGCGTGCTGCCAAAATTATAACTCGCGACAACGCTGAAATTTTGCTTTCGGGAGGACCGTTATTGAGGAACGTAATCCTACGTTAAAAAAAATTAAACTTCTTGAGGAATATTTTGTCAACACAACACGACAGGTATACCATTACCAACAGCTGAGGAAAGAGAATCCCACAGAGAATCTGTACCCTTTTCACCATAAGCACCATGACCACAGTGAAAAGATTTTGGTCGAATAAGTGAAATAAGACAGACAACTTAAGGTTGCTGTGTACTAACCCTATTGGATTCGCTCACCTCAATGTTAACCTACCGAGAAATTGTGTCTACTATTGACCGCTACAAAAATGCTGACAATCCAATAAAAATGGTATTTTCAGATAGCCTGAATTTTTCAGAACCTTGGAACAGGATTCAGTTTATAAATTTCATCCACCAAAGGAATTTAGAAGCGTTTAAAACACACTATACCAAAAATTTCCCCTAATAATTTAAATTTTAAAATATTAATTGTATTTAAAAAAATAACCCAAGGTGTCAAAATTTTTTCTCTATTTCGGAATACGATTTGAAAAAAAAAAATCTTGAAACCCAAGTCGGCAATCCTTGGACACATTTGCTCCATAGGTTAACATTGAGGTGAGCGAATCCAAAGACTTGGTACACAACAGTCTTAATCTGATTAGTTTAAAAACAAACACTGCCCTGATAAGTTAAAAGGCCCTAACTCCAACTTTTTTCTGAACACTTTTTTGTAGCGTTCTCCAGTGACGTAGCGAGCATAACTGGCGCCCGGGGCATGATACCTTTTTGGCGCCCCCCCCCCCCCGAAAAACGTATAATAATATAATATATAGAATTAGTTATTTTGGGACCATTTGGAGCCCCTCTGCGAGTGTCGCCCAGGGCATGATAGACCCCCTTGCCCCCCTCTCTCTACGCCACTGGCGTTCTCGAATCGGTCTAAAAAATGCACCTTTTTATGACATTAGAAAGCCTTAAATCCAATTCAGTGATGTGTTATACTGAAATTTATATTAGCCCTAACTCCAGTTTGAGGTCGTTTTTGATAAAAGGCGGCCCTACGTAATAAACAAGTTACATTTGGAGTTACGGCCTGTTCATATAGGAGTCCGCTGTGTTGCGTTAAGGAAAAATGACGTTGAGACGAAAATAAACCAATCATAGGCGTTAAAATTTTCATTGCTAATCGTTTGGAGGCATATGATTGGTTTATTTTCGTCTCAACGTCATCTTTTCCTTAACGCAACGCAACGGACTCCTATGTGAACAGGCCCTTAGGACCTTTTAACTTATCAGGGCAGAACGGACTCATTGCAGTAGGGGGACTTATGGGTCGCTTGTATAAACGCATTGTGTCCTTTATAATTACCATTGCTGAGTGTAAAACATAAATCTCTGATGGGGTAGCAAAAGAGTAGAAACTGGCTAAAGATTTCCATTTTCAGGAGTAAAAAAAATACTGAGTTTATTCGAGGGGTAGTATACTCATAATCAAAATTTTATGTTAATTTTCAAGCGGTAACCTAAATAATTTTTCGAACTTCAACGCTGTTCCAAATTAGAGATACGTAATGAGGAATTTTAGATGTAAAGGGGTGGAATATCGGGAAAAATTTCACCCCAAAATAGACAACGTACATATGTACGACTGGATGCGCGCACACAAGCAAAGCATAAAAATGTTGTATCTGGCAATCACAGAAATATACTGCTTGTGTTCTAAAAATCCAGTGTATACAGGGTTTCCACCTATATCCGTTACACCCCCCTTAACATCTAAACGGTGACAGCTAAGGCCATAAAGTTGGTGTCTATGTATAGTAAAAAGGCATCATCGATTTAGTAATAAGAGACACCTTGCGAATATTAATACTCACAACAGAATGTAAAAAATGAACATTTGTTTGGTCGTGATTTTCAACACTATGGCGTCGTTGCACCAATGTACAGCGAGAAATCCAGTCCAGAATGCAAATATGTATAGTGGCTAATGGAGAGCATTTTCAGCAACGTAAATAAATGATCCTGAAGATAGGGAAGTGTCTCAGTTTCTTTCTTCCACTTTTTATGACATCATGACAATTTTCGAAATTGTGACCAAACAAATGTCCATTTTCTACATTCTTTTCTCAGTATTAATGTGCGCAATGTGTCTTTTCTTACTAAATCGATGATGCTGAACAACCTTGTAATTGACTTTTTCCCCGTATCTCGTACCGTTTTTGAAATAAAAACGCTAATTCTAAAATTTGCCGACAGATGGCGTCGTAAGTTAACTCATCGAGTAACGCATAGCCTTTTTACTATACCTTGACACCAACTTTATGGCCTAAGCTGTCACCGTTTAGAAGTTAAGGGTGTGTGTGTAACGGATATAGGTGGGGAACCCTGTATTTTAAGCGCCCAGAAGAAAAGTGATTTCTTGAGAATTTCGTGTCCCAAACACCCTTAAGTATATATTAGCAACAAAAATATTTTAAAAGTCTTATGTATGCATGAAATAACTGATTGACAACCAGGATAATGCATTTTGTAAATAGATCTATTAATCTACTCCTGATTACTGATTCGAGGGCAGATTCGTAAAGGATTAAGAAAAGATATCTTCAGACGGTCGATATCTTCTGATATGAATTAGAACGCTTCAGTCATTATTTATCGGCTTGATTTGCATCTGGTTAGGGATTAGAGCGCATATCAGCTTTGAAATCCGTTCAAGCCTGGGTAGCCACAACACATGACTGCTTCTTGTGACATCCAACCCACGTTATTCAGTGAGCAGACTAAAATTTTATCTTCATTCGAAAATTCTTTCTTAAGGGTAACGAATAACTGTTCAATAGTTAGGTTATTTTACGGATAGTTGAGATGTCCTAGATAAGTCATGGGACTTTTGGAATATCGGGTTCTTATTTGATTACTGTACGAACCAGATTTTAAAAGGAAAGATATATAAGAACATAAATATTTTCAAACTTACTTTTTTCGGGGTTGGGGGGGGGGGGGGGGTCGAGTTTGAAAATAACTTACATATAAGTTCTGACAGGGGGACTAATCTATTTGAAAGAAAAGGCATCCATGGCAATGCTGTCATTTTTAAGGGACAGATCGAAATGTTGTAACTATGAAGTAAATTCTATCCCATTATGGAAGACGTCACCACACGTTTGATCTACCCCAAAATGGATCGGAAGCTCGAGGCCGTGTCCTCTGTTCTGCTGATGAAACTGGGAGTAGGGCGGGAGGATTTCACTAGTCTGTCCTGGTATCGAGCCTCCAAAAGGAGTTAACCAATAACATGCACAAATTTGTCTTCTTTTTTCGCCAAATATGTCCTTTCAATTTAGCTAAATATTTCCTTTCGATTTATCTTTCCATTCAAATATGTCCTTTCGACCTAACGGGATTCTTCAATCTGACGTTTACATTATATATATATAATCGCCGTTGTCTCTGTATAACACTTCCGGGCTGTACTCATCTTTCAATTGAAGCCCTCAGTAAACAAACGGCCGGTTAGGCCTAATTTCAATTTCACATGTGGATCAGAATTTTTTCTTACCTAAAAACTAATATCTTCTCCATCAAATTACGTTTGTTCTACCTATTTTTCTATAAAACATTCAGAACTAAAAAAAAAAATGGATGCTTTTAGCTGTATATTTAAAAGTTTTTAAAAATCTGTTTACTTTTGCGATGAATTCTGGAAGTAAACAGACTTGAATGTGAATGAATCAAGTAGCTCAAGTATTCATATCGCGTAGTGAGCTGTAAAAAACTGGATGGCAGTCTACTACTCCAATAGCATGAAAAACTAAATAAATAAAAAAAATAATGAAAGGGTTTGCTTTTACAAGGTGTGGATTAAATGCAATATTGTTAGATAATTCGGGATATTTTTTAACTTTCATATACTTTTTCTATTATGACGTCATTATCTATATATTTAAGTTGCTAAGTCGACTTTTTGGGCAGTCCGTGAGAGAAAACTACTTCATCAATTTACTTCATTTTGGTCTTAAACGAAAGACTGTAATCTGTAGATTTGTCAAATTTGGTTTTTGTAACCGCAATTTCTATTAATTAGCGATAATTTAGAATGAAAAATTGATTTCTGCGCATGCTCAGTGGTATGTTTAAATCTGTCTTTAGAAACTCACTGTTTCTGCGCATGCTCAGTGACATGTTTTAATGATAGTCTCTCTAGATCTCTGCCATTTTTTTATGATAATTATGTTTGTGAAATATAAGATTGAACCTCATGGAAACTGTTTATTTCGTGCTGTTTAATTAGCGATAATTTACAGTTAAAAAAATTGCTTTCCGCGCATGCTCAGTGACATTTTTAAGTCTAGCTTTAGATTCCCACTAAGCACGAAGCCGCTTAAACACATTAATTTGTTTCTGCGCATTATTATGATTTTTAACATTTGGCAATGATGTGTTGAGTATAATTTGTGTATTAGTACATTTATTTACTATCTAGCCGTCATGTTTTGACGGGTATCAACTAGTTAGTATTATGACGTCAAAATGACGGGTTGGATGGCAGTCTACTATTCCAATCGCATGAAAAACTAAATAAATAAAAAATAATGAAAGGGTTTGCTTTTACAAGGTGTGGATTGAATGCAATATTGTTAGATAATTCGGGATATTTTTTAACTTTCATATATTTTTTCCATTATGATGTCATTATTAGTATTATGACGTCAAAATGACGGGTTACCTTCTAGTAATTTTAGATTTTAGCTGTAACAATGAGAACAAATATCCGAAATGTAACAGGCATAATGTTTATTTTTTTCCCTCCTTTTGTGATGGGCGAAAATATAATGCTTTTGAAATGTGTTACAGGTTTTTTTACTAAAGGTTTTTTTTTTTTACTGAAGTGGGATTATAATTTAAAAAATATTGTATTTTGTTTTTCAAAAATGTTTTACAACTAGTTATCCGATATGATTTTTAAAAATACCGCCACCTCGATTTAAATTTTAATAAATCAGCTTGGTAAACTGAAATAATTTCTTTATAACTTCTTTAATAATTATTTATAATGTCTTTAATAACTTCTACACTTATACATCACACGTGGTCACTTGTATGTGATATTGACTTTGGAATTAAAATGTAAAAGTTGCAATAAAGTAGTTATTACAAGATACTTGTCACACTGATTATCTAAATTTGCTTCGATTTGGATGAAATAATAAAAAACAAGTGCAAAAATTCTTTAAAACTACGAACTATTCCCATTGACTCTCTCGAGTACATGCTAAAACAAAACGAAGACTCGATCCTTGTAAATATTAAAACAATTCAAAGCTTCTCAAAATCAAGTTAATTTGCTCCCTGAAAGATATCATCACACGTGTCTACGCATGTTATCTATATTAATAAAGTAACAGAAGGGTTTGTCGAGATCACGTGACCGTAACGCGACCGGGCGGACTCATCCTCCAAAAAAATATGGCCGACAAATACAGGAATCGGTGTATTTTTTTTTCTCATGAAAGTACATAAATGTTACATTTTTGGAAAGAGCTTCGAAAACTGATAATTTTTTCTGCGTACACTCATTCTGTTAATTCAATAGTTTTAGAGATATTTGGATTCTAATGAAGCGTCATCCCTCTGAGAAATCAAATCATATATATCCAGTATGTGCAGTGGTGCAGCCATCTGTCGGCAGTGACGGGAATGAAAATTGACTTGAATTTAACACATTTGTAGGCCTTTTTTTTTCTTTTGTGTGGCCCGAAGTACATAAATATGTTACACGGAAGGCTTGAGCGTAGCTATGCGAAGCCCGACTAGTGATCAATAAAATGATGGTTCCTTAGCGTCACTGTGATTAATCTGATAGCAGAACACCTGCCTCGAGATTTTGAGACCAGTTTACGATTCCGGTCCTGACAGGGGGTGATTATAAAGTACTTATGTGTCATGTAAATAGTATTCAACACAATCTCTTAACATATAAACTACGTGTAGCAACATCCTAGTGTATGAGAGTGTTTTATTGGCTTTTCATTTCCCATACATCTGTCACCCCAGATTAAAAGGATTTCGTGTCTTTCTCCAACATTTGAGAGATTATTAGCCACAACTTCCACCACGTTGGTTTACTAATCCCTTGAATGAACATCAGATTGAGAAACTCACCCTTGCAGGAAAACAATCAAAGCGTTGTCATGGAAAAGAAAAACGTGATGTTACAAACCCAAAATAGCATAATTTCAAAATGTCAGTGGGCTACACACATTTTTAAAGTCTGTTTTCTTCTGTGTCGATACGACAAATTTTAATCTAGTGGATATTTATCACTCAAGTATGAACTTCTTTTTGAAATTATTTCCCATCTAAGACATATCAGAAAGACAAAAAATTATCATTTTATCAATTGTGCATGCAATGGTATGGCTTAAATTTCATAAAGAGGGATTCTGCACCTTGCAGTCGCATGCTGATTGCTAGGAAACGATTTATGTTCGCTGTAGATATTCTAAAAAGATCTTCATTCCGGCACAACCAATTTATAACTGTTGTTGATGTTGCTGTTTATGCCCCCCTGGCCGAAAGTATTCCAAACCAGGTCCATAGAGGCTTGCGGGTTGAGTGGTGCGGCTCCAGTTTAAAATGGCCCCACAAGGGTCGGAGTCCAATTTAGCCAGGTGCCACCTCTATTTTGACGGAGCACTCCCAGGGATGACATTTGGGGGCATCGTACCTTCTCCTACCCTCTCTGGCATCATAGATGAACTTTACTGGCTACGGATTTAACGTGCCCATATCCGGCTTAGACGCGGAGGTATTTAAAGCTGGTTTTCGGGATTCGAACCGAGCACCCTCAGTGCCGAAAGCGCTACCACTAGGCCACCTCGAGTCCCAATTTATAACTTCCATGCTCTTTCATATACCATCTATATACGCACCTGGTAATAGTAAAACTTTTGAAATGGCATAAGCTGATAAGCTTTCTGCGCTTTAAAGTTTCACAAAAATTCTTTTTCATTTAAAGAAATGAATTTACTTTAAAAAAGTGGTTTCTCCAAAGCTTCAACGAGTCCTCGATAGGCATTTGAACAAATCCATCAAAAGAATTCTCCCATACTCAATCAGCGAAAAAGTTTTGCTCGGGTTGCATTTAAAAAAAAATCAGTCTAGACATCGAATTTGTAAGATTTTGATAAACCTTTCAGAACAAACTAACGAGGAGTCTCAAAGGAGGAAAATGTTTTAGAGATGGAGCGATTTACTGATCGAGAGACTCTCGACCATGATGTTAATTAACGATGAAGTAGATAAGATGAGGATGCCGTTGAAGCAGAATAGCGAAAGTGCCGCGGACGTAGAAGAGTGATGCCTAAGTAGTGTAGCAATTGTGACACTGACGTAGAAGTGTGCTATAACCTATTCTTCATATCTTCCTCTTTTAAACCTTCCAATGTCACTATCGCCGTGACAGAAAGACGTTACAAGTACCAAACAAAAATGATCGGTAAGTATCACACACTGCCTGTGGATTTTGATTCAAAATTCTTTTTATCAGCTTACGAGTCACAAATAAAGTCAAACGCTCAACTTACCACATACTGGCACTCCAATGGGAATCCAAGTCCCGTTTTCTACGCACAGCCTCCTAATGGGCCCTAGAAGGTCGAAACCGGGCTCACACCGGTAGGTCGCAACCGTCCCGGTCTGTATCGTTTCTGTGTTGAAAGTGACTGAGGAATGGGATGGGGAACCGGGATAACTACAGGACAGAACTGGAAAAGAAATAAAAGAAAAATCAACATAGGCATTCATGTTAATAAACATACGCGAAATAGATATATTTTACTCTCATCTGTTAAGTAAAACATACCATAATGAGCATCAAAGTTTAGAGAATTCCTTACTGTACTTTAAAGCGAAATGCACTATTAATTTAATTTATTGGAAAACATAAAAAATTCCCCTTTATAACTATTATATATATATATATATATATATATATATATATATATATATATATATATATATATATATATATATATATATATATGTGTGTGTGTGTGTGTGTGTGTGTGTGTGTGTGTGTAGTATATCCATTACATCCTTAAATTATAATCTGAAAGAGAAACTAGCTCATATTTACATGGCTGGAGCTAGACTCAGCCTGAAAGGAATAAAATTTTGATGCAGTCTGGCCGAAACTTCAAAGTTTAGAGAATTCCTTACTGTACTTTAAAGCGAAATGCACTATTAATTTAATTTATTGGAAAACATAAAAAATTCCCCTTTATAACTATTATATATATATATATATATATATATATATATATGTGTGTGTGTGTGTGTGTGTGTAGGTAGTATATCCATTACATCCTTAAATTATAATCTGAAAGAGAAACTAGCTCATATTTACATGGCTGGAGCTAGACTCAGCCTGAAAGGAATAAAATTTTGATGCAGTCTGGCCGAAACTTCAAAGTTTAGAGAATTCCTTACTGTACTTTAAAGCGAAATGCACTATTAATTTAATTTATTGGAAAACATAAAAAATTCCCCTTTATAACTATTATATATATATATATATATATATATATATATATGTGTGTGTGTGTGTGTGTGTGTAGGTAGTATATCCATTACATCCTTAAATTATAATCTGAAAGAGAAACTAGCTCATATTTACATGGCTGGAGCTAGACTCAGCCTGAAAGGAATAAAATTTTGATGCAGTCTGGCCGAAACTTCAAAGTTTAGAGAATTCCTTACTGTACTTTAAAGCGAAATGCACTATTAATTTAATTTATTGGAAAACATAAAAAATTCCCCTTTATAACTATTATATATATATATATATATATATATATATATATATGTGTGTGTGTGTGTGTGTGTGTAGGTAGTATATCCATTACATCCTTAAATTATAATCTGAAAGAGAAACTAGCTCATATTTACATGGCTGGAGCTAGACTCAGCCTCAAAGGAATAAGATTTTGATGAAGTCTGGCCGAATCGTTTATTACAGCGACAAAAGTACATCCGTCCATTACAGAAGACGGCTCGGAAGCGAGAGAGAGGTGAGGGACATGTAACTATATTTTGAAGGGTCAGCAGAATTTGGGGCTCGCCATGCAAACCCGCGCCTTTCTCCAGACGTATACACGTGTAGAAATGCATGGCGTGCGATTCATGGGAAGTTCTGTTGCTAAGGGTTTGGTAGCGATAATTTAATGTTACTGGGGATTGGATTTAGGAAAGGGAATTTAAATGCTAGAATGGAGGGCATAATATTTAATTTATTACTTACACACACACACACACACACATATATATATGTGTGATAATAACGGCCCACCATTAGATATCTAAAGCGTATTTAAAATTATCCTGTTAATAAAGCACGACCCCTTTTTCCAAAATTGCAACCTAAAAGTAAAATAAGATAATTTATATTATCCCTGAAGATCATGATACAGGCATGTGAAGTAGCTGAATTCAATAACATCCCCAGATATGAGTGTTAGAAGTTATGAGATTCCGAATGTCAGTATAGTGTCAAAATTCTTGAAGAGCCCTCGAACCACTCGGAATTTATGGGTTCTGTAACGTAAAAAACCACACTTTGCAAGAACTTTATGGCCACTTATCTTGCACTCAGGTCAATAGTTCGCGGTTCTAACAAGAGCAGAATCTAGCAGTAAAGTCCCCGGGCAAAAACTTAAGTGGACACGTGAACTCCACGAATCTAAAGACGCCCAATTAAAACATTAAGTAGTTTAGGCCCTCTGGCGTCAATATCGCAAAGCACTTATTTAATATTGCGTGAACAGAAGATTTCTGTCTCTTGGTGTCTAACTCTCGTTGCTGTCGGACCAGCGGTCCGCTGCTGTCTTGTAATGTAATCCGCGCCCCGTCAGGCCAAGTCATGTGGCCACTGCAGCTAATGCCTTCAAATAAATAAAGCAAGTCTTCGAAGTTGTGTATTCCATCAATAGCTCCATGTGTGCGTGTATCGCCTAACGTTCGTAAGTGATTCCCTGGATCTACAATTCGCCCGACTGCATCACACCTTCGTGCCGGCTACTCCTCCGATTAGTGCTATGCCTCTCCTCCAAGGCGTGAGGTACGGGGCATCATATATATATATATATATATATATATATATATATATATATAATGAAAAAACGTGTCCTCCTAATTTACATTTAAAGTGTATTGCAAATTCTCTTTAAAGCACAAACCCTCTTCTTAAAATCCGATCAATGATTAACATAATTGATAGCTTATACCCCTTAATGCACGTACCGCTGAATCTTTCTAGCATATTCCAACCCCGCATTCGATGCTTAAACTCAATAACATTACCACATATTTATGGTCCTCATTAAGTCTGTATATCATAAATAAGGCCTGTTTTGAAATTCCCATTTACTAACAGAACGTAGTAATGTGCGCGTGATCCACGACGTTGGAAATCACGCGATTAATCATACCTCACATGTTAGACCATCAAAAACCGCCTACACGCTTACCCCTTAATGTACGTGCCGCTGAATCTTTCTAGCACATTCCAACCCCGCATTCGATGCTTAAACTCAATAACATTACCACATATTTACGGTCCTCATTAAGTTTGTATATCATAAATGAGGCCTGTTTTGAAATTCCTATTTACTATTAGAACGTAGTAATGGGCGCGTGATCCACGCAGTTGGAAACCCCGCGATTAATCATACCTCACATGTTAGGCCATATGACTAATTCTAATCAATTAAGTAATTCCGCCCTTGTTGGAAAAGTATTCATTTTATATCCATTGAACGGATGACCTTCCCAGAGCTTTTTTATAGTTTGGCCGTTAAGGCTGCTGTGTGCTAACCCTATTGGATTCGCTCATCTCAATGGTAACCTCAATGGTAACCCAATGGTGAAAATGTGTCTACTATTTACTGCTACATAAATGCTGAAAATCCAATAAAAATGTAATTTTCAGATAGCCTGAGCTTTTCTGCACTTGCAACAGGATTCATTTTATAAATTTCGTCCACCGAAGGAATTTAAAAGCGTTTAATACACACCAAACCAGATCCCCCCCGAATAATTTAAATTTTAAAATTTTATTCATATTTAAAAAAAAAACGAAAAATGCCCCAAGGTGTAAAATTTCTTTCTCTATTACTATACGGAGTACAATTAAAAAAAATCTTTAAATCCCAGTCGCTAATCCTTGGACACATCTTCCTAAAAAATTCGAAAATGTATCTTCAAATGGCAAACTAAAAAACAAAAACTAAAAGAAATTGACTCTTAACAATGAGTTGTCTTAGAGAATACAGATAGTTTAAACATGCATTAATACCAATAACTGACTTTAACCTGCACGCCTAACTGTTGAATGGTTTCAATGAGGGAATTAACATTGGAAAATATGTTGTGAAATCTCAGCACACGCAATTTTTAATGCAGTGGGTACGTTATATTACAGAAATAATCTATTATATTCACGAAAAAGAAGGTCAATTCAATTAAAATTAAGGTACGCTGCACATAGTTAAAAGTTGTGTAGTTCACCCACCAAACCAATAGGAATATGAGGTTCTGCCAAGAACGACTAAACCCATACTTAGGGGAGATAAACACAAGCGGAAAATATGATTCTGCTAAACTTATAATCCTTCATTAAGGCTGCTATGTACTAAGAAAAAAAATCGTATTTCCCTTTTCCTCTTCTTGCAGACTCTTGTGGTGGGAGGAATCCAGTTGACAGTTGGAGAATTCCACCCCCTTAGGATTGCCATTTTGAGGGATTGTAATGGCTCTCTCTCTATTTGGGGGGGGGGGGGGTTAAGCGCTGCACCCAAAATTTTTATTTAAAATACACTTTTGTCAACTATTTACAGGTACATAAATGTTGATGATCAAATAAAATTGGTATTGTCAGATAGCCTGACAATACCATTTTCTGCAAAGCGCTACAGGATTCGTTTTATAAATTTCGTCCACCGAATGAATTTATGAGCGTTTAAAACACACTATACCAGATTTCTCCCAGAATAATTTAAATTTTAAAATATTAATTGCATTTTAAAAAATAAAAACGAAAAACGTACACAAATGTAAAATTTCTTTCTCTATGACGGAGTACAATTTAAAAAAAATCTTTTAATCCAAGTCGGCAATACGTGGGCACATTTTCTCCATAGGTTAACATTGAGATGAGAGAATCCAATGGGGTTAGTACATAGCAGCCTTAAGTGCCATGCAGGTTTCCTTCCTGTTTAACAATAGAACTGCCTATTTCATCCTTAAAAATTCGATTAAATGTCCTGTTTTAAGTTGGTAGTCAGAATAAAATGATTTTTTGCTTTTTTGAAGTTGGTTGGTTAGAAATGCTATGGTCATATTTTACTATTCGAAGACTCTATGGACAAGGATCTACAGTTTAAAGGTCGGACGATGACCGAGTGGCTAGGATACTGGCTCTCAGTACCAGAGTTTGTGGGTTCGAGTCCCACTCTTGGCATGGACGTTTGCAGCCGTTCAGAATCGGCTTTAACCAGTAGGTCCCAGTCTAAATTAGCCTTCGTGTGGCAAAAATTGACCATAGCGCTCCTAAACCAAGACCTACAGTTTAAACGCCTGCAAACACACTTTCCAACAGCGCGATTCAAATCCATAAACTCTAGTACTGAATTTCAGTAGTCCTTGAGGGAATAAAAAGAGACATGCCTAACTGATGCTTACTGCATGTAGAATTGTGGATTCCTTTTACCAACAGGATATTAATTCAACAAAATATATGATCTGCACAAATGTCTTTAAAATTTTCATTTGGGAAACTAACAAAAAAAGTTCGCAACTGGCACAATTTTTTAACTCTCGGCGAAAACAAAAATTCTTTCCTCAAAACAGCAAAAATGCTACCAGTTCTCTATGCTGAATCACTGGAGTTAATTTTGGAAAAGAAGGAACTATTCTAAGTCGAACAGATGTCTTCCATCCATTGTTTGAAGCAATGTTTACTGCCTGCTGACAAACCGATGAGATAAATAAACGAACAAATTAAGAATCTCCTATTTTCTCAATGTCCCTGCTATTTTTTCTGACTCCCAGAAAATTGTTTGAAAATGTTGGGGGACCCTTTTAAGAGAAGCAACAGCTTTATTTATTTATTTATTTATTCATAGCATTATTTATTCATAGCATTTATTTATTCTGTAGCATCTGTAGCAGGTACTTAAAGTTATACGACATACACCTAATTTAAAAATGCAAGTTAACATTTAAAAAAATGTTAAAGAGGGATAATACAGCAGCAAATGAATCAAGATCCAAACCAAACTTAGAAAATTGAAAGACCTGAAATTAGTCATTTCTCGCAGAATATGATGCCTTAATCTTAATATTTTATAATTTACGTTTAATAATTTTTAACGTGAAAAGAAATTTAATGCGCGCTGCAACGATTTTTCACATATTCTTTATACCATAGGAATCTTAAAATATGTGTTCTTTACTTCGGATATTTTTTTCTTTCTTTTTCTTTTTAGTGCGGAGGCACTTAGTCGTTACTTCGGATATACTTTTCCATTTAATTTACTGACTGACTGACAGACACTCTCTCTCTCTCTCTCTTTTTCACACACACACACACACACACACAAAACGTGAGAATCCCAACGTCCGACATTTCCCCAAAATATGTCACACGAATTAAAAAATAACCCAGAAAAACGTAATTTTGATGATTCGGGACTGGAAGAGGGATGACAAACAGACGATAGACGGCAGTCACTTAATTATACGACAAAAATGTTTCGGCAAACGATCGTCCTATGTCCAGTGCTTCCACTGGTTGTTATCATCGCGCTTCTATAAAAAATGTTACCATAGTGATTTTAAAATATTAAATTTCAAAAATGTTAGACATATTTGAGATACTCTTTAGACCAGCGATTCTCAACGTTTCTATGTCCAGGCCCTGTCGTGAACCCTCTTTCTTTCACACGTTCTTTTCTATGGCATAGGGACAAATGAGGTAGTGCAATAACGAGTCGTCACTGTGCAAGACGAACATAAATTTATTTATAGTTGAAACATCAAAATGACAATTATAGAAAACTCTGAGCACGAGGTGGGCAAGTCTGCAGCACCTTGACAGACCCAGACTCCTACTACTACGCTCTAATCTAGTTACCGATTAATTAGTTCGCTGGAGGTGAGACGAGCCTGCTTTATCTTGCCAGGCCACCTAACATTACTCTCAGAGATTCTCTCTCTCTGTCTTAATTATAATTAACGAATAATTACTAACCAGAGGTGAGACGAGTCTGCATTTACCTCGCCAGACATCTGATTCCTAGAGTAGACGCTCTCCTTCTGTCTGTTTCTTATGCTGCGTTTGCATTCATGCACTCTGCTCTGCTGTGCCTTGGGGAATTCAGTGATTGATATACACTCCGTACTCTGTATATGCGTGGATCGCCTCCTCTTTCGGTCCGGATGCAGAGCATCAAAGAACCCGGGGTCCGGAGGTCAAATGGTGACAATGGGGGTGGGGGACACTAGATCAAGAAACACGGGGGACCTTGGGGGCTTACCGTGACTAATGTGATGACAGGAGTCGGGGGTCTGCATGCAGAGAACTCTGCACGAATGCATATGCACCATTACTTACTGACTCCCCGCGATCCCAAGCACCCTCTTGGGTTCAACGCCCCCGCAGCCAATCCTCTGATTGGTTGAGGGGTGGGGAATCACGGGGTACAACATTTTCACTTTATCTAGAGCTGCTAGTCAAACATTACACTACAGGCCCCCTTTTCGATGATCTTCAGACTCTGGTACCGAAAGGGAGTGCCGTTGTCACTCGGCCATCGACTGGCCGATTCTCTTAGGAAATCGACAAGGTTAGACATAATTAGAATCTTAAACGTTCGCTCACATTTTCTGACTAAGTAATCCTTCCGTACAACTCAATCACTGCGTAAAAAATTGGTTATATGCGTATCAACATGATGACTAACTTCAGGAAATAACGAAGGTACAGAGTTTCTATAATTTTAGCCACTGATTGTATTTCGAATCTGGCCTACTTTTTTAAAAACTATAACGACTGATAGCTTTATACGGATTCATATAGGTCATATAGTAGTTCATGATGTAGTTAGGTTTCCCCAACGAGGCATTTCTAAGCTTCTACCTTCACTGAAGACCCAGTATCATTCCCCGGATGACTACTTCTATTCACGCACTGATGTGTGTGGACTTTTAATCTTAAATAGATGAGCTGAATAACAGTTCTTTAGGGTAGGATGGCGTGCTTCTTGTTGTTTCTTCTCACTGGGTGATTCTGTCAGTATGTGACGGTTTGTCATGCGTGTGTTCATACCAGTGAGGGCAATCGGGAATTCCGACGAACCAAGGTTACGAAAACGAATCCAGTTTTATAAGTCACTGGCAGGTAAATTAAGATGCGATTTTATCTAAATTTCTCAGTCGAAAATGAATGAAGTTGAAGAGAACTTGTAAATAAGAGAATGATCAGCCATTGGTTGTAGGGATTGTTTGAATATATCTTTTTTTTCTGGAATATAGTAAATTGGAATACAGTGAAACTTCTCTATGGCGGCTAGTAATGATTCCGAAAAAAAAAAAACCCCGGCCGTTTTGAGGGGTGGCCGTCAAAAAGAGGTGTATTCCATAACATTGACTCTATGGAGTCTTTAATCCCTTCTGAACGAAATATGACCGTTTAAAGGAGTGATTGGCTAGAGAAGTTTCACTGTATTTGATTAATGTATTGCTCATGTTATCTCATTCCAACTAGTAGGATGGGTAGGTCCCGATCTACTTAGCCAGAGCGTAGAAAAAGATAATCGTAGCGCTCCTAAACTATTACGTATCAACCCCCACAAGATGCCATTGTAAAGAAAGACGTCAGTTTATAAGCAATTGGTTATTTTGTTTTTAACTCTATCGATTATCATAAATATGATTTTTCCTGGGAACTTTTATCATTGTTTCTTCGAATTCGTCAATACATATTTCGAATGTCATAAATAGAAATTAAGAGTCGCCCAGTGGCTAAGTGGTTAAGGCATCAGCCTGCCGCTCCGGGGGCGCGGGTTCGATTCCCGCATAAGACTTGGTTGTATTTTGGGGAACCGGTCAGTCTAGAAAGGGGGTCCGTCTAGAAAGGGGAGCTGCAACCCTTCGTCCATCGCCGGTGTCATCGTTTCTTAATAAAATTCTTCTGTCTCTGATTTGTGTGTTTCTATTTCTTTGTATTCATATGTACACCGGTCTGGGGTGTAATGTAGTCAGCCTCCAGGGACATTAGCAAAAAAAGAAGAAAGAAATTAAGATTTTATTCAAAAGAGGAACATGTTCCAGGGAAGCAAAATGAATAAAGACGTAAATTCGGAAATTTGACAACTATTTTAAACAGAATGAGTTATTGAGTATACATTTGTCAGTAAATCGTCCATATGATGATCATGGTTCTGAAAATCGGTGTACCTTTCGCTAAAATATCTCAGCTCTCTAAAACAAAATAAAACAGCGGAAAATACTGCTGATATGATTATATCACCTTGAAAATGCTGTACGTTGTACTTGAAAAAAAATCATTAAAATAATAAGAACCACGAGGCAAAAATGGCTGCAAAATGAGCGGATACAACAGATTCTCTAATTGTAAATAACTTGAATAATATGGCCAAAAAATGTTAAGAACTAAATTAAATTAGTCGAATAATGTGTTGCATAAAGCAAATTATTTTATGTGTGAAATGATACGTGCATATATAAAAACACATGATGTATAAACTCATGTGAACATACATGTATGTGTATATTTTTGCTGTTTTGTTTGAATGTTAGTTTGTGGCAGCACTATTTGCTCTTCAATCTCAATTTTTCGGTCTTTGAATTGGTCTGTTGTCCTTAACAAACTCTTTATGTTTTTGCAAATACATACAGTTGAAGGGAGAATTTGTGTTTTGGAACAACTAATTTCTTAGAACGCTGTTTTATAACCATTCTCGCATTTCAAGGGGCTTTCATGTGAAGTGTGCAATATTGGTTGTGGCTGAGCAACGCTAACAAACGGTTGGAAAACTTTAGTCGTATCTGGTCGTCAGAGGTGGGATGTGACATTATGCATTGGCGTTTGACAGTTAGTAATTGTGATTATTTAAAGTTTAACCTGTAGATGCACCTTTAAGTTTCCTTTATTCTCGCCATAAATTTACGATAAGTTTCTAAATACTGTTTTGTTATCAACTAGGACTTAAGGTCGTCAGACAGAAAATTTTATTTTTTCAATATGGGATGATTATTGTTCTCATGATTGGATTCATTTGAGGATAATTATATATATATATATAAATATAATTGAGCAACTTGAAATTTTGTTTTTAACCCTTCAGCGGGCGCACCAATTTTTGGAACACCAGCAGGCGCGCGTGATACAAAGTGCAACGTCTCTTTCAACCTTGATTATTCCTTTTGTAATAAACTTCTTTTTTCCAAATTGAAAATAATAATTCTGCGTTTTATGACAAGATATAAAATGTTGATAATATTGAGATGTATTTATAATTAAAAGCCAAAGAATGCAGATACAATCTCCTTATTTCAAAACTGTCCGGTTTAGTGAATCTAAGGACAACTTGCGAATGGATTCCTATTATGTCCCAAAACCTAAAAAACAATGAGATTGTCCATCTTCGTGATATGCGGGATACCGTGTAATAGCTGCACATTTGATCGAGTACATCAACTCCTGTTTTTGTCGTATTGTAATCCAGTATAATCGTTGGTTTACAACGGTTAAATCACGACTACCAATGAATGGAGAGGAATTACAAGGGTCAGAAAATCAGACCTGCATTAGACAGGGTGTAGCTATAAATAGAAACTGCTTAGAACATTCAACCCTTACATGTAAAAACAAACGATTCAAAATTACGAAAATGTTGCACTGTACACGGGCGCGCCCACTGAAGGGTTAGAAAATTAAAATTTTAGGCACGTTTAGTTTTTTATATTATTTTCAGATCCACTAACGCAGGGGTTCTCAACCTTTCAGGCTCTACCCTTTGAACACTGATGCGAGGTTACGCCTACCCCACCACCACCACCATATGTGGTCAATACAAGTATAGTACAATCGGAATTTCAAACTGAAGTTGGTTATTAAATGAAAATATAGAATAGATAATTTCATACACAAAATTTATTACTACACATATCTTAATTTGGAACATATTATTATTAGAACATATGAAATCAAAGAATTAAATACAGATCAAATATATTTGAGGTAATCAAGGATCTAGGTGAGGTTGGCATGTAATACCAGTCACTTTCACAACATTAATGAGGGGGCTGGCACTATTTGTCCTTGACAAGTTTTTGAATATTAGGTTGTAACCGTGACAAAGCACACCTCAGGTCACTTTCAACATCCAGACGTACGAAAATTATCGTATTTTTACTATTACGACAACTATCGTGTACGACAATTATTGTGTTCGTGTTCGTATGTCGAAAATACGTTACGGTTACATTGTGACTGCAAAATTGAGTACAATAAATGACAGTTAGTTTTACTTTTTATTTTACTTTCTTTTTAACTCACGCCTCCCTTGAAATTCTTCTACGCCCCCCCTAGGGGGGCGCGCCCCCCCAGGTTGAGAACCGCTGCACTAACGCATGATTTTCGTACTTACGTGCACACAAACTTTTGCAAAATAATTTGCTTTAAATATTTATAAAATTTTTTTTTGAAAACGAATTAGAACGCGATTCATATATCTACAGAAGGAGAACGTCTCACAAGAATTAGGTTTTTACGTCCTAAACAAATTACACAGAATTTGGATCACGCGATTAAGAAATAGTATTCGAGAATTGATCTGAAAATAGCTATTGCAAGGACCCAAAGCAAAAATCGTTGTTCCTTTTTTCCCCCGCCTGTATACATTTAACGTATTTAAGCTGAGAGATGTGCTCAGCTTTACACACATTCCAGAATCTTCCCTATCCAACACGCAGCCAGATCCATGCGTTCACGGCCGACTTCCGCCCATGCCCCGATGTGCCCGTCAACACTGCGTGAAAACGGCGTTAATATGAAAAGCACTGGAGCCTCGGGGGGAAAACAAAAGTATTATGAGACGAGACAGGCGGATCGGATATGTCACAAACCGGATGACGCGACATGCGACCGATTGCCATCTTGCTCCACTTTTCGGCCTCACTTTGGTTTAGTGGGTTTTGCGGTACATCTGCCCTCGAAAGACGCGACTCGATCAGATGCTGCACGCGAAAATAGAAATAAATGCGCCGAGTGTCGTGTTATCTCCGAACTCCGAATGAAAGGTCCGTTGGTTCGTTGGATTTTCTCTACGGCGCAAGATCTAGGCACCTTTATATACAGTCCAACGAGCCTCCATTATGTTGCACTGGATGGGGCTGCTAAGTCCCTCCAGGTTGAACCCCCACTTGGGGTTGCAGCATTCCAACGAGCCAGCAGTCCAGAATTTTACAACGCTGTGGATACAAAATCTTGGAAAGTTGTTAAATTGAATGGAATAAAGCCACGTACATTGAGTAAGGGCCTGTTCACATAGGTATCCGGTAGCGGAAGCGTTAAAGTATTGAAATATATTTAACCAATGACAAACCTCCAAACGATTAGCAAAGAAATTTTTAATGCCTATGATTGGTTTATTACCGCCTCAGCGCCATCTTTCCTTTAACGCTTCCGCTATCGGACTCCTATGTGGACAGGTCCTTAGAACTATTATACGATGGGGATTTTCTCCACTGGCTATAAATTGAAGCATGATAAAATTTAAAAATAATTCCGGGAAGAAATCTTCAAAACAGGTAAAATGTATATTAAAGGGAATCTTTGCCATGAAAACTATTTTATGCGGTAATGCCACTGAATCAAAATTGCTGCTACTGGGGAATGTAATTTACTAAAACAAAAATTTAACTTCAACGACATCATCAAATGTTATGCAACTTTTAGTGTTGTCCAATGTATTTCGCGAAATCACCAAAATCAACCCGCAAGACGTAGGTAAAGATGTGCAAAGTATCTAGCTTATATGCGTTAAGACAGTCTAGTCAAAAAACGAGAATCAAATGACATAAACCACGAGTTTCAACGAGGAATTCAGGGCCAAACAGAACGTCTATTATGCTTTGCTGTCAATCTTGACTGATATTCGTGCTTTGCTATTTGTACTTTTTTAAGACTAACCCAGAAAGATATGTCTAAAATTCTTCGTACGTAATATGCTATATATGAAACTTTTCTATTTTCACTTAACTACCATTGTGGGGTATTTTATATGTTAATGGACTGTATGATAATCCATAAACAAAAATATTTAATGTTCTTGTTTAAGTGCAACTACCCAATCTTCTTACTTCTTTTAATAAAGGTAATATTGGAATGGCTTACCTTTAACATCATCTGAATGATACTTGAATAATAAGTCAACACTAAAAAGTTTAGTTCCATGCATGTATCCTTAAAATGCATTCAATAATTGACTTCAGTTTAACACATAATAATACACATAACTGTTGAATTCATGACAGACTGAATAACCCTTCGGAATTAGGTTTTACAAAACGAATAATTGACTTCAAAATGTCAACAGCTTGAACAATAATCTGCACAGAATCTTTAACAAAAAAAGAATAAACGGAATCGCATCCAACATAGCGATTTTAGAATTCTTACATGACATTGCTTAGAATAGAACATACACCACAACAAATTAAACATTTCTTAGCCATTTTCTTGCCATTACTCAAAATCGAATGTGTAACAACAACAGAATAAAAAACATTCTACCTTGAAGTAAAAAAAAAAAGTTACACAGTGATGCCATCTATTGACCAGAAACACAATTAGAATACAAATTACAAACAATATGATGAATAAAATGAAACAATTATTATAATGAATTATTTAAAAACTAAAATAAAAATAGTAAGTCTTTTATGAAGACTGAACAACCATTTGACTTTCCCTCCAGAACAAAAATCCTAAAAAAAAAAATCTCTAAAGCCAAAATAACATTGAAATTTTTGTTTGCCCTTTAAAAGTTTTATAAATAATTTTCTTTTTAAATATTGGAAGTTGTGAATTATTTCGAAATCCTTCCTACGCTCAAATGCGAAATAAAAATCATCTAGTTAAAATTAGTCCGACAGATATATATAAAAAAAAAACTATGAGTAAAGCGATCTTTTTAATTGTAACGCCCTCTCAAAGCACTTACCTAACCACGCGTAGGCACCAGAAAATCGATTACAAATGTGATAATAATCTTAACTTTATTGCTCTCGCCTCCCTTTCCTCCTTCGATAACATCTGTTCTGAGCATCGAAAGGTTGTACACTAATTGGTTCGGTGTTTGATACTGGCCGCGTGGGAAAAATATGCCAAGGTCACCCACGGTGTGGCTATTTTCTTACGCCAAAATAATACAATCGGTAACGAGAAAAAATAGCGCAATTTTATGAATGAGAGGGAGAGTGTTTTCTAAAGAGTCTTTCTGGAGTTGTCGTTCTGTTCTGTGGAATTCCCCCCCACTACTAATTAGACGTCTTCCAGTACAAAAGAGCGATCATATATTTTAAATAATTAAACAGAGGTTTTTGTCTGTTTTGAAGCTTTTGTTCCAGAGAAAAGGATCAAGGTGAATTTTCTAAAACGGGTACTTTTCAGAAACGGGGCAGACAACCCACTGTCTCTATGGGTCTTTGTCTTCCATTGCGACAGACTCATATTTGCAATTCATAGAATTCTAGACTGCGATTAGAAACTCTGAACTTTAATCAAACGTTAAGCGGCACACTTTCTTAAATACACTGCTGTATAAAGAGTTATTAAATAAAACTGTCTATATAAATACAATAATTTGATAAAATTAAATAATAAAATGGTAACGCGCGATCATAAGCATATACCTTATGTGTCTCTTAAATTAGTTCAAGAGACTGAATTATATTTCAAATCAATAATTATTTTACGTCGGCTGGGGGAATAGAATAGAAATTGAAAAAAATTTGAGTTTTCAGGTTACAATTCTAATTTCAGGTCAGTTGTAAACGACAGTTTTCAAGCTGCGGTAGTTGCTTGAAAAAAAAAAGAAAAAAAAAACTACCAGTTAAATATTAGGGCCTGAAAACTTTTTGGACAAAAATTGAATAAAAAACTTTTTTTTTCATTTACTTCGGTTATGCAACAAAGCTAATCCGAATTGGATACTAAATATGCCCTCTCCTGTGTTTTGTTTGCTAAAAATCTTTGAAATTCGTGAAATTATTCGCTTATTTGAAAAGACTAGGAACTAACTGACAATTTCTGATTTAGAGTTATGAAGTATAATATATCTGTATTGATGACACTTTACAGGTGAAGGAAAGCTTGTATCCATAGCATTAAGTAAAATTCGAACAAATTTTATTTATTTCTATCTTCTCACATACTTCATATTTTCTTGCATATTTCTATCTTCTTACATGCATTTTTTTTTTTTTTTAATAGATAATGTTAAGACATGACAGAGAAATTTCTCCAACGTCGACAGACTGTCCAGTGAAGAAAAGATAACAGGAAAAGGTTTCCAAGGCAAGGAAAAAGTTTTCAAAAAATATGTCACCCTAATGCACTTTTATTTTATTTTTTAAAACGTTTGGATGTCAATAGTCCTAGATAGGAGTTTATATTTTATCAGAATTGATGAAAAAAAAACCTGTAGTAATGACCGAAACAAAAAGTTTTAACTGAGAGTGGCATCATATTTCTGTGTTCAGATGGCAAAATGTTATAAGTCACTTTAAAAAAAAAAAATATGTGACAGCAATTCTAAGATTCGAGATGTCTTGAAAAATCAGTAATTTGTTTTATATTTGTATTGCATTGTATTTATATATGTATTAATAGTTGGCTATTGCTTACAGAGGTTACAGTAAATGGTAAATATGGGCGAACGAGAATCCGCAAAGTAAAAAAACTCAATTTTTTAAAGAAAAGTGACTTATAACATTTTGACATCTGAGCACAGATTTGTAAACTGCAATATATCTGGATTGTTAACACATGTGCTTACATATTTTAAAGACCCAAGGGTTGGTTGCTTGGGTGGAAGCGCTACTATCATCTTTTGCTACACGAGGGCTAATTAGACTGGGACCTACAGTTTAAAGCCGATATCAAACGGCTACAAGCATCCATGCTAACAGTGGAACTCGAACCGACAGACTCTGGTACCAAATGCCAGTTCTCTAGCCATTCGGCCATTGTCCGGCAAAGATCCAAGGGAGACATGCCTCTGCAATGTTCTAGAAATCTGGTTGAAGCATCAAATAATACTAAAGCTATTATTAGTGTAGAAGCGCTGGATGTTATAATTCACCTCCGTGTGTGGTCGAGAGATTGTCAACAATAAAACTCTTATAACCACTCCAGGAGCGAAAAATAAATAAAAACTTGAGGAACACTAAGGTAGCGTAAAAGAAAAACTGTCTGTGTGGACATTGATAGCGACGAAAAGACTATAAATGTTGTGAGATAGATGGTGACGTTATTTTATGGCTCACAATAAAACTTTCAAATAATTGTTAAAGTGGTATCCCAAATGAAAATTATGGTGGGGAGGTACTTGGTATACGCATCAATTTATTAAGGTTCTATTCTAACCTATAATTAGCATACATCTTTAGCGTCTTATCCTGTGAATTGCGATGATGCTTATAGAAAAAAGATTATAATATAACAATGAAATACTGATAGAGAAAGTTTAGAAGTGTAATATTATACCTTTATACATTTAAAGACATTATACATTAACATATTATACGTTTATAAAGGGGGCTCAAGGTAACCTAGTGGTAGCGCTTCGACTTTCGGTGCTGAGTTTGCTCGGATCGAATCCCGACAAGCGCCATTCAGTACCTCCGTGTCTTCTGTCTAGGCCGGATATGGGCACGTTAAATCCGAAAACCGGAAAGTCCATTTATGAGGTCAGAGAGGGTGGGAGAGAGTACGACCCCCCAGATGCCGCCTTTGGAGTTGCTCGGTCAAAATTGCGTTGGCACCTGGCGAAATTGTACTCGGACCTTTGTGGTGCCATCATAAACCGGAGCCGCACTCCTCGACCCGCTAGCCTATATGGACCTGGTCTGGAACAAATTCTGTCCTGGGGTCATAAGAAACAACAACGTTAAAAATTTTTTTAAATATATAAACGTTTCTATTAATTTATTTAAGTGGCTTCTAGATAACCGCCACCCACGCCTATCACTTCTCAGCATTGTCTCTTGGAACCATCTAATTCATTGTTTTATATGCATTGGAATGGCCACTCCCTCCGTAAACAAAACAGTTCCAGGCACGCGATCCAGGCGTCATTAAAAAAGCAACGAAAAATTCTGGCAAGAAAGATCGTTCGCCGTTCTGTAAGACAACGGCTGTAAAACGTGCTTAATTGCGAGCATCTCTATTATTCAATCGGGCGCGTCGTTATCGAATTCTTTAAAGCATGAGTGTTCTAGTCCATAGCGAAACGACGGGAGCTGAGGAGAACTCTTTTCACTCGGCAGTTGTGTCTCTCACTCAAAATATTCCTTTGATGTTTTCCGGCGTGTGAAATTAACGAAGAATTAAAGCAATTTTTCGCTTACGTTGCGTCGCGCAGCTGGTCTCATTCGGCTAATGAAATGACGTCAGATACTTCAAGGTCGCTGAAAAGTAACTTCACATAAATCGATTTTGTGTAAATCGGTTTCGAATATCGGTAGCTTTCACCAAGGCCTTGGGAACAAATGGTGTCTGATTTTTAATTTTAGTTTTGTAGACAATTAGTAGATGTTTGGGTGGAACAGAAGAGCCTTAATAACAGTAATAAAGCCTCGATCCGAATTTAAAGAGCTAATTCAGCTTTCGTTCTCAGAAGCAGAGGAAGAGAACGCCTGTCCCGCAAACCACGGCTGGATTTGCTTCGGAAATTCGTATCGAGCCTTTTTTGAAGTTAACAATTTTAAAGTTTTCGTGTAGCATGATTTGTTCCTCTAATATGGGTGCAAAAATTTTTATAATACGTTTGTTAAAATTGTTGGATGTATAGAGTGTAAATATACGACGTTCAATATTATGTGAAAAGAAAAACTCACATTCCCCGATTTCTCATCGGGAACTGCAACATCTACAAAAAACGGCCTTAGCAAAAACCAAAAAGATAATAATCCAGTGGCGTAGCGAGAGGGGGGCAAGGGGGTCTATCATGCCCCGGGCGCCACTTGCAGAGGGGCGCCAAATGGTACCTTGACCATTGGTGGTACCTTGGTCCACTGTACCTTGGTACCTTGTCCAATGGTACTAAGACCATTGGACCCTTTGGTCCCCAAGACCATGAGGGGCGCCAAAAAGGTATCGTGCCCCGGGCGCCAGTTATGCTCGCTACGCCACTGTAATAATCCCCCCCCCCCATTCCATCTACTTTGAGGCATAAGCAAGTGAGAAACAACTCATCCTGCGTAAAACAATTATAAAATGAAATTTTGTTACATGGAGTTGTTCTTTACTAGAAATTTGTAATCGACGTCAACTCTGCGCACTGCAATACAAAGTTCTTTATTCAAACACTATAATAAAGAGAATTTTGCAACTGGTATTTTTCTATTTAAGCATGAACAAAAGTATATTATTAAGTTTTGCTCACTATATATAAGATATTAAATAAATCAAAATTAATATCATTTAAAAGTTTTTATTCCCACGAAAAGTCACCAAGTAGACCACCGAACTTAATAACAACAACAACAACAAAATAAGAAATAAAAGCTTAGTGTTTATATTATGTTTGGTGTGTATAACATGACTTATAATTAGATCTTGCAAACAGTTCAGATATTTCTTATATGACATATGATACTTACACAATATTGAGTATTGCAGATTTCTAGATTTATTTTCCAGAAAAGTATGCTAGTTTATATTTAAATAAAACTATGTCTGCATTGTAATGCTCGAATTTCAAATATCGATAGGACTGCTTTTATCAAGAAAGTGAGACCAGTCTTTTTTTTTAAATAAGAATTTTACTGCTATATAATATTAATTATCATAATTATTAGCTGTACATATGGAAGAAAATGCCTAAACAAACAGTGATAAAAGTCAAAATTTTAGTTACATTCATCATAAAAGCTATTTGTCCTTTTATTTTGATGGTTGTGGGGGGGGGATGCATTTGAAAGAAGATCTTTAAATAATATTTATCAAAAATCTCTTTTTTAATTTACTCTTTTGAAAAAAAATCTGAATTTTCAGAAGATTTAGTTTAATGTTCTGTAAAATATAAAATTTTCAAAATTTCAGAAATTACGTCCTGTTTATGAAATTTTTGAGATTATTTAAAAAAAAAATAGGCATTTACTCATGTGTGAATAGATTTTAAAAAAATAGAGAAAATTTTCCCCATAGCTCAACGTGGGAAAATTGAAGATTTGCGGAATCAACTGATGCACCTTCAGATAGTGAGCTATCCGAAAGTTTCTTCCACAGCTAAGACTTCGAAACATCCGATATTTGCTTTAATATTTGTCTGTTTTGGAGTACTAGAGTCAATTTTTAAATTTTTGATATTTGCTCTAAAGCAAATTCATATAAGAATCACATTTGTATGTTGACATTTTTGATAAAATTATCAAAATATGTCAGTATCCCATCACTGAATCTCAGATTTCAAAATAAGTCGGATTCAGCAATAAATAGCACTTCTGTAACTCGGTAATGCAATCAAAATAACTTCTGGGGTCGGGTGCGATGTTTTTTTCCGTTTCTGAAGGGAAAACTTATGTTTGTGAGTGGGGTGGGTACCACAGAATCACCGGTTATTACCGAATTTAAGGCTGCTGAATTCCTCCCCCCCCCCCCCTCCTTACTTAATGCCGTAGTTTCCTTAATTTTTCAGACAATTCGTAAATAGGCCCTTAAAAACAGCGATTGTTATTAAATTTCTTCAAATATTTTCAAAGTCCTCTAGAATCTGTGGTTAAATTTATTTTCTTTAATATACTTTCTGAGATCTGAATTCCTAGAAAGGTCCCTAACAACTGCTTTTCACATTACGAAAAAATTCCGGAATGAATAGATTATTCCCTATGAATAGAATTCCCTATGAATAGATTAGATATTCTTTTAATATTTTCGAAGTGCTAAAATGGTCCCTAAAATCTAATTAAAAATAAATTTCCTTGAATAATTGCGAAGTGTTGCTCAGAATATTCTAAATTTCAAATTTATTTATATTTATATTTATTTATTTATTTATTTAAATAACGGTTTGTTAATCTTTAAAAGTCCTCAGCTTCTGAAAAGACTGCGTGGACGTGTTGGCGATAGTATATTTCCGACTTCAAAAACTGTCTAGCCTAAGAAGAGCTCATTATTTATTTACGCGAGTTTAAATTTAGTTAGGGCTTTTCAAAATAGAGCACAGAAAAGGCGCAAAATCTAGGCTGACCATTTTGCCCTCTAATAATCTATAATCATCCCCTAAGTTTATGGCCACAAATAGAATTTCAATCTGTCTGTTTGAATAAGGCAATGTGTGATGACTTATAATTATATCGTTATCCAGGGCGCCGTGGCTTAGTTGGTTAAAGCGCCTGTCTAGTAAACAGGAGATCGTGAGTTCGAATCTCGCCGGTGCCTTCAACGATAATTTTTGACAGCTTTTGTAAAACGACGTTTCTGTTTTATTAAAAAAAATACATGCCCATATACGAGTTTATCAACACATATTCAGACATGATGTAAAGCATTTTATTCCCTTTTATTATGAATTTGAACACGCTTAGTAACTAGGTCAAAAACTAGTATATCTTCAAAACAATTTCTGTATTTTTAGGAAAAGAATTTAATGGAATATAATTAGTTCGTTTTTGTTAATAAAAAAGATATACTTCAACGAAATTCAAAGTATCGTTGAAGGCACCAATCTATTGAGGCAATATTCATTTATATACATACACACAAACACTTACATATTAATATGCTGATAAGAATATCATAGTTTCCAAAAGTTTGGGATACAAACGAAAACCATGGGAAGCGAATTATCTTTAATAGATTCGAAGAAAAGTATATGTTGTATAAATTAATATAATAAATTACCTAAAGCAACAAATTCGGAATTTTTCATTATTAAGTTTAAAGCTTCGATACACAGGAGTTCTGCATTAAAATTCTGTTTCAACATTTCACATACCTGCTTATATGATTTATTTAATAGCGTGTGTTCGTGTGTATATTTATACACATGCACCTATACAATAATTCACAAACAATGTCACAATCGGTGGAAAATTCCTAGAACACGCGAAACCATACGAGAATCATACCTCAAATATCCCATAGAAGCATTTTCATTATTCAAAATTTCTGCTTGCGGTTAAGGAGAACAGAAACACCGTCAATCAAACAAATTACTTCTTCAGTGAGTTGGAATTACTACAGAAAGAAAAAACGTAATTCCATCCAACTCATTCGATAAGTGACAGTGTTTGTAATAAACCTGTAAAAGAAAGGGGAGGTGCATATAGACTACGGGAAGATATCCATTTCTAGCGAATGGGGCTTGTGGAGGCCCAGTGGTACAGCTCGCTGGTTTTCGGTGCTGAGGGTGCTCGGACCGAATACTGGCTTCGCGCCACGAAAAAATGCCTCCGTTCGTGTCGTCCCTTCATAGGGGGTAATGCTGGTAATGCTGTCCGCCTATATGGTGCCCCCACAATAAAATGTGCAGTAAAATTTCGGCGTGGTATAGGCGAATGTTTGACGGCAAGTGCCTCTGCATTGGAAAAAAAAAATTCTAGCGAATAGTCAAAATCGTTGTGGCTTGGATGACTGCGTACGCGTTCCTTTGCAGAAATCTATGTGTATATATGTATGTATGTATGTGTATATATGTATATATATGTATATATATATATATATATATATATATATATATATATATATATGTATATATATATGTGTATGTATATATATATATATATATATATATATATATATATATATATATATATGTATATATATGTATATATATGTATATATATATATATATATATATATATGTATATATATGTATATATATATATATATGTATATATATATATGTGTATGTATATATATATATATATATATATATATGAAGATATCAGAGAAAAAATTCTCTCCCTCTATCCAAATAGCACAACTAGCCATTACCGTGATCCAAATCAGCCTACAATCAAAGCTAAAACAACAGAACCCGGAAAACCCAGCCTCCGTATATGACAAAATTTTCAATTAATTTAATTTGAGGAGCTCTTTACATCGAATTATTCAGCAACCAATGTTTATTTTCGCGCTATTTAAACTGCCATGTGAACAACCGGCCGTTAGCTAATCTTGCCTCGGGTGACGTTCATTACGCACTTTTGTAGCAGCAAAATTTCGGAGGTTACGATACGCAGCCGACTGCCGAGCGAGACCGTGAATTAGCATACGCCCGGAGATCCGGCGTCATGCGCTGATAAATCCACATCTGCAAAGCGCATTAAGAAAAGGACCGTTTGGTTGCTCGCAGTGGTTAGTCGAACCTAAGTGCTTAACTGTTACTCTTCGTTCACAAACAGACAACGCGAAACTCATTTGCATCCGCAGTTAATTCAAAAAAGCACTCATGCATCGCCGTGAAAAAAAAAATGTATATTTTCAGTTACTTGGGAAAATAACCTCGGAGAAGATTTTACACATCGGGAGCAAAAATATATAAGTAAATTTAAACAACGCGGCATACGCAGTTCTACGCTTCCTTCCCTGTGAAATGAAAATTAATTCTCATTTGAGAGGTCGGCTTCGCTAAATATTGACAAATACGAAAAAGCTGCGATATATGTTTGAACTAAATAAGGAGGAAACGCCACGTGAATCAAGAATGTTAAGTAATTAGGAGAACTCTATTTTATTAATTCTTCTAACAGTACCTATTCCTTTCCCAGGACCTTTCTTTTCGTGCTCTTTACAGAATGCCCAAAACGTGTGTATCTGTCTTGAAAAAAAAAAATGACTATGCGTGCCATAAAGGTATCAAAATTATTTTTCTCAAGGATTTTTTAGAACAGTTTTACTTATTATTCTCAATATTTTAAAAAATAAATAAAGCAGACAGAGGGATTGACTTATACTTAACCTGACTGACATCAGGTGATTTCCTCCGCCTCAATATGTAGCATTCAGGGCCCGACTTAGCCTAATTGGGGTCCGGGGCAAAAACTTCTTTGGGGGCCTCCCTCTGCTTCACTACTTCAGTAATGAAGAACCGAACTTTATGGAGGTATTTAAATTTTTCACCTCATTATAGATATATAACAAGAAAATTGACTAGAACCTAAAATAGCTATAAAGTCCCCCCCTCCAATGGTCAAACGAAATATCATTCTATCCATTTTATTGATTTTCTGACAATTCTATGTCCACCATTAAAAGGGATATAGCACATCTAAAAAAAGTTCATTAAAGAAGGATACGTAAAATAAACTTTCTATTCGATTTGGGGGCCCCCTCTAATGTGGGGGCCCGGGGCAACTGCCCCGTATGCCCCTGCCTTAGTCAGGCTCTGGTAGCATTAACTTATTTTTTTGCAGAGTTTGTGAAATTAGTCGACTTTAAACGTCAATGAGAAAGATAAAATTAAAAAAACCCGTTAAATGTTTTTATTAACGCAAGATAAAGAGAGAATATTTCTCACTGAAGCATACAAAGTCGTGAATACCAGAAACGGCATTCTCGAGTATTTATCTAACATCACCGACTAACTGATCGTTTTCGAGGCGCTATTGTCATATTTGCTACAAGAGAGCTAGATTGACTGAGACCTATGGTTTAGGGCAGTGGTCGGCAAACTCATTAGTCAAAAGAGCCACATATCAACAGTACAACGATTGAAATTTCTTTTGAGAGCCAACTATTTTAAACTTAAACTATATAGGTATGTACATTGTTATTAACTTATTTAGGATACTTCTAAGCTGGCCTTTGCTAAAAACGTCCTCAATCTGATTGAGGCATGTTCGCTGTGGTCGACCCCTTTCAACTATCTCATCCACACTCGCCTTGTATACTTATCATTTCGTTCATCCTCTCTATATGTCCAAACCATCTCAACATACCTTTCAAAACCCTCAACACTACATCTTCTTTCTCCACAACGCTCCGTAAAATCATCACAGAAGTTTCAATCGCACTATACGAGCGCTCCCGCACGTGGTATTTTGTGAAAGAGCCACATTCAAGGGGCCAAAGAGCCGCATGTGGCTCGCGAGCCGCGATTTGCCGACCACTGGTTTAGGGCTACTATGTACTAAGCCTAATAGATTTGTGCGCCTCAATGTTAATCTATGGAGAAAATTTGTCTACTATTTGCAGCTACATAAATGCTGATAATCCAATAAAAATGGTATTTTCAGATAGCCTGAACTTTTCGGCACCTTGCAACAGGATTCATTTTATAAATTTCGTCCACCAGAGGAATTTATGATCATTTAAAGCACACTAGACCAGATTTTTCCTCCGAATAATTTTAATTAAAAAATATTATTTGCATTTTTTTAAAGCGAAAAATGCCCCTAGGTGTAAAACTTCTTTCTCTATTACGGAGTACAATTAAAGAAAAAAATATCTTTAAATCCAAATCGGCAATCCTCTGACACATTTTCACCATAGGTTCACATTCAGGTGAGCGAATCCAATAGGGTTAGTATACAGCAATCTTAAGTGCAACGATTACAAAAATTCATACCCACAACGTCGTTCGATCTCACAGACCCTGGTCTCGAAGGTTAGCACTCTAGTCAGTCGGCCATCGTTCAAACTAAGTCATTGTTAAGTGAATATATGTCTAATGTTTTGTATGATTAAAGCTATACGTCTGTAATTGACCCCGAAATCTCTTATTTATTTACTTCAACCGAAATTTCCGCTCCACTATAAGTAACGGACGATTACGAGGCTTCTGTATCCTTCGATCTTTTTTTTCCCCCGCTACAGTTAACTTCAATTATTTACAGATTTGATGCTAGTACAATTTTTCACTCGCGTTTGAGATAGGGTTCTGAGATCAAATTGTAAACCTAATGGGGGAGATCACCTAAAAACCTTTAAAAAATTCAATTTTTTTATTATGATTTAATTTTGGAGAATGGAATGTAAGGAATAGTTAAAAAAAATGAAATTGATTCTACAATAAGCACTGATTTTATTGTCAAATGTATAAAGCTAATAGTATAGTAATCTATAAAAACTTTAAAATTTAAATGGCTTTTTCTAAAAACTTATTTTCAAACTTCTGCGCACTATTTCTTCAAAACTAATGATCACAAATTGCTAAAATTTTGTATACATGTATATCTATTATGTCTATACAACTTCCACCTAAATTTAGGTAAGTACATATCACTATTTTTTTACAGCAATTTTTTGTGAAAAAATTTTATGATATTTCTTGTACATTGCAATACATTTGCCTGAAAAAAAAATTTATGTGAAATATGGTAATTATTTTAGGTGTAGATTAAAGTATAATCTATGGATAGAATATATACAAATAATTTTATATTTATCTCTCATAGTTTTTTTAAAAAAATCTGCGCGCAATGCATTGACCTAAGATTCATTATTCATAAAACATTAATTTTTTTTTTTACATAACATGATTTCCAATAATCTCCCAACAATTCTTCTTTTGTTTTCTAATAGATAAAGCTTTGTACAATTCACCCTAAAAAATTGGTTTAAATTAATTACAAATTAACTGTTTGACTACACATTCAGCTTGGTAGTAAAATCAGTGTATTTTTGCGAGTGCAAAGGTAATATCTTTCCTTAACATCACTCATATGTGTTTCTCATCCCAATCCGAAGAAAAATAAATAACCAGAACAAAAAAGAAAAAAAACAAACTAGATCATTAAGAATAACCGGTGCTATGATGAAGCATCACCCCGGTAGCAAGAATTAAGGTCTATTAAACAATACAGTCGACGGTCTCCATCCGGAAATTTAGTTTGACCGAAGCAAGATAGCAGCTATTATCAGAAGCACTCCGACTTCTTATCTCACACAATTGGATAAAATGTAAATTAATAAAACAGGGCAGCGGAAATAATAGCTTAAGGAAAGGAAACAGGATATTTCTATTTCATACTTTAAAGGAGCTTTTTTAGAGATTTGGGATAAAACTTTCATCTTTCCTGCTAATTCTTATAACATTTTGGGATCAGGAAATCGAACTCGCCGTCCACCTGTTTAGAGTCATGTAATCTAACCAGCAATTTAGTCGGACCTGAATCTTGCTAACACCCTTTACAACCTTTTCCCACCAATTCTGTTCTCAGGAAATTTTCTTACATTGATAAGTTTCTAAAATTTGCGAGTGAAGAAAAGAGAATCAAAATTTAAATATATAGGAAAAAACGTTTATCACATAACTGATCGGACTCTCAAAATTCACCACACAATACTAGTCAAATATTTATGCCCTTCATGGAGATTTTAGGATGTAAATATTATTACTTACACACTGGAAAAAGGAAAGTGTTTTATCCTTCCACATTTTATTCTGTACATAATTCAGAATCTTATGCAAAGTGCATAGGAAAACACTATATAAATCGTATTACTACATTAGAGGGTTGATAAAAAATGATCGGATATTTTCTTATCAGTCAAATAAAAGCAAAATAAAAAGCTTTGGATTTCGAAATTTTAGAATAATTGGTTGGATAACTATCAGTTTTCAAAACAAGGATGATCTCCTTTGACATGCAATTCAGAAGTTATTTAGCTCGATTACGGTACAGTCATCTAGAACTATTAACTTCAATAGCTGCTTTCACGAGATGTTCTATTTCGACATTTTCCATTATAGTTTATGTCCAATATTTTCTATGGGGATGCTTGGATGGGTTTTAATTACTTTGTGGCAATTATTACTGCAGCCATCGCACATTCCAAACACTATATGCCTAGAGTCATTGTATGGGTAAAACTGAAAATAAACTTGGTTATTTTTTTTCTTTTTTTTTTGGCTGTTGGTTTCAGACGAAATTTTAAAATACCAATATACAGGGTGTTCCAAAATTCGACCGACAAATTCAGAGGGGTGATAGTAGGCATCAAGACGAGCAATAATCACATAGGAATGTAAGACCGGAAACGAAAACCTGACTCTGGAGGGAGCTGTTTACTTAATGGGACCGTACCTCTTACCAACTCCACTAGATGGTCGGAACATTTCTGCATCTCTGTTTATCCACTAGCTGACCAAGTTTGCGTTTCCGGTCATACATTCCTATGTGATTCTGTTTTGCTTTTCGAGTTTTCTACCTCCTCCAGAAAAATGCCATATTTCCGGCCATCTACTGGGGTTGGTAAGAGGTACGGTCCGATTAAGCAAACAGCGCCCTCCAGCGTCAGGTTTGTGTTTCCGGTCATACATTACTATGTGATTATTGTTCGTCTTGATGCCTACTATCACCCCTCTGAATTTGTCGGTCCAATTTTGGAACACCCTGTATTTGTTCTGGTGCATTACGTCAATAAGTCTTTATATTGCTGGACCTCATGGATGACATACATCCCTGTATCATTACACCTCCTTTCCTCTATCATGTTTTACAGTAGGAGCTGAATTTTGACCCAAAATTGTTTTTTAGTTCCTTGCGGCAGCTTTGAATATCACACAGTGCATCTCAATTTGTTTTGATTCTATGCGATGTTTCATATTAGCATTTCACTACATCAGAAACTGCTGAGCAGCTAATATTAAATGTTTTAGCAATTCTTCTAATAGAATATCCCTTTGTCCGAATGAAAATTAAGAACTAACGTGTGAATTTTTTTATGGCGTCTATTTAATGAACCAGTCATGACCTACATCAGAAAACATCCAAATAACGAAAGTCCTAAGAAAATGTTATTGAAGAATTCAAACGGACAATTTTTTGAGTTGTTGCCATTCGTCTTTGACCGCAAATAATACCGCAAATTAACGTTTCATATTTGCAGCAGATATAATCCTTTGTGGTCTCACAGAGTCCTAAAAATTTTGCGAAGTTATTTTTCTCTTTCAACAGATGATGTTAATTTTCACGATCAGTGTTTCCTATTTAGAAAAAAAATTAGGGCAAGAACACGAAGTTAACCCACATTTTAAAGTAAAAAACCATTCATTATATTTTCACTTTAGATTTTTTAACTTTCAGAATTGAATAATTTGTAATCAAATGAGAGTGCTATATATTGAGCGGTACGTGAAGATTTTACAGTGAAATTCATTTTATGTTTATCTTTTGATAATTGTTTCAGTGCCCATTTTTCTAAATGCCTGTTATGTATGACTCATCTGATCTCATTGTAAATAATACGGGAAAAAAAATCAAAAAAAGCCTAAGATTAAAAACTATTTTCTACCTAAAAGTTTTACCCAAGAGATCAACGCTACAAAATTCACATCAGTGGCAGACTTTTAATTATTCATTCCCGATTCGAAGTGAATCTAACATTCCCAGAGAAGATATCCATTAATTATTTTTTGCTCTCTAAGATAAAGGTTCTTTCATTTCTGAAAGTGCCTGGAAAATTGGGTCATAAATATTATCTGGTGCAAAATCCCGTCGGTTCAGGCAGTTTATGTCGCCGGCAGGAAGAAAAAAAGAGGATACGGTAGGAAGGATTAATTTGATAAATAAAGGGCAAATTCGCTCGATCCGTTTGAGCAGGAAAAAAAAAATCCTTTTAGATATAGCTGATAACTGTGCAACGAGTTCTCGTAACACGGAAAAAAGTTTCAAACCTTCGTGTGTGTCTACGTTATCCAGTTACGTAACACGATTTCATTACCACTTAATTCTTCTTTGTCTCACTTGATACAATGCTCTTCATGCAAGAAAAAATAAGGTTAGCCAGTTTGGAGAAATACAATCAAAAAGCGGAGACACACCATTTCCCAGATAATTTCTTTATCTTTCCGGTACTCTTCGAATATTCTTAGAATTATATTTGATAAGGTTTATATACGAGTTGAACTTGATACCCGTGATCCACTTAAATATAAATGTATATTTTTGACGTGGGCCTTTGTTATTGGTATTTTTAGGATTTATTTAATGTTGGATATCGGTCCTTTAAAATGTAATCCCTAACCTTTTTTTTTAACGTAGTGTTATGTTCCTCAATAACGGTCCCGCGGAGAGAAAAAATTGACCGATGTCGCAAGTTATAATTTTGGCAGCGCGCCAAACCAACACCTCCTAAAGAACGTTCGTTTAGGAGGTGTTCGCCAAACCCAGTAGCAGAAAACAGTTAAACAGGAAAGTACCAAAATGCGTTAAAAAAAAAAAAAGGGAAAGAGGTAAGCAACGATAAGTAATCCTACGTTAATAACCCGCGGTAATTTAGTTAAATAAATAAATATATATATATATATATATATATATATATATATATATATATATATATATATATATAAATAAATAAATAAATAAATAAATAAATAAATATATATATAAATAAATAAATAAATAAATAAATAAAAAAATAAATATATATATATATATATATATATATATATATATATATATATATATATTTTTTTTTTTTTTTTGGGGGGGGGGGGTTATTCGCAAGCTTTACAGGGATGCGCTATTAGTATCCATTTAATTCCTCAGCGAACTTTAGATGGTACATGGACCGATTAAGCATATTATGATATTAAAACTCTTCTAATATCCACTCAGGCGGTCAGTTGGCATCGCAGGTATATAGTCCCAATGTTAAGACAGGGGAAATTTTCCTCTCAATAGTTTTCTTGTCACTAATTAACAGATCCATATTTTTGAACCATTATTATTATTATTATTATTATTATTTTTTTTACATTTCAAAGTAAATCCTTTATTGCAAGAGCGCATGTTTCCAAAATCCTTACATTTGAATGTAATTTTTTTCAAAGAACAAGTTCAATTTTCTGCTAATAGACATCAATCATTTTATGCTCGGGAAAAAAAATGGACTGACAATATTAAAATTTAAAAAGCTACGTGCTCTTTATTTAAATGTCTACCTTCAAAATTCAAAGATATCCATTTGATAATCCAGGATTATAAAAATTCTGAGAGGAAAAATTTCCCATAGCTCAACGTTTGGCGTCACCTGAATGAACATAAAACTATCAGTTCTGGAATTCATGGAGTTTACAGGCGCGAATAAGTGAAAAAAAATTCTCGTGTTTCGTCAGGAGTGTTAGCTGTGTGTTTATGATCTGTCAGATGTATTGTGATCTTGAGATAGGATAGGCAACAAGACTGCTATAATCTCTAATTTGAAGCTTTATCTTCATTTATATTTTATTTTATGAATCAGTAGCATTATCAATTAATTGCAAAAGATGTCACAAATTTCAATGAATTTATTTTTAATTCACTTCAGTTTGCCACTATTATCGGGACTGACTTAACATACCGTGAAATCTCGACTATAATACGCTCTTCTTTTTCACATTTTTAGTCCGCAGAAATGAGGGTGCGTATTATACTCGCGTACCTCCTCCCCCCCAAAAAATAACAACTTAGTTTTAAACATTGGATAAACGAACGTACAGCAGCTGTAAGACATTGTCGCAACACGGGTACGTGCGCATCTGCACTCCATGATTCATCCACCCGTTTACTAAGCAGGTATTCCTTTTAAGCAAACGGAACTCGCAGTTCGTATCGTCAAGTGACGATGATGATGGCGATATATATTACGACGGCAACAATAATTATGACATGGACGCAACAACAATAGATGAGCTGTATTCTAGTGAAAGTGATTAAGACTGATAATTTGACAGTATTGTTTGGTTTGAATTAACAATTTAAGTTTTTTTTTCTACCGAATTTGACGTTTTCGTTTCTTTTTATTACAAATCTTATTTATGTTAATAAATATTTGTGCAGTTTTTAAATAAAATATTGAAAAGTTATGGGTGCGTATTATAGTCGAATTTTAATTTTTTCCGAAAATTTCGAGCAAAATCAAGCTTGCGTATTATACTCGGGGGCGTATTATAGTCGAGATTTTACGGTAGGTATTATCGTTATTCAAATATAATTTCTAAAAAGGTTACTCTAAGGCTCTTTTCTTTTAAATAAAATAAAATCAATCAGATAAGGCATTTCACTTAATAAAGCCAAGGCCCTAAAGGCGAAGCAGGGATAAAAATATACTCCATGATATTAATTTAACTGATTAATATTTAAAAGTAAAGTATCTTTTTGTTTTCAAAACCAGTAAATGATCCAACCCTTTTATTTCACGAAAAGTAAATCCTGTAAGAATCAGAGTTATGTTTTGAAGGAGAATCTCTAAATTTTTCTCTCGTATCCAGGCAAAATTTTGTTTTCATTCTTGATTTTTTCAATTCCTACTATTAGTTCACACTCTCCCTATATATATATCTTGTTCAAATTTTCAATCGTTAATAAAATACTTTTTATTCATCCACTGAAGTTCAAATACATTTTTTTAAACTTGTAGTGGATGGCACTTGATGTTAATACAGTTTTTTCAAATATTAATTCATTAATTAAATTTAATTAATCGATTTTAGTTTTAGACCTAGAGCGTCTCTTGCTCTTGAATAGTAATTTCCCTCTTGTTACTCTGTAAACGGTAGCACTGCGGTAGCGCGGGCTCCTCCCGTCCAGTAGGTTGCGGGATCGAATCCCCAACCTGACAAACTTTTTATCTCTCTTTCCCCCCCTCCTAATCTCGTACAGTAGGCAAGGTTCTGGCAGGCAATCCTTTTTTTCAATTCCTACTATTAGTTCACACTCAAATTTTTCTTTGTTGACCTAAGTAGGAATTGACTTTAAAAAATTTTGTTTTTATATTACTTGTTTTTGTAATTATTAAAGGACTAAGATTATATTCCTTATAAATCCCCAAGCGCGAACCCAGATGATACACTTTTAAACATAGACCAAGAAGTAGGCACTCGTATGAAATTACTACGCATAAAAATAATGCTTTGGCAGATTTAACCTGCACCTAATGTAAGGGCAATTGCGCGAGTAAGAGATGGAAGACACCTTGCATTCCTTCATCATGTCCTCGGGTGACTGACTCACGGGGTCGCTCAATAATTCTTCGATGAACCCCAATTAACCTCGAAAAAGCCACTTGCGTCCAGTTTGGTCCGGATGCTCACATTTTATTGCTTTGCCCTACACTCGGATGTGAAATCAGATCACCGAAAGGGCATGCCACTGTTTTCTTATCCCACCAAAAATGAAGGTTTTCATTTTTTTTTCAATATGACCCGGATGCCTTCATAGAATGTGTACTTTTCGATATTAAATCATTAAATAAAATTTTGTCCATATTACTATGGTAAAAGCAATGTTTTCGAGTATGCATTACACTTTCGTGCATGCGTTCGCTTATAATCAAGATGCTGATATCTATACATATAAAACAGTTCTGTAACTGACTGACTGACAGATAACGCACAGACCAGACCTCTGGACCTAAAGGGCTGAAATTTTGCATGGCGATTCTTCTTATAGTGTAGGGGTGCACTAAGAAAGATTTTTGAAAAATTCTTAGATTTTTTTAAAAATAAATTTTTAAGCTGTTTTTGTAACATTCTTTTAAGTTTGCATTTAAAATAATAATCTGAGGGTTATAAAATTTATATCGCGAGAAAGATCATAAAAATACCTTTAAAATGAAATCTTTTTCGAATCTTTACCTCCATTTTCCGATTTTTGGTGAATTTTTAAAGATGAAATTCTAAAAATTAATTTATTAAATGCTGATCACGTGGTTTCTTTTCTTTTTGTGATACTTTAAACTAATTTTGCTTCACGTGATTTAATTTGAATATTTTCTTCTACATCATTTCGTCTGTAAAAATATCCGTTACGATTTTTTATAAATATATATATATATATATATATATATATATATATATATATTTCATTAATTACATACATTGACCGTTGTATTTAATTTGAATGTGCTCCATAGGAAGCACGGGTATTCAGCTAGCTATTCCATACTATGCATAGGCGACTTGAGAAATTTAGGATTTATTTTAGGTTTCAGTTTTAATTGTAATATTTTACTCATTCTAGAGAAAGAAAAAAGCCTTATATTGCATTATTTATGTTAATATACAGGTATTGTATGCTTATCATTTTACTTTGCTTTTTATTTATTATTTTTATCATTAATTTCTTTTCGTACACTCTTAATTATCTATTATTCACGCTAAGACAAGGCTGTGCTCTGAAAATCTGAAACGTAAAATTGTCCTTGTATGCCCTAGAAAAAAGGAACTTTTCAAAGGTTTAAAAGGAATTATATACGGTGGTATGAATGGGTTTCCATTACATCAATGAAACATACATAGAGTTTCAGTTTGTTTTAGATGGAAAATATTATGTGGTGATACTAAAAAGCAAACTAGGAAGATATTGCTGACACTATCATTAAACGAAGAATTGTCTCTGAAAGGTGTTATCTTTAAGACAATCACCTTTTTGCTCATGACGATCCTTTAAAAAAAAGATAAAGGTATAATGCAATTTGGGGGAAAATTATAAAGTAGGAAACAAGGTTTCAAAAATTTAATAATTTTAAAAAATGTGTAATTGATAAATTTGAAAACTTTCAACTAAACAGCCAGCATTATCATAACTTAACGGTATTAAATAAATATTTAACAATAATACTGTTGAGCAGGTCAGTTGAATCAACATGATATGCTCAATAAGGCCTAAGATCTGCAAGGCAAACATAATGACTGCTTGGTCTGTTCAAAAAAAGGAAAGGCGCATGACTAACAACCATTAAGTTTTCTTAAAAGCTGTGACAAACCATAAGTAAAAGTACGTAAAAACGTATAAGATGTTGTTTAATTAGTATCATAAAAAAACATCACATTGAATTACATAATTAGGATACGTTATAAAGTATGCTTCATGAACTAAGCTTTCGTTCGTATAAAGCGAAACTTTCAATATCTCAACCAATTTCTCATATTTAAGATGATCAAATGACCCGAAAAAAATAACAGCAAAGTTGGCCGAGAATAAAGTAGGAAAACCATAGGGCAGAGGGTAAAACGTTTTAAACCATCTTTTGCAAAATTTCAATGTCACACACTTGAAACTAGAACATTGTGAACGTAAAGTGACCTGTTTAAAATATGTATTCGAGTTTTTTGAAATAAAAAGGTTATTTGGAGCAGACCTTTAAAAACAGCATCCACTGTCCTCAATATGGATTTTATAGAAATCTTAGTAGGTTATATATATATATATATATATATATATTCTCACACACACTCTCGCGCACAGACAAGACCTCTCCAGTGCTTCAGCCGGGCAGCGCTTTTAACAATGCTATGCCTCTGTCAAAAAAATTTGCCTCGGGGTCACAACCTGTTACATTAAAGGATAAAGAAAAGAAATAAGACATTTCATTTGACGTCCATTAACAACCACAGCAATTCCATTAACGAATAAATATTGCTCTTCTTGAGGACGGAAATTTTATCGCATCGAAGCTTTTGTGGGCTACAAATCCTTTGGATTTTTGTCATCTGCCAACTCTAAATACTAATGCCCATGAAGAGAAAAGATGATAGGAGGAAGTTTTTATTTTTCCGCATCTCGCTTGACCTTAACGGTTCACTTTGTTCTTTCACACGTCATCCCTTCTCAAGGTTAAGAGCTTATTATCATTTTGGAGCATTCAGCTGAATTTCTGGAAGACGGAGCTGTGCAAAAATTCGCTTACCTCGGACTTTTGATCAAATAAATTTCCATTCATTCCTTCTTAAGGCTGCTGTGTATTAACCCTATTGGATTCGCTAAATGTTAACCTACGGAGAAAATGTGTACAAGGATTGCCAACTTGGATTGAAAGATTTAAACAAAAAATTGTGCTCCGTAATAGAGGAAGAAATGTTACACCTTGGGGCAAAGGCGTAGCGTCGGGGAGGGGGGGGGGGCAAACTTAACTTGAAATAAATTAAAACGTTAATAGAAGTTCAGTTAAAATCGAAAAATTGTAGAAAACTCTTAAGAAAGTTGATTTTTTTCGCTTTTTAAAACTGTGAAACTGAAGATTCCGATCATGTATTTAGCCTTAACATATAGTTTTTAACAATGATATGATCATTAACAAAAATTCGATGCTATATTTTTTTCTCTTATTTTATTTATACCATATTTATTTTTCTCATTGTATAACTTTTAAATGCTACTCAAACATCAATTCTATTGTTATTCAATTTTTAAAAAAAATCATAATATTTTATATTTTAAGGACCGTTCAGCAGTCAATGCGCTGCGGAGGGCCTTAATTGTTTGTTATTTTAACCACTAAATTTACCAGCGTATCAAAGAAATTCATGTTTTATTAAAAAGAAAAAATGATTTTTTTATGAACTCGGCCATCTACAAAAAATTCGTTCTACATTCAGTTTCCTTTGATAAAGTTTTATTACATGCTTTATTTAAGGAAGTTTAGGAGGCTCTGTAAGTAAAATCTAATTTGTGTTTGCAGTGAAAAGAGTGTCAAGTCCAAATTCGTGCCCCCCCCCCCAAAAAAAAAAATGTTAGAAGCACTCAACGCCTATACCTTGGGGAATTTTTCGTTTTGAGAAAAATGTAAATAATATTTTAAAATTTCAATTATTCAGCGAAAAAATCTTGTATAGTGTGTTTTAAACGCTCCTAAATTCCTCTGGTGCACGAAATTTATAAAATGAATCCTGTTGCAAGGTGCGGAAAAGTTCAGGCTATCCGAAAACACCATTTTTATTGGATTATCAGCAATCATGTATCTGTAAACAGTAGTAACATTTTCTCCATAGGTTAACTTCGAGGTGAGCGAATCCAGTAGGGTTAGTACACAGCAGCCTTAAATAACCATGCTTTGAGATTTTACTCTAAATACAAAAAATGATGACAATTTGTCAAAGGTTGCACCGACTTACCGACGAAATCCACGGTGAGAAAGGTATTTCCCTCCGCAAATAATGGAATGCTTCCAAGATTATTGAAGTGTACCGAACGTTATTTCATGGAATATCCCCCTTCATTACAACTAAATAATAAACATTATCTTATTTACAGCCGTGATGGACTGAATACAAATATATAAATCCCGCTTGTTTGTTTGTGAAAGTCTGTCATGCTTTCATTTTTTTCCCGTGTTTCATTTCACAGGGTTGCAACAAGTTTGCCTGAAGATGTCGTTTTGCCCGCACTGTGTCTTATTTTCCACGCGGATCAGTGTAATCTCATAAGGCTTATACGTTTGATTGATGCATTCTGCAGATTTTTTGAGAAATTTTTTTTCGGAAAACTGTAAACGCTTCTACACGTACGTTCACCGAGATTTATAATACAACCTTTTGGAACTGCACTTCTCTTTTGTCGAAAACTCTGGAGAGAAAAGGATACAAACTCATCGTTCCTTCGCGATACAAATTTTAACCAATGACTTCATGCCAGTCGCCGATGGAACATCATAAAAATCCTGTTTGTTATTTTAACCACTAAATTTACCAGCGTATCAAAGAAATTCATGTTTTATTAAAAAGAAAAAAAAGATTTTTTTATGAACTCGGCCATCTACAAAAAATTCATCCTACATTCAGTTTTCTTTCATAAAGTTGTATTACATGGTTTATTTAAGGAAGTTTAGGAGGCTCTGTAAGTAAAATCAAATCTGTGTTTGCAGTGAAAAGAGTGTCAAGTCCAAAATCGTAGTTTTGAGAAAAACGGGATTGAAAAAAAACGGCTTTTGTAAAGTCAGTTTTTAAGTTTAATTTTTAATTATTTTTTTTAAGTAAATTTTTCCAGTTTTATTTTTGTCGAGTAAAGAAAGTTAAGTCCTTGATTTGAACATAATCCCTTTAACACTAATATTTGTGTTTTGTTTCACATATCCCAAATTTTCCCCGATGAATAAAAATATTTTGGAGTGGACTTAGCTTTCTGTACCCTGCAGTAGCCCTTGATTTTTCAAACGTGCCTGGTTTGATAACACATTTTAGCCCATTTTGGACTTACACACTTTGCACAGCAAACACAGTATACAATGATTTGAAACACTCCTTTCGGTTTTAATTATGCAACTAAAACTTCATATGAATGTTCAATTTCGATGACTAGTTTCATTCTATGATAGTTTAATCATGAGTGTAAAACATTGAGGCAGTATTTCGACGTAAACTTATTAAGTAGCTGTCAAGCACCGCGGTTTATGTAGTCATACATTCAATATTACCACAGTGGTCGTATAGAACGTTTATAAAGCTCCTTGACTTCATAATTTAGTGCACTAAAATTAAAGAACTAATTCCTCCCGAGCAAGGAATCAGCCCAGATCTTTGTTTATCCCGCTCAGAATTTCACGTCGGTACAACATAATTGGGATAAAAATGCATTCCGCCGGTAAACACAAAGAGCAGCTTAAATCTACGGGATTTGGAATACCTGAAGCGTGATTAGTCACTCTAAACACAGCCTCCTTATATAGACTTATTTATGCAAGTACAACACATTAAGTACTACAGGTACCATCTTCTGGGATCCATTCGGGTGCTTCGGGACAACCCCACGTCAGCAACCAACGTCAAACAGCTTTTTACGGACCGTACACGTTTCAACAGTAAAGTGTTGCGAAACAGAATAACTTATATGCTGACTCTACTGCAGCCAAGACTGGAGCTATTTTATCACCAACTATATCTTCCTACTTTCAGTCAAATCGTGCGACCACTCTGGCTTTGCTCTGTTGGCCCCAGCTGCGGATGATCCATGGAGTCTCAGAAGAGCAGCAATAGCGTGGAAGGATCAATTACCACTTATGTGGCATTTCACCACCATTTCCATTCCTAAATTATCAATGCTGCATGCTCTAGAGGCTTCCACGGAGGTTTAAAAATATGTGCCGGGCTGTCCCAGATATACATGCCTAATGGACAATGCGCACGTGCATTTGATCTTGCAGATTTACACTAGCTTGCATGCCAGGAGACGTCTTAACGGTTTTAGCAATGTATTGAATAGTTTAACCCACCGAGAAATGTGTAAGTGGACGAAATAGTGCTATTCATTCACTGAAAACAAATGCCTGTTTTCCAAGGACAAAGTTAATATTCTAAACCACTTTCATTACTCTATGTAGGCACAAGTTTTTCGTAAATTACGAGAAAAAACTAAAGGGTGCTCAAGTGTAACGAAAACTGAACGTAACGACAACAAAACGGGAACAAGTAGTTTCTTGTAAAAACTGAATGGGCAGCGAAGAACATATAATGAATGTTCTTCGCGTATGTCATACGCGAGTTTTTAAAAGATTTTTGCCTGTGGTCGACGAGCTACTACTCGTGATAACAACAGACAGATGCGTATCAGGTCATCGCGCGGGGGTGGAGTGGGGGTGGGGGTGGGACGCTAGGAGCGACAAGACACAACATACTGTAAAAACTATTTTATAGTTTTCTGCTAAGTTCTAACACTAGTAAAAAGTACTCGGCCTACTAGATAAAAATCAAATGAAACAACTCGAGTAATTCTATGTTTACCGTGTTTTTATTAATTCGCTTTCTTATTTGTGTGTTTGTCCAGTACAAATCTTGAAATCTATTTTTAACTAACTTCCCGACTAGCTAGATATTTTAAACTTTTAGAATAGCTCAGAACACGATGACAATACATTTTTTTAATACTTTTAGCCATCTTTAAGCAGAATTGAATTAATTTTCAGTTATTTTCAGTTAATTTTGTTTTGTAGACTGGTGCAGCCATCTATCGACCGGGACGGGAACGAAAATTTAAACGCAAGTTAACTTCCAATTAACTTCATTTTCTTTCAAGTTGATGGAATAATTCATCAACATTTTTTTAAAAAGTATTGATTAATACATAGAATTGTCAAGTTTATATGATTCAACAGAAAAATTAAAAACATGGTATATAAAAAGTTATTTTTATCTTGTAATTATTATTAATATTTTAATTGAAATCCGTAACGAAAATCTTTATCTAAAATTCTATTGCAAAAATATGATGAAACACATCAATAAGGTATACATAGATTATTTTTCGATCATTGGTAAATGCTAATCATACTCTTTATTTTAAATAACATTAAGTAAAATAGAAGGAACTGAATGAGTTAGAATAAATCAAGTACTTAATTTCCTCTCCTAATTTTCATTTCAAAGATATTCGTGATTATTTAGGCTATGTTACTACAGCACAATAATTACCAACAAGAGATAAAAGAGGAAAATATAATCAACGTTTTCTTAACAAGCAATTTTATGATCTGTGCTTTTATAATATGGGGGAAATCCAGTCAGCAGATGCGTTTTTGTAGTTTCCACAGTGTGGGCTCGGGATCGAATCCCGACCAAAGCATGGGCGTTCCCCGTTGCTGTCCTCTCATAGGGACTAGTGCTGGTTCAACTATATGGGTGTTGCCATGGTACAGTTGACAGTTGAAATCGAGGTGGTTGGACGAATGTCCTCAGAACAATAATGCCTGCCACAGTAAAAAAAACAAAAAAAAACGCTCTTTTGTTAGCTTTTTTTATATAAAAGCATTTTACGAACTATCAGATTCTAATTATAGCTAAATTGTCTTAAAACTGAGTATAAAATGGCAAGTTGTTTTAACTTTTTAGTTTGCTTCAGAATTCCGAACTTATAAGCAAACAATAAAATAAGTTCTAAATTTATATTACAATAATCAAAAATAGAGCAAATAAATATCCATCACAGCATTGCGACAAGAAATAAAAAAAAAGTACTTTTCTCGATAAATAACATGTTTGAATACGCATTTGATTCTTCAGAAACGAATCCAAACCTTCTTATAATCAAGGGCCATTTTAGCATACGTCAACGAGTTTTGATTTTCTCCAGAAACGAGGCATTCAGCCAAGCAGATTTTTCTAACTAACTGTTTCATTAGGTCAGTCTAATTGTTTTCCCCTTCCTCCGTGGACAAAAGGTGTATTTTCGTCGACGTCTGATAGGTCCAGGAAATGAGGACTCATTCTTTTGACATCACTGTCCCCTGTCCGTTACGGTTTGTAATGAAGTGTTTCCTACAATGATGTCTCGAGCCGTTGTCCGGCAAACGATTTCAACAAAAAGGAGGAAAAGAGCTAGCACAAAACAAATTTTCTTAATAATATGTGTTTATCGCATCTAAATGTTACATCGCATTACAAAAACATGATCGGAAAGTTATATCATAGTCTTATGTATTACGAATATGGGTAACTTATTGTTGATTCTGAGAAGCTAAGTTAATAGTGTTTACTGACAAAGTATATTTTTCGTGCATAATAGCATCGTTTTTCAGCGTATTGGTTTTAAGGCGATCCGGGGGAGAAAATTTCCTTGATCCTTATTTCCCTCATCTTGTACCGATTTAATTTTTTCATCAAATGTGTTTTTATGTGATAAAATACGTTATATTGATAAAAATCACTGAGCAGCTGAAAATTTTGTTTAAAAGAAATTAAATCTCAAAATTTATAGCATGGTTAGTTTTAAATATACCCGATAAACCAATAAATTCATTTGCAAATTCATTTCCCCTTTGTGCACAGTAAAGATTTTTAAATAATTTGCTTTCAAGATTTTAACGTAGTATTACGTTCCTCCATAACGGTCCTGCGGAAAGGAAAATTTCAGACGCTAAAACCACCCGTCTATCCGTCCTCGCGAGTTATAATTTGGCAGCACGCCAAACCCAGTCTATCACTTTGATAAGCTTTAAACAGTTAAACAGAAAATTACCAAGAGGAGCCAAAATTTTGACATACATATATATATATATATATATATATATATATATATATATATACGTACACATATACAGATACATATATACATAACACATACATACATATATACATATAAAAGAGATAAGCAACGATAAGTAATCCTACGTTAATAACCCGCGGTAGTTTCGTTAGAAGACAGCCTGAATTTTATTTATTACTATTTTTAAAATTTATTCATAAAGATTTCAGTCACTTGTAAGGGCATGAAAAAATTTTTTTGAATTTTAACACTAAACCAGAATTTTTGATGACAGTTTTATTAATACTGAACAAAGTATTATTAAAACCGTTCAGTGATTTTTAGCAATATAATGATCATCAAAAAAGGATAGTTGTACAAAAATAATTTTTTTAAAACCTCGAATCGTAGAAGCAATAAAATTCCTGCACATATGCGTAGAATCTTTTTTTTCTTTCGTTTCTTTTTTTTTCCTTTTTTTTTGGTAATTGCAGATCGAGTTTTAAAACATTATTATTAAAACATAATGATTATTCATTTATTTATCAAACTTCTCTTTGAAATCTTCGCCACGGCTGATAAGTTCTGAAGCAAAGGTAAACATCTCAAAACTATTATGCCTTATGGAATGTATAAGGAGATTAAAAGCTTTATTTCTGCTACAAGATTTAAAACTGATGTGCAACATTTGTTTCCGTCCTCACAATAAATGGTGAAATATATAATCATACATTATTATGAATAAATAATGATTTTTTCTTTATATATACCAAAGACGAGCCATTTTCTTAACATCCTCATAACGAAGCTAAAAGTTGAAACTCATTTACAACGTATTTTAGGGTTAATAATTACCAAAATACTGTACAGCTACGATCACAAAGAAATCTGTAGATCATTATCCAAATTTTATCGAAGTATAATAGTTTTCCATGAGAAAGAATTCAACGTAATGATCATAAAATAAAAAAAATTAAAAAAAAATTCGATCACCTTTCCAAATTACATATAGGGCTGCTGTGTACTAACCCTATTGGATTCGGTCACCTCTATGTTAATCTACGGAGAAAATGTGTCTCCTATTTAGAGCTACGTAAATGCTGATAATCCAATAAAAATGGTGTTTTCAGATAGCCTGAACTTTTCTGCACCTTGCAACAGGATTCATTTGATAAATTTTATTCACCAAAGGAATTTAGGAGCGGTTAAAACACACTATACCGGATTTTTTTTCCCCGGATAATTTAAATTTTAAAATTTTTGCATTTTTTAAAACGAAAAATGCTTCAAAGTGTAAAATTTCTTTCTCTATTACGGAGTACAATTTTTAAAAAAATCTTTAAATCCAAGACGGCAATCCTTTGACGCATTTTCTCCATAGGTTAACATCCGAGGTGAAATAATCCAATAGGGTTAGTACACAGCAGCCTTAACGGTACGTTAATGCCCTAATTCATTGAAAATTCTTATTTACCATACATACATACACAGGTAACTTAACAATTTACAAATACTTCAGTGTCAAACTTATATGCCAAAAAAATGGATACTTAATGAAATTTAAGGTTTAATATTATGAACTAAGATGAATTTTTCCTTTTTATTATTGTTTAAACTGACTTACTCATTCTTGAAATAAATAGTTTTTCTTCATAGATTTGAAAGAAAATGTAATTTAAGAGTTTTGTTTGCCCTCTTAATCTTGTGAAAAATAGTCATGCTTATTTTAACTTTGTATTATATGTTGCGAAAGAATACTATTTCGGACAAATACATACTGCTTCGCTGTCAGTAATGTATTAGCGTAATAATTTTGCATTTCGTCATATTAAAATCAGTATATTTAAGAGTAAATGAAAATGAAAAAATCCAAAGAAAATTTAAATGAAAAATACAAAGGACTAATCCAAATAAATTGAAATTTAACTAAAGTTACACCGCATTAAACAGTGAAATAAAATAATAATCTCCATTCATGAAAAAAAAAGATGAGTAAATTTAATTAACAATCGAGATGGATGCAATACCTCGGAAAATTAATTTTCTAATTTTCCTCATTTCGTATCGTCTTTAAGTTTATTAACACATCTTCATTTCAGCAGTAATGTTTGTGCTTCTAAAAATCAAATGGCAATGTAAATAAACTTTTCCAACAGCTGCTTTCTTCTAAGTGTATTTATCTTTCATCAGTTAATTATTACCCGTGTGTATGTTTTTTTTTTTTTTTTTTTTTTTTTTTTACGCGCGACACACATATATATTTTTTCTCAAATTTGAAGTTTAAGATCTGATACTATTGTAGGGTTCGCGTGTTGCTCAGATGCAAATTTCGACTAGCAGCGCTGTACATGCCAGCCAAAGTGAGTTCGGCGCAGATGTTTGAGCTATTTAAAGGGCACACGCTGAGTTGGCAAAGAGCCCAATACTGAAAAAGCCCAAGACTGGAGTAGTGAAACTGAGAGAGCCCAATACTGAAAAAGCCCAAGACGGGAGTAGCGATACTGAGAGAGCTCAAGACTGGAGTAGCGATACGGATAGAGCGTGTATTGGTATTTAGCCGAGGTGGCTGCACGACTTCGAGAATTAGCTCAGAGCCGAGGTTTACGGGTATGTTTAGTGAATTCATACTCTGCCTGAGGGATTCATTGCGACCTTTAGTTTCTTAGTACCGCGGGTTGCGGTACTAATTGTGTATTATTTTGGAAGCCCCAAGTTTGTATATGTTAGTATCCCTCGCACGAAGAGTGCCAAAGAAGTTATTCTAGAGTTATCCCTCGCACGAAGAGTGCCTAGTGATGTAGAAAAAAAGAAAAAAGAACCGCATACTATGTTTTTCAGGGCTAATATATTAATTTAAAAACTACTTTTAGAATTCTTTATAAGCATTCCTAACATCAAAAATACTTAATTAAAGATCTTTTCATTGACTGTTGTTCATCTTTGATGCAGAAATGGTCAAAATCAATATCTTCCATCCTGTTGAGAGGAGATGACGTAGTGCATAAAGTCTCACTTTTACAGTTAGATTTGTGTTTTTCAAAATTTTATATTTTCAAATAGTCCGGATAAGAAGACAAAAAAAATTTCTGCTTTACACTATATTTTATTTAGCAAAATATCTTGCCCGTAGATGACATTGTTATCTTTCTTCATAATCCACGAAAATATATATCACTAAAGAATGTTATTTTGTTATTATTTACGTTATCCCGACAATTTATATATTTCATGAAGTACGGTTACTTTGCTTTAAAGCTATGAAGTCCGATCAGGGAGATCAACGTTATGTGCTTTAAGAACTTAGAAGAGACCAGTTACTCATATCGCAATAAAAGCAATTTGCTAAGCAAAAGCTAGAGCAAAATCACTGCCACTATTTTCTTATCATTAATATTTCAGTGTAATATACGGATGAAAAGAGAAAAACTTGGAATCAGAGTCATGTCTTTTTGATTTGACAAAATATAATTCAACAAAGATTTCCCGATAATCCGGTTTGAGGAAGAAAAAAAATTGAAATTGTAAAATTTTAAATCGTAAGGGAAATGAAAACGGATTTTATTCAGCGGATAGTAACAGTCTTTTAACAGAAGAAAAACTAAATATCAGTGTTTACTTTTTTAACAACATTTTATTTCAACCACCATACGAATATGTTGATCATTTTCTAAAACCTCTGAATAATTTTTTTTATAGCATACAAAGGCGTTTTTCGAGTTTTCTTTTTGGAATTTGCCAGAGTGTTGATAAAATTATTTAATTTGAAATAATTAGAAAAGCAAGCCACGCGGGAGCTTTTGCATTTGCTGGTCAAGGGGAATAATTACAGTTGTGGAATTCGAGTGCGTTTCCATCCCCTTTAACCGAGATAAAGAATTTTTTTATAGCATAGTTCAAGATTTATGATCGTTGAATTCAGATAACATTAAAAATTTTTAAAATGTAAACAGGATTTTTACACCAACTTTCAGCTTAAAAACAGGGCAAACACGATGAAATTATTCTTTAAAAACACTTCTTTTCGGTACTATCAAAACAGCTGTGAACATCATGCTTTTCTCCTGGGGTTTGCTGGAACCAAGCGATAAAAAAAAATTCAAATCCACAACCTGTTTGTACGAAAAGAAAATACATGTTTTTTTTTTATGAAGGTACCTTCATTTTTTTCTGGTAACGAAAATCTCATCAAGATGATGTAAGAAGAAGAAAGGAAAGATGTGAAATATATATAAACGTGTGCCTTAAATGATACTCTTGAGATAACTTTAATATACATAACTTATTTTAGGTTAATGTTTTCTCCCTGTCTCGGCTAAGGAGCAGCAAGCACGTTTTAAAATTTCTGTTGTTACGTCCCTTGGTCCAAGCGGTCAAAACTGTTGCTCTTTGTATAATTCTGTATTCTCTCAGAGTAATTGACTCAATATACCTGTCAGGAGGGCTGATCAACCTTTCTTCTTAAGCATTTGTTCCTTAACAGCTGAATTGTTAACTGAACGTCAACTCTTTAATGCATTTCTATGCATCTCGAAAGGATTTGTTAAAATCTATACTAATATATAAAGAGAGAGCGGATTTTGTACGTGGAGGGTAATCTCCGGAACCACTGCACCTATTTGAAAAATTCTTTCACAATTTGACAGGTACATTATTCCAGATGGACATAGGCTATATATTATGTATATCTGATCAGTAGAAATAAAGTTAGGGGGGGATACTCTAGATTTGTGTGCACGGCCACCATCTTGGATTTTTCCGCCAGGTTTTGGCGCATTTCGCATGGCGATAATTACTGCGTTCTGGTAAAAATAACCCAATGTCAAATTCTCTAATTTTAAGATCAAACAGTTATTTCTGATGTGATCTTGTAATTACAGTATAATAATTTTAGGTCAGATCTCGGCCTTGAACTGGAAATCTGAGTCAAATTGACTATACTCAAAAGAGTAAATTATTTTTAAAACTACGAGTCTTTTTGTTGAAAATTTTTGAATCCATTATCAGTTTTTCGTTAACTTATTAAATTTAAGTTGCTTTTAATTTTGTTTATCGATTGTCAATTAGTATACTATAATGATACACCATTTCATTTATTTGAAGTAAAAATTATCTGCCATCATTTTTTCGTAAAATGTAAAATACAGTATACATTTTAAATACAATATATTTTAAAATATTTTATAATTCCAAGTTGTAGTGGATTACAAATAAATTTAAATAACTGAAGTTCAACTTCTCTCTCCCTAGGAACCTAAGTTAAGAAGTTAGTTAAGGTTAAGTTATTGGTTTAGGAAAAGGGTTTTTTTTTTCTTATTTCCAACACAGCAGGATAAATGGTCAAATAATCCTTGTCCCGATTTTATTGTATGCACAAAATATTTGGTTAAGGTGAAATCTGAAGTAAAATTTCATTACCACAATGCCCAAAAAAAAAGAGGATCTGGTTACTCACCATAAATTTATGGGTTCATAATTATTTTACATTTTTCAAAGCTGAATTTGAGATAATTTTTAAATTGCAAGTTATTTAGGTGGTACGAAAATGCTGTTTTTTTTTTTCTAATTAACAATATATTGGCATAATATTTTGGTGATTCATTGCTATTAGTCAAAGAGTTAGGGCAAATTGAATACATGGCATTGAAATTTTATCTGTAAGTAAAATTCATTTGACCAAATTTTTCATATGGATCATAATTTGAAAAGGTACTTTTTAATTAAAAATGACAAAAAAAATCTCAGTCCAACGATTAAATGATTTTTCAAAAATATTTCTAAGTTTCATAATTTAAAAAGGTCGTTTTTATTAAAAAAGCTAAAAGAAAAACCCAAAATTTCCAATATTTGAGAAAGATTTTTTCAAAAAAATTTCCAAGTTTCATAATTTAAAAAAGTGGTTTTTATTAAAAACCCAAAAATAAATCTAAGTCCAACGTTTAAATGATTTTTCAAAATTTTTTCTAAGTTTCATAATTTAAACAGATGGTTTTTATTAAAAAAGATAAAAAATTCAAAGTCCAGCGTTTTGAAAACACTGCTTAAAACACATTGGCGAGAATTTTTCCACTCCTAAAAACACGGTAAAATCGCCAAGTTGGCGCAAAAAAATCCAAGATGGCGGCGTGCACACAATTATTAAGTAACGTAATATTAATTTGAATATTATTTTAGGTGCTTAAAATAATTAAAAAAACATTCTTTACTTAAAATCCTTTTTTTATTTTTGTATTTTTATTTCATCTCTTACTCTAATTTTGAGATACCAATGTGTATCTATACTTCTATAATCTATCTATACTTATCTATAAAGAGAGAGTGATTTTGTACGTGGAGGGTAATCTCCAGAACCACTGCACCTATTTGAAAAATTCTTTCACTGTTTGAAAGGTACATTATTCCAGATGGACATAGGCTATATATTATGTATATCTGATCAGTAGAAATAAAGTTAGGTGCTTAATCCTAACAATCTCCATTGTTACCGCTACTGTCCTCTACCACTTTTTGTGCCGAAGTCTTCAACGACCCTTAGCGTGGTGCTATCGCGGTGGGCTTCTGTTCTGACAATAGTGGTTTGAACCTAGCCGTTCTCCGGCACGCCTTTTTCTTTATTGAAATCCTTTCTCTATTTGAAATCCTTTTTTATTTTTGTATTTTTATTTCATCTCTTATTCTAATTTTGGGATACCAATTTGTATCTATACTTCTATAATAATATATAAAGAGAGAGAGCAGATTTTATATGTGGAGGGTAATGTACAACTTTTGTACATTAAAATGTACCTTACATATTTTCCTTTGTCAACCGCAGTCAAGTAACCATAGCAATACCCTTTAGCTTACGGGGTCCGTTTTTCGAAATCGCTCTTTACAACGGGAAAATGTTATCTACTTCCTATCCCCATTTTACGTGGGGGACATTCAGCGTCGGGGGTCAGGGAAAAGATTGGTTAATTGCTTTCTTATTATTAAAGAAGAATTTCAATAGTAGTTCATCGGCACTCCTTGCCTCTTTCATCTCTCAAAAGGCTGAAAATGGATGAACCGCGGGTGAACCGCCCTTCTGATGTCTCTCGCCTGTAAAGAAATAGCCTCTAGCTAGAACGACAAAAGATTATTATTCAGTCCTTTTCGGCAAGATTGACCCTCCGTTCCCAGAATGTCACCCAATTGTTCTTTGGGGGCAAAGACGTTAGGAAAGTCACAACGAAGTGGAATTCTAGACTATATCTCTGCCGACATCAAACCGTATTTTTCGAGAGTATGTGCTTCGGTTATATGCTATCCCACCCCGTAAGGAAAAGGTTTAATATTTTTAAGATTCAAGTAGAGGAGTTATTGATAAATACAAAAAAGATTTTTGAAACTGGCAACGTTAAAGGGTTTATTGAAGAAAACTACATTTGGAAGTACGCTTTTTATTGGACATTTAAGGTAAAAAAGATTTACAATTTATTGGCTATCAACTGGAAATTTATTGGTATAATATTTTGTTCAACCCGGACAAAGTCGGGACGGGCTGCTAGTGTTAGATAAACTGCAACAAACTTAAAAACTCTATTGGAAAAGTTTTTCCTTATGGGGGTTCAATACACAAAATTTTTAAAAAAGCTATTTTTCTTATGTTAGAGTTCTTACAATCAAATGACACAAACCTCATGCTTCTGCGATGAGAACATTACCAGATAAAACCTTTCTACGCTGGTCTCTCTATGCGTTCCCTACGTTATACTAAGTCTATCTCTAAAGAGATTTTCTGGGTTCACCCTTTTGAAAAGGATATACCTAAAATCAGTCGCGGCGTATATTTATGAAATTTTGATCAGAGGTCCTTTTTTCTATTTTCATTGTCTTAAGGATGATTGATTTTAAACTAAAATTCTTAAAATATTAACTCTGACTCAAAAATTACTCTAAAAAAAATAAAGGAATTTTTGCTCTTTTAAGGGTCAAAAAAATTTTTTTTGGAGGGGAGGGGAGTTAAAATTTTTAAAAATATATTTTAAAATCTGATGACAAATTATTTTGAAAATCTTCCTACGGTTAAAAGGGAAAAAAATTACACAGAGTTATCAATCCGGCACATATATCAGGAACTAAATTTGAAAATTTTGATGAAGATTTGAATTTAAATTTTGCTTTAAATTTTGAATCAAAAAAATTTTTTTAAAACAATATTTCAAGTTTGTTCAATTATGTTTTATGTGTGAGGCTTATTGAATAAAGAGACATACGAGCAAAAACAATGGTTATAAAGGTGTGAAAAGAAAAAAAATAAGATTTTTGTGCCTTGCAACGCATTAATGAATGCAAACATTATAATGATTGATTGTTAAAATAAAAGATGAAAAGATAATATACATTTTTCTTCTGATAAAAACACGATTTGTTCCTTTATCATAGTTAAGTTGCGTATGAATAACTAAGTCACAGATCTCGGACTTGAAGTTCATCTGTGAATGATATTAGAATTGAAATATCACGTAAATGACAGAAATTTAGATTTGTGTTACCAATATTTATTTAAACTTAAATCGTCAAGACCGTAGTTGTTTTCCTTTCAGATAATAGCCAAATCCTAGCTAAAGCACTGTTCAAATATCTGACGATACAATCTCAGATAGAGCGAATCGTAAGACTGGTGAAAATTTATTTGTACGGTTCTTTCATGGAATACGAGGAATCTGTCTTTAAAATAGGAAGTAAAACTAATTTAAATAAGTGCTTTAAATTAGAGTTAACTCTTGGAAACCATTACTTATGACCGGTCTATTAATGAGAAGCAAAGAGTGAAGAACAGAATATGCATAATTATCTCCTTTTCTCTTTCAAACTACATACACCCGCAACTACAATAGTGTCTAATGAAAGTAAGAGAATGCTGGCGTGAAATATTTGCTAAACTTATCAGATACAAAGTAGAAAATGGGAAGTAACTGAAAATAATAGGAAGTTACGCATTTACTCCAGCGTGCACCCACTAACCCCATGTCTTAATGTTTTATGCATATTCCAATCGAAAGTATGTAATAAAGAGAATGTCTGAAAAACTCCAGCTGTTAACAGATGCAAAAGACGAACACCACTCCGTACGTGATTTAATCTCTTCATTCTGAGTTTTACCACATTTCTTGATAAAAAGTATGCGCTAGGTCCGAGTAATTACTGTTTTATCTTCAGGTTGAAAATTGCAAGCAGCAGAGAAATTTTATATTCCCAACGTTTTAAAACTCTCTTGAGGCAATTGGAAATTTATGTTTTATACATTGATTTATCCTTGAAACAACTGGAGAAATAGCCTCGACTGTTATTTTTACCCTCTTATACACGGACAGCCATTTATTTTAACATATAAACTTATTATACTGATTGAATTTAGATGTTTTTCTATTTTTCAAAATATTAGACAAATGAATGTGCAAATGCTTAATTTTATGACTGCTTTTACATATTTATAAAGAAAGTCATAGTTACACGACTTTAATTTGAAACTGCAATTTACAAAATATCTCTTAGTACCTCATAAAAAAATATGTTCAGCGTTTAGCCCTATATATCCTTTCTGTAAAAGTAAATATCTTTATTGTTATAAGCTCGTTTTTTTTATACATCTCCTATGCTGACTGTTCAGAATTTATAAAATAAATTTTTCAGTTTTAGAGCAAGAGTAATATTGAAATTATATCTCGTAAAATGCTAATGCAGAATTATGTTTGAAGAAATGTACCCTATAATTCCGTAAAGGAAAGTATTTGTATTGGATATAATGATGGGAATATATTTTACATTTAGGAATTCAGTCCATTTGGTCGTGGAGCACGTTTAATAGTGCGGTAAAAAATCATATTAAACAAACTGGTTTTTTTTTGTATAATAGCCTACAATATTAAATCACACAAAAATTATATATAATAACCCAAATAAACGCTCTCATGTTTTTTAGAACCTGTAAAGCGTTAAGAAGCTGAGTATTCGAATACAACGTACTTCAAAATTTTGTCGTAAAACAGCTGATAATATATTCTCGTGAATTATTCAAACGCTGATTTTCCATTCAGTGATAACGACCGTCATTACATATGGTAAAAAAAAAAAATGTGGAACTATCTTGAGCAAATAAATAACAATTCTATTACCAAGCAGAGCATAACTGATCGACGGAGTGTTAGCTGTAACTGTCAAATAATTCATCAATACGACCTCCATGAAATGTGTAGACAAATTAAAAGCTGCACAGCAGATGCGAGTGACTCTCTACGCTTTTCTATTGTAAGGAAAGTTGTGACAATAAATATTCAGCTGGATCTTTAATTATTTTATTACATTGCATTTTCAGTGCGCAGAGAATATTTCAGCTGGTCAGTCATAGCAATTCATTAAATATTTTGATTATACTTATCCTTACGAAAAATATGCTAGTAAAACCATCTGTCTATTGATATTCATTAAAACGAGCCTCACCATGCCGCGTGCGAAAAGAATACCCTTTCATTTGCAATAAATATCTTCGATGAATTGATTTTTAAAAAAATTAGCATTTTAAAAACATGTCTTTCGAGGCTATAAAAATTTTTATACCCGAAAAAAAAGGATTTTTTGTAAGAATATAATGTATTATCGCTCGGTTCCTGACTAACTTTTCATCGCCCCTAATAGTACAATACGTATTCTTGAGATTATAATCTTCAGTTCCAAACCAATTTAGGAGAATATTTAAACAACATTTAAACTCGTTTTGTTACGATTTTTTACCCTCAAAATTATCTCTCTATATAAAACAGTTCCGTAACTGACTGACAGATAACGCACAGACCAAACCGCTGGACCTAAAGGGCTGAAATTTTGCATGGCGATTCTTCTTATAGTGTAGGTGTGCACTAAGAAAGATTTTTGAAAAATTCTTCTTAGATTTTTTTTAAAAATTAAATTTTTAAGTTGTTTTTGTAACGTTCTTTAAATAATAATCTGAGGGTTATAAAATTTATATCACGAGAAAGGTCATAAAAATTCCTTTAAAATGCATTTTAAATAATAATCTGAGTGTTATAAAATTTATATCACGAGAAAGGTCATAAAAATTCCTTTAAAATGAAATCTCTTTCGAAACTTTACCTCAATTTTCTGATTTTCGGTGAATTTTTAAAGATTAATTTTTAGAATTTAATTTATTAAATGCTGATCAGGAGGTTTCTTTTCTTTTTGTGATACTTTAAATTAATTTTGTGTCACGTGCATAACATCGAAATAAATTGACCAAAAAAAATATTAAAATACAGTAAAAGATAAAATTTAACCAATAGACTAATTGAGATGGAAGTTTAAGAGTTTAATTCAAATTTGTATGTTTTAAGGATATTAAACATACAAGTTAATTGCATACATTGACCGTTGTATTTAATCTGAATATTTTCTTCTACATTATTTTCTCTATAAAAATATCCGTTACGATTTTTTAATAAATATAGTTTTGCTTTGTTTTTTGGCATTAATCGCGTACATTGACCGTTGCATTTAATTTGAATGTACTCCGTAGTGAAGCACGGGTATTCAGCTAGTCCTTAGATAAAGATAAATGTGTAGACTAAAATACATTAACTATTTGAAAATTTCTTTTTGAAAGAATTAAATTAAAAATTGAAAGCATGTATAATTTTTGATGTACCTGCTGATATTCCAATAGACCTATTTCATTAATTTTTTCTCTTTAGAACTGTGGAAAAGTTTCATAATAATAAGTCTTTAACGTTTATTGAAAAACTTATTTATAAAAATTTTAATTAGCTGTTAACGGGCAGAAAAAGAAATTTTCTTTCAAATTTGCTTCAGGGAAGATAATTGTAAATAAAACAAAAGCACGCTGTGTCTAGTTCTGAAGAGATACCTTTCGAAGCCCTTTAGATATGTTCTTTTAAGTATGAAAAATCGTGGGAGAAATTCCAATCCGAGAGGAAGCGATTTTAAGAACAGATGCGAAGCAGGGTAACGCATTGTCAGTACAGCATGAAAAAGAGTGCAGTTTAATTTTTATTTTTAATTTTCCTGCGTTGAGAAAAATGCGTATTCTACATTTATACACAGTAAAATATTGATCGCAAAAGAATATTTTACCGTTAAATGACTACTGAATGTTGGTTTATAGTTCATCTATAATAAAACGTATCTTTTATGCTAAATATCGTCGTTTGGGAAAAATTGTTTTTGGAATATCGAAAAATTATAAATTAAAAAAGAATTTAAAATAAATAGTCAAAGCAAGATCAAAGTTAGAGCGAAATTTTTAAACTAGACCACAATAATTTTTTTTAAAACTGTGCAATTATTATAGCACAATGTATTGAAAATTTATAATATTATTGTTTTATTTTTATAATGTTCCGTTGCTTAGGTTTGGTAATAAATTATTAAGATCTAATATTAATTACAAGTAAATCTAAACTTTCTTTAAAACAATAAAAGTTATTAAAAATCTTTTTAACTTTTAAATTTTATATTACATATTAATTTTAGGAAGAAATTCTAAAATTTCCTAATTTCCATTCTTTTTACATAATATTTTTATAGATATTTTCTCAAAATACCTATTTGATATGAAGTAAAGATCTTTCAGATAGCATTCATATATAGAAATAATCAAAGTTCCCAAATTTCTCTTCTGTTTTTCATATTTGTTGAATGATGTTACAAATATAAATCTTTTATTCTCTAGAATTTGATTAATTTCATGAAATACTTGTAATTAAAGCACACGTTTTCAAGGAGTACTTAAAAATTTTAGACACTCACCCGTAGTTATAGAATTCGCTAATAGTATCCACAGGAGCATTTTCGGTGGCATCAAAAATCACAACAACATTCTCTTAGCAAACGCTTCCACAGTAAACATACATGTTTCTGAACCGCAGACGATACGCGGGAGAAAAAGTTCTCCGTTCCGCCGGTGACGTCAGGAAATCTCGTCCAATAGCGAAGCGATTCCCTCGAGTTGCGTTTTCTTTCTCCGCTGACAGAATAGAAATAATTACGTTAAAAATAGACAATAAACAATCATGAAAATACCTTTTAGAAGGGTGTGTAGATTTTTTTTATTGCTTGTTTGGAATGACATGTGAACGATTGGTCGTAAACCAAATTGAGTGTGATACTTTAAATGGTGAACTTGATCTAGTTTTCTCTCCGAGGAAAAGATTTTTCCTTTCCATCTTAATCACTTTAGAATTATGCTGTGAATTTTTTTTTCTGTTCTAGCGAAAAAAAGAACATTTGCGTTAATAGACTCTTTGTACTCATAAAACAGAGAAAGGGTTTTACCTATTGTTTTCTTCTTTTTAGAAGTTTTTCCGTCTGTGTACAACAGAAAAGAACGCCGAGAGGAACAAAACTGTTTCGAGATACGCTGAGAATAAATAGTTTTTGTAAATTACGATAAGTAGATTACTTGGCTGTATTAATGTGGTATTAAAATGCCGCTCATATCAATACTGTCCTTCTGCAATTCCTCGCAGTTTATGGATTCTTCTATTACTCGCGTGAGATGAACTTGAATTGTTCGTTTTCTCTCAAATATCTCTGTAAGGGTGAATCCGCACTTGTATCATTTTATGGTAACTGCATCAAGATTTGTATCATAAATAGGAAAGTTTGGAAGGTGGTCTGTATCGTATCCGAAAATCGAAATTTGATACCGAGTCACTTGAAGTCAATGTTTCGCGAAACGTCAAAAGAAATGATTCCATATACAGGGTTCCCACTTATATCCGTCACACCCCTTTAACTTATAAACGGTGACAGCTTAGGCCATAAAGTTGGTGTCTAGGTATTGTAAAAAGGCTATGCGCTACTCGATGAGACAACTTACAACGCCATCTATCGGCAAATTTTGGAATTAGCATTTTTATCTCAAAAACGGTACGAGATACGGGAACAAAAGCAGTTATAAAATTGTTCAGAATTATCGATTTCGTAAGAAAAGATACCTTGCGCACATTAATACTGAATGTAAAAAATGAAAATTTGTTCGATCGTGATTTTCGGCACTATGACGTCATGAAACGCGAGCGAAGCTCGAAAAGACCACCTCACGGAATAAATACCATAAAATGTGTATAGTGGCTAATGGAGAGCAATTTCAGCAACATAAATACTAAATGATCCTGAAGATAGGGAAGTATGTCAGTTTCTTTCTTCCACTCTCTATGATATGACAATTTTCGAAATCGTGACCAAACAGATGCTCATTTTCTACATTCTGTTTCGAGTATTAATGTCCAAAAGGTGTCTTTTCTTACTAAATCGATGTTGCTTAACAACTTTGTAATTAATTTTTTTCCCGTATCTCGTACCGTTTTTTAAATTTAAAACGCTAATTCCAAAATTTGCCGATAGATGGCGTTGTAAGTTGTCTCAGTAGCGCATAGCCTTTTTACTATACCTAGACACCAACTTTATGGTCTAAGCTGTCACCGTTTAGAAGTTACGAGGGGTGTAACGGATATAGATGGGAACCCTGTATACAGATATGTCGCATGAAAACATAGATTATATGCAATTGTGAAAGTCAAGTGGGAAATAGCAATCTTCCTGTATTCTCTCTAATAAGGAGAGCAATCTCTAATATGATACCAACGTTAATGTGTAACACTTCATGTAATCCATATATGTACAGCCACAAAGAGATTTAACGGCTCATCTAAGTACAAAATAGCCAACTTTTAGAGTTTCTTGTAAAGTTCTTTAGTTATCGGTCCTGCCCGATAACTCGTCGGACGAGTTTGCAACCAGTTGCGCCGTGTGCGTGGCTCCATTCAATTACATAGGTTACGACTCAATACGGACTGGTTTGTGACTGGAGTCAGTTATCAGTTTCTTTTGAGTTGCTCCGTGTGCAGACGGCCTAAGAGTCTACTATTGGTTTGTTTTCACCTTGAGTAATTCTGAGATATTTACCTCGGGACAAGAATTACGGCTTCTTCCTATTCCGAAAATAATGCACGTTCGTCAGTGTGCGCTTCATCGCAGTAAGTTACTTGCGAAAGACACGTCTTTGAAAGAATTTTTCAATTCGCCACAAAACGCATCAGAAAGCTTGTAGAATCAAGCATCCCATAGAGCGTATCTCCACGCTAGTTGAAATTTCCAGATACAACATTTTTATGCTGTGCTGTCTATGCGTTACAGCTGTATTTTAGGTGTAATGTTCTCCGAATTTTTCTGGATTTCCTCATCTTTATAAGAATAAACCTAGATTTCCATGCAAGTTATCCCAAAGAAATTTTGCCCAGCATTTATTTATTTATTGACTGATTTTTTTTACTAAGCTGTCTTTAGGTTTTTTCATTTAAAGAAAAAAATTAGGCAAATATTATTGGAAGGAAAAAGTATTTTGAAAATTATTTTTTTTCAATTCTAACAATAAATTAATCAAAATCCTCTCAAATGTACTAAAGTGTTTAAAAAAAATGTGTAAATAGAGAATTATGTTCCGAAGATATATGAAAAACTAAACATGCTGTAAATTTTGAATTAAAAAATTTTTAAAACAAAACTGCAAATTACTGAATTATTTTTTTTATATGTATGAGCATCTTTATACATACACATATCGCTCACTCCTTTCAACAACGTCATAACTCAAAAATCAGCGATTTTTAGTTCTGCCTGTCTTCAGAATGCCCTGAAAGAGCAAATGGAATAAGATTAATAAATCAAGATTATTAAGATAATTCGCTCTTAATTATCTTAATAATTAAGATTATTAAGATTAATTAAGAGTGATCTATGCAAGATCGTCATATCTCACCGCTCAATATTTACCCGCTAGAGAGCAGAATTAATATTTACTAGAAGGTAACCGGTCATTTTGACGTCATAATACTAATAATGACGTCATAATGGAAAAAGTATATGAAAGTTAAAAAATATCCCGAATTATCTAACAATATTGCAAATCCACACCTTGTAAAAGCAAACCCTTTCATTATTTTTTATTTATTTAGTTTTTCATGCGATTGGAGTAGTAGACTGCCATCCAGTTTTTTACAGCTCACTACGCGATATGAATACTTGAGCTACTTGATTCATTCACATTCAAGTCTGTTTACTTCCAGAATTCATCGCAAAAGTAAACAGATTTTTAAAAACTTTTAAATATACAGCTAAAAGCATCCATTTTTTTTTAGTTCTGAATGTTTTATAGAAAAATAGGCTGAACAAACGTGATTTGATGGAGAAGATATTAGTTTTTAGGTAAGAAAAAATTCTGATCCACACGTGAAATTGAAATTAGGCCTAACCGGCCGTTTGTTTACTGAGGGCTTCAATTGAAAGATGAGTGCAGCCCGGAAGTGTTATACACAGACAACGGCGATTATATATATAATTTTTAATACATTTTATTCTACTTTGAAACTTTAAAATCACTCTCCTGAAAAATCACGTTTTTTGAGATATGGCGCTGTTGAAATGAGTGAGCGATATTTCAAGAAACATCATTATAAAATGCATCTAAATTTTTTTAAAAATTGATTTTCTGAAAATATAAACACTCCCAAATCCAAAAACTCTACCACTAGACGTTATAAACAAAATATAACTTACCCAGGGAAAAAATGATTTTGAGGTCAGTGACTAATTTACATTCACTTTTGAAAACTCCGACACTCCACCGTGCATGTTTTTTTTTATCATTTATGAAACGAAGATGGCTAAAATGGGAGGACAAAGTGTTAATTTCTATACCTCTAAAATCGTTTTCTTTGTTTAGGGAAGAGTAATAAAGAACACCTTACATTTTTCTTTGGATGTGTATTAAGATTTCTAGAAGGTAACCCGTCATTTTGACGTCATAATACGAATAATGACGTGGATTCTTTGGATGTGTATTCTTGTAGTGTATTAAGAAGTGTTAAACCACAGCGTCGGAATTTTTAGTTAAACTAGGACAGAAACGCACAAATGGAGAAGAATTTACGACACCATGGATATATAAACAGTTTGGTCTGACAATAATAATAAAAATAAAAAGGGGGAAATGTTGATGGTGACATTAAGACTGCTGTGTACTAACTAACCCTATTGGATTCGCTTACCTCAATGTTAACCTATAGAGAAAACGTGTCTGCTACTGACAGCTACTACATAAATTCTGTTAATCCAATAAAAATGATATTTTCAGATATCCTGAACTTTTCTGCACCTTGCAACAGGATTCATTTTATAAATCGCGTCTACCAAAGGAATTTATGAGCGTTTAAAGCCCACTATACCAGATTTCCCCCCCGAATAATTTAAATTTTATAATAATTATTTGCATTTTTTATTAAAACGAAAAATGCCCCAAGGTGTAAAATTTCTTTCACTATTACGGAGTACAAATTTTTTAAAAATCACTCAATCCAAGTCGGCAATCCTTGAACACATTTTCTCCATAGGTTAACATTAAGGTGAGCGAATTATATGTATAATAGCCATTGTCTCTGTATAACACTTCCGGGCTGTACTCATCTTTCAATTGAAGCCCTCAGTAAACAAAATGCCGGTTAGGCTTAATTTCAATTTCAGATGTGGATCAGAATTTTTTCTTACCTAAAAACTAATATCTTCTCCATCAAATCACGTTTGTTCAGCCTATTTTTCTTTAAAACATTCAGAACTAAAAAAAATTGGATGTTTTTAGCTGTCTATTTAACAGTTTTTAAAAATCTGTTTACTTTTGCGATGAATTCTGAGAGTAAACAAACTTGAATGTGAATGAATCAAGTAGCTCAAGTATTCATATCGCGTAGTGAGCTGTAAAAAACTGGATGGCAGTTTACTACTCCAATCGCATGAAAAACTATATAAATAAAAAATAATGAAAGGGTGTGCTTTTACAAGGCGTGGATTAAATGCAATATTGTTACATAATTCGGGATATTTTTTAACTTTGATATATTTTTTTCATTATGACGTCATTATTAGTATTATGACGTCAAAATGACGGGTTGGATGGCAGTCTACTACTCCAATCGCATGAAAAACTAAATAAATAAAAAATAATGAAAGGGTTTGCTTTTACAAGGTGTAGATTAAATGCAATATTGTTAGATATTTCGGGATATTTTTTAACTTTCATATACTTTTTCCATTATGACGTCATTATTAGTATTATGACGTCAAAATGACGGGTTACCTTCTAGTTCAATAAGATTAGTACACAGCAGCCTTAAATTTAACTATCAAAAGCTAGAAGTTGAGATATTAAAGCACTACAATAAAAATTTATATTTCTGCAACTTTCAACCGAATGTTGACATGGAATTTTTGTTTAGTCTCTTTCTGCAGTGATTTTTTAAAATTTTCGGCTTTAACTTTGGAAGGCTGATCATGCGAGCGAATTAACTATCGTCTGTCAATGGGTTATTCCGTGTTAAGAATTCCGTTGGTGCAGAGCAAACCATGTTCAGCCTAGGGAAATTTTTCCGTTTGAATATTTATGTAACAACAGATTAGCTAATGCATATTTTTAAATAGGAAGATAGACGTTAAAATTAAAAACGCGTAGTTTTAAGTTTTTTCACTTCTTCAGCAGTTTTTATTTTTTTTTGGGGGGGGGGGAGCTACTAAAAAATTGGCTACCAAAATTAAAATTTTGATGCCTATCGCCACATAATTAAAATCGTTTTTAAAAAGTAGAAGTTGAATAAAAGAATTTTTTCAAAACATGCAGATCGCATAAAAAAGGTCAACTTTTGAATCTGGGTCATACTATGTGAAAGATTCCTCCGTATTAAAAATTTGCTACTACTGCTTTAAGAAAGTTTTTCAAACATATACAAAGACGAGGTAAATTTGCATATCACCTACCATGATGCGCAAACAAATATATATACAGAGGCTGTTCACACATTTTTTAGACGATGTATATTGTATTCACAAAACTAAATTACATAAAATTCTTGTGTTTTAAATGTTCTATTTGACATCCCTTATTCTGAACTATCTTTCGACACCGCAATTTCCAGGATAATAATGTCTTTTGAAGTGTCAGAAGAGGTATTCTATCCCATTCCTCCTGAACAGCTTTCCAGAGTCCTGTAAGGGTTTTGGGACGACGTTTGGATAATGCAGATTTTAAAAGTCCGAAAGCACAAAAATCCATAGGTGATACATCGGGAGATTTAGTAGGGATATCAGTGAAGGGTATGGCTTTGATACCAGTTTTTTGTTCCATTTCTTTTAGGAAATTTACAGTGGATTTTGATGTGTGACTGCTAGCTTTGTCCTGATGGAGTCTCACAGATTGATGGCACTGTGGGTAAAGCGATGGTATTTCATTCAGAAAAATTGGCTATAAAATATGTTCCTGATAGTATTTGGAGTTAATCTTGACATTTTTTTCCACTCTCTTTATTTTTAACTTGCCTTTATAAGAAAAACCAGCAACAATCATGAATCCCTTAGAAAAACTTTCTTTCGATTCTTTGAACCATGTACTTAAAATTTTTTCTCTCCTTTTATGATAATAAACGGCTCTTTTTTTGTTGCAATCATTTAAATACACCCATGACTCCTCTATTGTGACAATTGTTTTCCATTTTTCTTTGGATAAGTGTTTCCCATATAGAATTCTGCAGCGTGTCCTGCGTTCAGCAATATGATTTGGAAGAAGACTATGCACATTGCGTTTTTTCGCTTTCTTAAGATTTAAATCAACGTTTATCATTTTATTTACAGTGGACACCGAGCATTTTAATGATTTTGCAACTGTCCTTTGACTAGGGGGATTTTCTTTTAACATTAAACAACGTACCTTTGCAATAGTCGATAGTCGAAGATGTCCGTTTTTTTCTTGGATACTTGTTTGGAATTTTTGTCCCACTTGAGGCTCCAATTTGACGTTTTTTTCCTTTCTTGTTGACGATATTACCTATCGACGCTTTAGATATCACAAAACCATGACTCTCACATCGTTTTTGGATAATGGAGTATGCATATTTCTCTTCCGAAAGAGCATAAATGTAGCCTTCGAACCACTGCTTTGTTAAAAACGCCATTTTGAATAAAAACAAAACTTTCAAGTCGCAGACGATAATTTTGACTTTTAAAAACATAGTCCAATTGCAATTATTTCTTTTGCAGCAAACGACTTTTTATTACCGCTTACCAAAATCGTCTAAAAAATGTGCGAACAGCCTCTGTATTTACTAGCTGAAAACCCGCACTTGGCTACGGAGTACATTCAAATTAAATACAACGGTCAATGTATGCAATTAATGCAATATATATATATATATATATATATATATATATATATATATATAATAAATACAACGATCAATGTATACAATTGATGTAAAAAAACAAAAATATATATTTATAAAAAAATCGTAAGGGATATTTTTATATAGACAAAATAATGCAGAAGAAAATATTCAAATTAAATGTAATAGGTCATACTAAAGAATATAGTACAGTTAATATAGTACAGTTTGAGGAACATATCTTTTACTGTATTTTTATATTTATTTTGGATAATGTCCAATCGTCTGTCGCATTAGCAAGGAAAAAAATATTTTTTTTGTCTATTTAGTTGTTATGCACGTGACGATAAATTTATTTAAAGTACCAGAAAAAGAAATCACGGGATCAGCATTTAATACATTAAATTCTAAAAATTAATCTTTAAAAATTCACCAAAAATCAGAAATTAGAGGTAAAGATTCCAAAAAGATCTCATTTTAAAGAAATTTTTATGATCTTTCTCGTGATATTAATTTTATAACCCTCAAATTATTTTAAACGCAAACTTGAAAAAAGTTACAAAAACAGCTTAAAAATTTAATTTAAAAAATCTAAGAAGAATTTTTCAAAAATCTTTCTGAGTGCACCCCTATACTATAAGAAGAATCGCCATGCAAAATTTCGGCCCTTTAGGTCTAGCGGTTTGGTCTGTGCATTGTATGTCAGTCAGTCAGCCAGCCAGTCAGTGAGTCAGTCAGTTACGGAACTGTTTTATATATCTATATATATATCCGTACGGAAAACAGAGTTGAGTGCCCTCATATCCACTGTAAGTTGAAGAAGGGATGTGGTTTAAAGAGGATTTGGGGAAAAATATTCGAGGTCGTTTCAAAGGTCGTTTAAAGATTTTAAAAAGATGACACATCTATATATATAAAACAGTTCCGTAACTGACTCATTCATTCATTCACTGACTGACTGACATACAACGCACAGACCAAACCGCTGGACCTAAAGGGCTGAAATTTTGCATGGCGATTCTTCTAATAGTGTAGGGGTGCACTAAGAAAGATTTTTCAAAAATTCTTCTTAGATTTTTTTAAATTAAATTTTTAAGCTGTTTTTTAAACTTTTTTTACGTTGGCATTTAAAATAATACATTGAGGGTTATAAAATTTATATCACGAGAAAGATCATAAAAATTCCTTCAAAATGAAATCTTTTTCGAACCTTTACCTTGATTTTCTGATTTTTGGTGAATTTTTAAAGATTAATTTTTAGAATTTAATTTATTAAATGTTGATCACGTGATTTCTTTTTCTGGTACTTTAAATAAATTTATCGTCACGTGCAAAACAACTAAATAGACAAAATTGATTATTTTTCTATCTAATGCAGCAGACGATTGGATATTATCCAAAAAAAATAAATATCCCTTACGATTTTTTTATAAATATATATATATATATATATATATATATATATATATATATATATATATATATATATATATTTTACACCAATTGTATACATTGATCGAAGCATTTATTATAAATAAATAAATATATATATATATATATATATATATATATATATATTGGCATTAATTGCATACATTGACCGTTGTATTTAATTTGAATGTACTCCGTAGCGAAGTGCGGGTTTTCAGCTAGTTAGAAAATAAAGCAGGAAGAGGCCGAAAAAAAATTTTGAGCTCAACAGCAGAAATGAGAATTCTACGTCAGGTAAAGGTTGGTCCTAAAATAAATGCTTCAAAAATTGCTTCAAGGACTTTTAGAACTTTGGGTAATTCGAGATGTTCTGCCGACCACAGCGTGAGCTTAAACGGCGTTCATATAAGAGCATCCTCCGCGCAAAAAGCGACGACCTGTATCTTAAAAAAAATTTTAATTCTTAATATCAAATCCCTTTTTTGTTTTTGAATCTATTTCAGTGGCAACAATTTTAATTCCTTAATTAATTAATTAATTTATTTATTTATTAGGTGCTAAAACAAAAAATATTTCATAAATTTATTAAACCGTCAATTTTAACGACAGCTTCAAAACTAATTTCTATTTTACTGTGTTCCAACTGGACTTATAAATTTGTCCTTATCATATCTTATTTAAATTCGATTATACATGTCTTATCAAATTTTAACACAAATTTTAACACAAGGAGTGCTCACTTAGCAAACCGTACAAAAAAAAAATTAGCTACATTTTGGTGGGCCAAATTAAACCACAGCATTAAACAAAAACGGTATACACTAAACAATACATAATAATCAAAACATAACAAGACCAAAAACAACTAATACATGATAATACGTAACATACACTACCTAGGGGTAGTGTATGTTATGTATTATTATGTATTATTATGTATATGTTTTTGTCTTGTTATGTTCTGATTACTATGTATTTTTATGTTGTTTTTGTCTTGTTATGTTTTGATTATTATGTATAGAACTTTGGGTAATATTCGAGAAGTTCTGCCGACCACAGCGTGAGCTTAAACGGCGTTTATATAAAAACAACCTCCGCGCAAAAAGCGACGACCTGTATCTTAAAAATTTTAATTCTTAATAACAAATCCTTTTTTTTGTTTTTTAAAACTATTTCAGTGGCAACAATTTTAATTCCTTAATTTGTTAATTAATTCATTAATTTGGTGCTAAAACATAAAAAAAAAATTCTTAAGTTTCTTAAACCATCAATTCTATCGACAGCTTCAAAACTAATTTCTATTTTGCCATGTTCCAACTGGACTTATAAATTTGACCTTATTATATCCTATTTAAGTTCGATTATACATTTCTTATTCATCAAATTTTAACACAAATTTTCACAAGGAGTGCTCACTTAGCAAACCGTACAACAGGAAAAAAAAAAGAAAAAAGCTACATTTAGGTGGGCCAAATTAAACCCCACCATTAAACAAAAACGGTATACACTAAACAATGCATAATAATCAAAACATAACAATACAAAAACATCTAATACCTAATAATACATAACATACACTGCCTTTAGGTATAATATATAATACACCATATACATTATATTTGGTGAGTGCAATAACTTTACATAGAATTATTTTCTTTTTACTTACACTAAAAATTAGCACCTTACATTTCTTTACTGTTGATATATTTCTTTACTATTAACTCATTAACAGCTTATTTATAATTATCACCTTACTACACGAGTATCACATTTCTCAGTAACTCTAACGCAATATAGAACTTTGGGTAAGTTACCTTCTCTTGAAACTGTACGAAGAGTCCTCAGAAGAGCTGGCTATATTGGCAGGAAAGTTCAGAAAAAGCGATTACAGTTTGCAAACGAACACATTTTTAAGCACAAATAGTTTAGGAATGAAGATATTTTTAGAAAGCAAATACAGGTGGCCCTCCTACAGCACGGCATCTTACAACACGGTTTCGCTCTAACACGATAAGATAAATTGCGGGAACCCTCGTATAACACTGCAACCTGTAACACGGTTTCACACTAACACGATCAGAAAATTGAGAAAACCTTTGTACAGCACTGTACCTCTACAGCACTAGATAACATGATTTTTGTTTAACACATTTAAAAACTAAATAACCTTAAAATAGTGACGGGAAGGAATAATGAACTATAGTGGCTTTACATGAAAATGTATAAAGAAATTATAGTTTATTCATTTATAACTCTACAAAATTACAAGAAGGCCTTAGCTTAGCCGAAAATCTTGAATCATTTTTCTTGAATGCAGACCCTTCCGCCGAAAGAAGCCGAAAATTCAAAAAGGAACTGCAAAATTTTCTATCTCCATACCGTGAATCTACAATCACCTCGTAAGAACCAGCAAATAAAACAAAATTAGATTTTTTAAAGAGGATAGAAGGTGCAAAATATCTAAATGAAGAAAAAGGTTCTAAAAGGGAAGGTGATATCGTTCAATCGAAAAAACGTTGTCGTTTGATTGTACTGAGCAGTGATGAGGAAGAAATTTATTAAATTAAGGTCGCATTAAATGAAAAAATATTTCTTTGTGTCTTTTCGTTTTGTGTTATACATACATTTATATTTTTAATAAAGATGAAGTTGCTTATAGGGAATTAAAAAAATGGTTTGTTTTTAATAAGTTTTCAGAACGTAACTCCCCTTTTTTTAATTGTCTCTGGGTCTCACATAACACGGTTTCACACAACACGGCATTTTCTAGGAACCTATCTACCGTGTTATAGGAGGGTTACCTGTACAATGATTTTGGCAGTGAAGGCCGTCGAATGGCGCGACGCAAGACAAACACTGCTTTCGACCCAAAAAATTAAACTCCAACCGTAAAGCATGGCGGTGGATCAGTAATGGTTTGGAAGTGTATCGGAGCAGCAGGGGTGGGAAGACTTGTATTTATTGATGGAATTATGGAGGAGATGGCATACCTTGATATACGGAGGAAACATCTGAAGGATAGTACTTCTAAAGTAGAATTGGGATCAAATTTTACATTTCAACAATATAATGATCCCAAACATACAGCATATATATATATTAATAAAGAGACAAGGGGATGTCGAGATCACGTGACCGTAACGCGACCGGGCGGACCGATCCTCGAAAAAAAATGGCCGACAAATATACAGGAATCGGTGTATTTTTTTTCTCATGAAAGTACATAAATGTTACATATTTGGAAAGAGCTTCGAAAACTGATAATTTTTTCCGCGTACACTTATTCTGTTAATTCAATAGTTTTAGAGATATTTGGATTCTAATGAAGCGTCATCGCTCTTTGACGATGTAAACAATGGGTGAATCATTCACAGCGTGATTCTCACTAAAAAATGATACATTGAAATGAAATGTGTCACCGTGTCTTTTTATTTGAAAAAACTAAATATTCAATATATAGTAAAACAATGACTGCTGTATCATTGTCCACAACATCTTAAAACACCACCACAGTCTCCTGACTGGAATTTTATCGAGAATTGCTGGTCCTACCTCGAAAAAGCTGTACAAAAGCACCACATCACCAGTAAAGAACGTTTGAGACATATAGCAAGAAGAATGGGAGAAAATTTCTGCCGAAACAACTAAAAATCTTGTAGATTCAATACCCCGACGATTGGAAGCAGCCATTAACCTTTTCCTTACGGGGTGGGATAGCATGAAACCCAAGAATACCGGCCCAAGATTGAATATATATATAAATATATATATATATATATATATATATATATATATATATATATATATATATATATATATATATATATACTATATATAACCCCCTTAATGGCCATTCTTACAAAGGGGGTATGAAATTTCTCGTTCTACTGAAGGAATCAGTAAAATGGACCTCGTAAGCTAAAAGTTAAAGCAAAAGTATATGCCACTAAATATTAATGGATTTAGTGGCATATTTAATATGTTTTTTTTTAAATTTGTGTGTGCTAGAAAACTCTTATATGTACTCTCAATTTTGTGGGTTCAAGTAATTGAACAATTCCTTTATAAGTTGGTATTCATGTACAATTTAAAATAATAGTTTGTTTTCATTTACGAGGAATGATGAACATTAAATGTTCTAACGCGCCTATGTTAATAAAATCTGACTGTTTTCTTTATTTCATGATTTTTCATATAAAAAATAACTATACCTTCAATTTTGTGAGTCACTGTATATATCCTTTTACTCAATGTAAAAGACCTACACAGCACACGTCATTTCCGTTGAAATTTAAAAGTCATCTTTAATAAAGCACAGCATTGTTATTTTCTTTTTGATAATACATATACCTTTAAAGTTACACTAATGCAATAATCTTCAGACCTTAGTTTTTCGCGTTTTAATCGTAAGCTGACGTGCAAATGAATTAATACACATTTCCGTTTATAGTAAACTAGTTGATGCGCGCGTTGACCGGAAAGGAGTTCATGAAACTTTTTTAATCTGGGCAAATATTATAACTGGAGCGTCATCTCTGTGTTTACTAGAGAGATTTTTCAACCCCTTTTGTTATATTTAAGCGTTATTAGATTCATTTATGCAAATTCGGGTTTATTTAAAAGTGCGTATCAATTTGTTTGTTTGGAATTTACTATACGATTTTAATCAAAATGCCCATGAAACGGAGGTCATTCTTATACTTATTACTAGCTGAATACCCGAACTTCGCTACGGAGTACATTCATAAGGGTTAAAAGGGTTAAATACAACGGTCAATGTATGCAATTAATACCAATCAATATATATATATATATATATATATATATATATATATATATATATATATATATATATAAAATAAATACACCGTTCAATGTATGCAATTGGTGTAAAAAAAGAAAAAAAATATATTTACTAAAGAATCGTAACGGATATTTTTAAAGACAAAATAATGTAGAAGAAAATATTCAAATTAAATCTAATAGAATATAGTACAGTTAATATAGTACAGTTTGAGGAACATATCTTTTACTGTATTTTAATATTTTTTTGGATAATGTCCAATCGTCTGCAGCATTTGCAAGAAAAAAAAATATTTTTTGTCTATTTCGTTGTTATGCACGTGACGCGAAATTAGTTTAAAGTATCCCAAAAAGAAAAGAAACCACGTGATCAACATTTAATAAATTAAATTCTAAAAATTAATCTTCAAAAATTCCCCAAAAATCAGAAAATGAAGGTAAAGATTCGAAAAAGATTTTATTTTAAAGGAATTTTTATGATCTTTCTCGTGATAAATTTCATAACCCTCAGATTATTATTTTAAATACAAACTTGAAAAAAGTTACAAAAAACAGCTTAAAAATTTAATTTAAAAAATCAAAGAAGAATTTTTCAAAAATCTTTCTTAGTGCACCCCTACACTATAAGAAGAATCGCCATGCAAAATTTCAGCTCTTTAGGTCCAGCGGTTTGGTCTGTGCGTTATCTGTCAGCCAATCAGTCAGTCAGGTACGGAACTGTTTTATATAGTATATAGATTAGAACAACCACACGAGTGTGTTTTGAACGCTCATTTTTGTTGGACAAAATTTATGTAAATAATTCTGTTGCAATGTGCAGAAAAGTTCAGGCTGTTTGAAAATACCCTTTTTTTTAAACTAATGGATTATCAGCATTTATGTAGCTGAAAATAGTAGACACATTTTCTTCACAGGTTAACATTGACGTGAGCGAATCCAGTAACGTTAGTATACAGCAGCCTTAACTCGAATGTGGTTGTCATTTAAAATTTTTATTGCGGATCTTAAGAAGCTGTAGAATTTTATTCTTTCCCGACTCGGGTGTAACCGTAAGTCTTGGAAACATGTTATGTAATACTTAAATTCTGACATTATGACTTCTCCCCTTTTTTTTCCTGCTTGAACATATCGCTCACTCCTTTCAACAACTAAATAATCCAACAGAGATAGATAAAAATTTTATTTTGGCATTAGGATTTTGTGTGCTTGCATGTAAGGTGCGTTGAGCCCATACTGTAAGTTGTGTTTGCCTCTTCATTTTCTTTTTGACTTATTGCTTACTTGGGGGACTCGTGGCCTTGGGATGTCTTTTGGGCTTACCTGCATCCTATTCAGAAAGTTCCCCTTGAGGTAACTGACATGGTTAGGCCCCCTGAAGAAGAGACCTGTCGGTTACCTCTGTTGTTTTATGGTTCAGTTCCGGCTCTTATACAGAATCTTGCCTTTGGTGCGTGGATGCCCAGAGTGCTTGATTTCTGTTTGTTTCTTGTCGATATTTGTATTATTTTTATCTATCTCTGTTGGATTATTTATTTGTTTTTTTTCATTATGGGGATATGAAGCTTCTGCGCTATCCTCTATTGAAAATGTTTTCTTTGCAGGATATGTTTTATGTTAAAGTGATATAGCAGTCTATGCTTGTTTTTTATTTTTGTTTATTTCTATTGTTTATATTTTACTTCCTTTCAACAACGTCATATCTCAAGAAACGTGATTTTTCTGGGGAGTGATTTTAAAGTTTAAAAGTAGAATAGAATGTATTAAAAATAAATATCAGTTCTGCTCTCTAGCGGCTAAATACTGAATGGTGAGATATGACGATCTTGCATGGATATAATACTCTTTCAGGGCATTCTGAAAACAAGCATAACTAAAAATCGCCGATTTTTGAGTTATGCCGTTGTTGAAAGGATTGATCGATATGTCTTATTGCAAAATGAATAAATTTATAAAGGAAGAACTATGTAATTCACGTCATATTTCAAAACGTACATATGCCACAGATCATCACAGACACCCACAGAATTCTTGACCCGCATCTGCAAGAAATTGGACATTTTTTGATACTTTTTTAAAACAATAAGTATTTTGATCACTGGGAAAAAACGCAATTTAAGTTGCTTAAAATCATATCAAAAAAATAGAGTGTGCAGTTGAAGTCTCGTGAATTCAGTTTAAAGTGGTACATTAACTGACATCGAAAACCGTTATTCCCATTAATGCAATTTTACAGAGAATTTTCCTCTCAGTAGTTTCCCAACCCCAGATTAACAAATGCATATTTTTGGATTATGTTGTTGTTGTTGTTGTTTCTAATGCCCTCTGGTCGCAATTTATTCCAGACCATGTCCATATAGGCCAGCGGCCTAAGGCTCGGTGCACACGAGCGATCCGGTGTCGTTGCGGCACCGCAGTTGCGATCAAGCAGTACGTAGAGTTGAACTAACCGACTCACACGGACGACGCACCGGATCGCTCGTGTGCACCGAGCCTTAGGGGTGAGGCTCCGATTTATAATGGCATCACAAGGGTCGGAGTCCGATCTAGCCGGGTGCCACTGTAATTTTGACCGCGCACCCTCAGGAGTGCCACCTGAGGCATCGTACCCTCTCCCACTCTCTCTCTGACCTCATAGAGCAATATATATACTAGCATTATTGCCCGGCGTTGCCCGGGTAGATATATAGATATACAATTTTTCATGCATTCCATCAAAAAAATACTAGGCTGCACCCCCGCTCTTCATGTTCATCTGGCCAGTTGTATTTATTTGGGGAGCCAGGGCAACACCTCCTAAATGAACGTTCGTTTAGGAGGTGTTGGCCAGGGCCAAAGGTCATTCCCAACCCTCTTCCTCCCGCGCATTGGAATTTGACCCCCCCCCCGTCACCCCCAAACCTCTTAACGCAGCTGGTTGTGGTGAAGGGGCTCCACAGGTGGTCGCGCACCTCTTAGAGGCACAAAAATCCTTAAAAATTAATTTAAAAAACTAATTGAGCCCCAAATTTCGTTTTTCCTGATTTAAGTGTCTCGGGTCCTAAACATTAACTGTGACGAATTTGGTCCCGGTGGGTGAAACAGTCTATGATTCTATAGCGTACAAACAAACAGACGAGCTCTTTTATATATATATATATATATATATATATATATATATATATATATATATATATATATATATATATATATATATATATATATATATATAGCGAGAGAGAGAAAAGAAAATAATTCAACTGAGAAAGGTAATTACTAACAGGAAGAATGCAGACAAAATAAACCAAAATCACTCACTTAGGGCTCAACGCACCATATATTCAAGATTCTGTAGCATTAAAGGAACTAAATCATATAACGAGGCAACCGACCGGTCTCTTCATCAGGAGGCCTAACCAAATCAGTTACCTCAAGGGGGAACTTTCTGAATAGGATGCAGGTCTAACCAAAAGGCATTCCAAGGCCCCGAGATCGCCATTGAAACAGATAGTCAAATCAAATGAAAATAAACAGAAATCCTGCACTTAGGGCTCAATGCACCATAAATGCAAGAAAACATACAATCCTAAAAGAGCACAAATGAAAAGATAAAAATGCAAAAGGTGCACTCACCCTATTCCAGTGAGTTTCGCAGTAACGGTTATAGCTAAACAGCAGCCATTATAACCTTAAAAGTTACGCCACTATAGGAAGACTACAGCGCCACAACCCATTGAAGTTTTTAAGCCACATAAATTTAAAGAAATTCTGAGACCAGAAAACCCTAACTTAAATATCCTTAAAATACACCCGAGTCTTAATGACATTTTCAAAATACTTTTAGAATACTAAAATTATTAGGGAAATAGAGGAGCTTTCCGGTCTACGGATTTAACGTGCCCATATTCGGTTTTTGGATTCTGTTTTGGGCATCTGAAAATAGATTTTCAATGTAATGAATGCTTGCCTTTCAGGCTTAGTTTTCTGAAACTTATGGAAAAAAAATTAATTTTTTAGTGTCAGACGTCAATAATATAACGCCCTGTATAAAATGAAGTACTGAAAAACTTTGAAAAATACACGCTCTCTTTATTTACACGTCTGCCTTGAGTGCAAAAATTAGAATTCAAATATATGCATTAGATAATCTTTCAGTAGAAAAATTCTGGCAAAATCTCTCATAGCTTCATACAGGATAGAAAATCCGCTAATGAAACCACTTAATCCTTTCCACGCTGTCCCTTGAGGCGAGAGAGAACGAATCTTTACTTTTTATTTTTCATTTACAAGCGCGCGCGCACACACACACACACAGTAGTGATATATACACATACACTAAACTCCCGATTATCCACTTCACTGATTTGGATAACCATTTGGATAGTCAGTTTGAAATATAACTAACAACACAACAAAAAAAGAAGCCTAAAAATAAAATAAAATGTCCTAAACAAAGCCATCATGTCTCATAAAAAAATAAAAAAAGAATCCAAGAAACTTTCCGGAAGGAAAAATGAAACTCTTTGTAAGTCGTTATAATTTTAATTAAACTTTATAAATATCTTTTTTTTAAGTTTAAAAGTATTTAAACCTTTTTTTAGAGGTATATTACACCATTTTTAGACAATTCGTTCATTTCCATTTTTAGACATACATTCACCATTTTTAGACATACATACATACTTTTAAGGCTGCTATGTACTAACCCTATTTGATTCGCTCACCTCAGTTTTAACCTATGGAGAAAATGTGCCCAAGGATTGCCGATTTGGACTTTAGATTTTTTTTTAAAATTGTACTCCGTAATAGAGAAAAAAATTTTACACCATGGGGCACTTTTCGTTTTTTTTTAAAATGCAAATAATATTTGATAATTTAAATTACTGGGGGAAAAATCTGGTATAGTTTGTTTTGAATGCCCCTCAATTCCATTGGTGAACGAAATTTATAAAAGGAATCCTGTTGCAAGGTGCAGAAAAGTTCGGGCTCTCTGATAATACCATTTTTATTGGATTATCGGCATTTATGTAGCTGTAATTAGACACATTTTATACATAGGTTAACATTGAAGTGAGCGAATCCAACAGGGTTAGTACACAGCAGCCTTAATTAGCTTGGATAATGCTACACTTATTCTCTAAAAAAAATTGTCTCTGCTGAATAAAACTTGCAGGAGCCGATAGTTCATATTGGATGAATAATTCTAAAATTATTCGTAATCAAGCAGTCTTTTTGTAAAAAGTCTTCATACAGTCGAACTCCGTTATAATGAACTTCAAGGGACCAAGGTTTTGTTCGCTATATCCGGTGGTTCGCTATATCCGAACTGTTGTGAAAAATGTTCACAATATTTCTTTCAATACACCATTATTGAATACACATTGCAACTCAATCGTTGAAATGTGTATTCAATAATGATGTATTAAAAAATGATAAAATCTATTAAAAATGATCATTAATGAATTAAATTGACTAAAATCATTACATTAAACTGACACAATATTAATTAAATTAACTATAAATGAAGACAAATGGAAATAAATTCATTTTACCTTTAAAGGTTGCTCACTGTTTTGATGCAGAAATAATCGGTAATCTCCTGCTGATGTGATACCGATTTCAAAAACGTGTTATGAATTTCTTTGTCCAATACATCTAATGACTTCAACATTCATTCTTCCACTGTTTGCGTAGACAAAAACTAATAATCACAAGTATCGCTGTTGTAGCATCTGAGATGGTAGGGATTTCATCATTTATGTTTTCCTCTTCATCGGCATCAGATGCAAAATCTTCGATTTCAAAATGATTCATTTTAATTTCTTCCACAATACTTTTATCAGTTGGATTTTCACATGTAATGACTTCATCATCACATGTTTCAAACAACTGCATGTCACAATCTGAGAAAGATAAAATTTTGTGCTTTTCTACTCACATCGCGATAGGTAAATCTTCATTATCATCTTCTTCAACATTTTTTGCTTCTTCAACATTCGTTGTATCTTCAACATTCTTAAAAAGTTTTTAAAAAAAATTAGTTGTCGACTGAAAAAAAGGTTTGCCGATTCTTAAGATTTCGGAGGTTCGCTATATATGGATAAATTAGCATTAAATACAATAGGAAAACGGCGGGACAAAATTTTTCGTTCGTTATATCCGTGAGTTCGTTATATACCAGGTTCGCTATAACGGGGTTCGACTGTATTTTGTTCAATTATCAGTTGTAATTCTGTGTCAAGAAGGAAGATCTTAACTCTAGATTAAGGTCTACAAATTAAAAACAAAATGTTCGTTTCATACATTTACCACGAAAAATCCCGTTAAGAACCATAATACTCTAAAACTAATCTTTGATCGAGGCATGTCTTTATACCTGAAGAATGTACTTAGGACATGGGTTCCCAACCTTTTTGTCGCAAAGTGTTTTCTGGAGAGTCGTCCCGGTTTTATTCATTTGAAATACTACCTTATTAGCGAATTTCCCAGAAAAAAATTGTCAATAGTTATTTGCCATGAAACTTTAAGGCAGTGATTTTTCAAAAGTAAAAAGTCTGATTCAAAGTACAAACCCAGTTTGTTGGGAGTCTACCGCCTTTATTGGGTGGTCAATGAAAATCGTGGTTATTTACTACGTACAGTACATACATTCTAAACGACAGTTTGTCTTTTATCAGTCTGTGCTGTCTTTTTTGGAGATTGTTCCGTCAGGGAAACTGAAATGGTGCAGCAAATTTTTCTATGTTTATTATTATATAATTCTTAATCAATACGGCGAGTGAATTATTTTTCTTGAGGTTTCGTTCTATTCTGCTCTTGCTTTTACATATTTTTGACTGGGGGGGATGAATGTTTCTTACACATTTCATTTTTGTTAAACTAAACATTTGGCTAGAATTAGATTATGGAAAATGCATTTTACTGTTTTAATCCTTCAGCGGGCGTGCCAATTTTCGGAACACCAGCAGGCGCGCGTTGCACAAAGTGCAACGTCTCTTTCAACCTTGATTATTCCTTTTGTAATAAACTTTTTTTTTTCAAATTGAAAATAATAATTCTGCGTTTTATGACAAGAGATAAAATGTTGATAATATCGAGATATATTTATAATTAAACGCCAAAGAATGCAGATGCAATCGCCTTCTTTCAAAACTGTCCGGTCTAATGCATCTAAGGACAACTTGCGAATCGATTCCTATTATGTCCAAAAACCTAAAAATCAATGAGATTGTCCTTCTTCGTGATATGCGGGATACCGTGTAATAGCTGCACATTTGAACTACTACTTCAACTCCTGCTTTTGTCATTTTGTAATCTAGTATAATCGCTAGTTTACCACGGTTAAATCACGACTAACAATGAATGGAAATGAATACCAGGACCATTAAATCAGACTTGCATTAGAAAGGGTGTAACTATAAATAGAAACTGCTTAGAACATTCAAACCTTACGCGTAAAAACAAACCATTCGAAATTAGGAAAATGTTGTACTCTGTACACCCGTGCGCCCGCTGAAGGGTTAAAGTAGGATTACGTTCCTCAATAACGGTCCTCCGGAAAGAAAAAATTCCGAGTCCGACGCAAGTTATAATTTTGACAGTGTAACCCAGTAGCAGTAAACAGTTAAACAGAAAAGTACCAAAATGCGCCCTCCTCCCCCCAAAAAAAGAGGTAAGCAACTATATGTAATCCTGCGTTAATAATCCGCGGTAATTTCGTTAGAAGAGACTACCTGAAATATTTTTTCTTTATGTCTTTAAAAGGCTTTATTAGTGAAAATATACGACATGGGAAGGAGAATGCGTGGAGACCATTGAAGGGGGTTGAGACTCGAGAAAGGTTGGGAAACACCGACTTAGGCCGTCTGCACACGGAGCAACTCAAAAGAAACTGATAACTGACTCGAATCACAAACCAGTCCATGTTGAGTCGTAACCTATGTAATTGAATGGAGCCACGCACACGGCGCAACTGGTTACAAACCCGTCGACCGGGTTTGTGATTCGAGTCAGTTATCAGTTTCTTTTGTGTTGCCCCGTGTGCAGACGGCCTAAGGGCGACTAGAAGATAAATTAATAGCATACACATTCGAAATATGTTTTACCTTCCCATCAACATTCTACAATAATTACAGTGGAACCTCAATCGATCGTTTTTGAAGGGACTTATTGCACTGAACGTTACATACGGGAAAACATAGATGCGGGAACATAACAAAGAAATATTATCGTCGGGACTGAATGAAACAGACGACACATACGGGAAATTGATGATCTGAGGAACGATCGATCGAGGTTCCGCTATATTTCATATTTTGATCATCTTTCGTGTATGCGCGAGGAAGGAAGCACACCTCACCCAACAGTTTTTAGAGTTATTTCACGGTCCCTCGAGCGCCACAGAGATAGATTATTTTTGTCAGTGCAGATACGAAAATAAACGGTCGTATGAATCACGCGAATCTTCAACTGCATATTTAATAAAACGTATCTAACACGGATCACCGAGTATTAATCGCTTTCTTCTTCGCATTCTATAAAAGACTTAAAAGTTAAGTTCAGAAAAACGCTCGGAATTATCAAGTGACTAGCGAAATTCCTTGGGTTTACCGAGAGTTCCGTTTTCCTCTCACGACCCGTCAATAATGCATGGCGGTTCTCACTTTCGAATTTTAATATTTTCAGGGAAGAACACGATTATCTGAGAAGATAGGACGACGCAAGAGAGCGCGCATGGGAAAGAGCAAACAATGGTCTTGTTCTAGAGACGTGAATAAACTTAAATTTTTGTAAGGCTGTATCGCTTACAACGTTTCCGCATGCACGTGCCCGTCTCTTGCATGGACTCCACGTATAAAGACTGAATTTTTTGTGTAGGTTAGGGTTTATTTTTCATGCAGAGTTATCCGGAGTGCTCGAAATCAGATTGAGAATATTCAAACAGTTTCGGTTTCAGAACTGGATAAGAATCTACATTAAGAATTCGTGCGATGATGCAATGGGAAATAGTAAGTTTGAGCACGAGTCGGAAATTTTATTGTGTGGTCAGAGTGAAAGTATTCGCTGATAGAATGAAAAGTCTGCGGTTTACTATTGTAACGCAACTCTCGATAAAAGTGAAAGTTGCGCTGGGACTATGTGAAGTTATGTTGCTATAATTTTAAGCGATGCAGTAACACTGACTCATAGGAAGACTTCCCATTGCACTGGTTATAACGTATGAGCGAAAAATTCATTTGAAAATTATCAAAATGGTATCGTATGACGAAAATCTGTGTATATCAAGCCGTATTAACTGTCCCCAACTGAATAGTTTCTAGTCTATATATATATATATAAAATAGTTCCGTAACTGACTGACTGGCAGATAACGTACAGACCAAACCGCTGGACCTAAAGGGCTGAAATTTTGCATGGCGATTTTTCTTATAGTGTGAGGTGCACTAAGAAAGATTTTTGAAAAATTCTTCTTAGATTTTTTAAAATTAAATTTTTCAGAGGATTTTGTAACATTTTTTTAGGTTTGCATTTAAAATAATAATCTGGAGGTTATAAAATTTATATCACGAGAAAGATCATAAAAATTCCTTTAAAATGAAATATTTTTCGAATCTTTACCTCCATTTTCTGATTTTTGGTGATGTTTTAAAGATTAATTTTTAGAATTTTATTTATTAAATGCTGATCAAGTGGTTTCTTTTCCTTTTGTGATACTTTAAAATAATTTTGCGTCACGTGCATAACAACGAAATAACTTGACAAACAATTTTTTTTCTTCTTGCTAATGCGGCAAACGATTGAACATTATCCAAAAAATATTAAAATACAGTAAAAGAAACGTTTATCAAACTGTACTGTATTCTTTAGTATGTTCTATCAGATTTAATTTCAATATTTTCTTCTACATTATTTTGTCTACAAAAATATTCTTTACGATTCTTGTTATATATATACATATACATATATATATATATATATATATATATATATATATATATATATATATATATATATATATATATATATATATATATATTTGATTTGGCGTTAGTTGCACACATTGACCATTGTATTTATTATAAATATATATTTTTGGGTTTTTTTTTGGCATTAACTGCAGACATTGACAGTTGTATTTAATTTGAATGTACTCCGTAGCGAAGCCCGGATATTCAGCTAGTTACGCATAAACTATTATGATCAGTCTTATGTCCTACTCCCAGACAAGAACTCACTTTATAATACAAATGGAACATCGCCTCAAGGCGGTACATGAGTGTTGTCCTCGTCAATCTTCAATCTCAATGTTAAGCTGCGGAGAACTTTCTGCTCGGTATGTTCTTAATCATGGATTAACGCATTTTTGAATTAGCATTATGTTTTATGCATCTGAAAATAAACCTTGAGATGCATTCTGACTTTTTCATTAAAAAAATTAGTTTTGTGTAAAATTTTTGTGTTTTATGTTGTAGTTTTTTTAAAATTTTTGTAGCGAAAAACATTCGTAATTAAATGCCCTGTGAAAAATTAACTGCGCAAAAAAATTTAATTTTACAAACTTTTTACTGAACCGACTTCCTCCATATGCACAATGAAGAATTCAAAAAATATACATTTTCTTATCTATGGCTAGAATAATACTCTCCTTATCTTGACACTGGAATCTGGGTTGACAGCTGACGCTCACCTTAATTCAAAGCTTAATACCTCCTTAATAACCTCCTTGTCAGGGACTATATTTCAAAAGAGTAATTCAACTCTAATATTCGTTCTTTACCGCAAGGGGTATGGATTTGTGATGATAAAAAAAGTTCATACCTTCATCCCTAAAAGTATCGCAACTGTCAAATGTTTCAGTATGCTATGAAAGATTCCTCCAAGAAACTCGGAACAAAAATAATCGAAGCCAGCTGTTTGAGATAACGTGCACATTTTTAAAATTATATATATTAAATATATAAATATACACACACTAGCTGAAAATCCGCACTTCGCTACGGAGTACATTCAAATTAAATACAACTGTCAATGTATGCAATTAATGCAAAAAAAATAATATATATATATACAAAGGCTGTTCGCACATTTTTTAGGCGATTTTGGTAAGCGGTAATAAAAAATCGTTTGCTGCAAAAGAAATAATTGCAGTTATACTATGTTTTTGAAAGTCAAAATTATCGTCTCCTCCGGCTTGGAAGTTTTGTTTTTATTCAAAATGGCGCTTTTAACAAAGCAGTGGTTCGAAGGCTACATTTATGTTCTTTCCGAAGAGAAATATGCATACTCCGTTATCCAAAAACGATGTGAGAGTCATGGTTTTGTGATATCTAAAGCGTCGATAGGTAATATCGTCAACAAAAAAGGAAAAAAAACGTCAAATTGGAGCCTCAAGTGGGACAAAAATTCCAAACAAGTATCCAAGGAAAAAACGGACATCTTCGACTATTGCAAAGGTACGTTGTTTAATGTTAAAAGAAAATCCCCCTAGTCAAAGGACAGTTGCAAAATCATTAAAATGCTCGGTGTCCACTGTAAACAAAATGATAAACGTTGATTTAAATCTTAAGAAAGCGAAAAAACGCAATGTGCATCGTCTTCTTACAAATCATATCGCTGAACGCAGGACACGCTACAGAATTCTATATGAGAAACACTTATCCAAAGAAAAATGGAAAAAAATTGTCACAATAGATGAATCAGGGGTGTATTTAAATGGTTGCAACAAAAAAAGAGCCATTTATTATCATAAAAGGGGAGAAAAAATTTAAGTACATGGTTCAAAGAATCGAAAGAAAGTTTTTCTAAGGGATTCATGATTGTTGCTGGTTTTTCTTATAATGGCAAGTTAAAAATAAAGAGTGGAAAAAAATGTCAAGATTAACTCCAAATACTATCAGGAACATATTTTATTGCCTATTTTTCTGAATGAAATACAGTGGAAGCTCGTTAATTCGAACTCGGTTAATTCGAACTTTCGGTTAATTCGAACTAATCCAAAGGCCCCCAAAAACTTGTATTGGAGTTAATGTTAAAAATATCTCATTAATTCGAACTAAATTTTTATCACTTCGGTTAATTCGAACTAAAAATTTGACAAAAAAATTCTTTTTCCCCGTTTAATGGAGAAAATACACACTGTATTTATTATTTTGTGCGTCAAAATTTCTTTTCTGTGTAAAGAGGCCCATGCCTGCATTCCTAGACTATTGCATGCCCGCTAAAAGTTAGTAGCTATTGTCCTTCTTATTAGTGGTAAACGGAAAAAGCAATTTTCCTTTATTCGGATCGATTTTCTTAGAATTTCAGAAAAACTAGTCTTTACTATAGATTCTAGGGAGCTGCGTCAGTTATAACTGCAGTGCAGACAAGTTAATGTGGTCTAGTTTTTCTTCCTCATTGTGTGGTGTGAATGTGTAAAAATTCAGGATGTCTACACGTGGAAAGAACAAAACCCTAACTTTGGAGACAAAGGTAGAAATTTTAAATAAAGTAGAGAATGGCGAATGTAAAACAAAGTTAGCAGCTGACTATGAAATTAAAAAAAAATGCCTTGTCAACTAATTTGAAAAACAAGGAGTCAATTTTAGATTCATGGGAAAAATCAAAATTTGCTAGAGGAAGGAAACGCATGGGAAATGCGTCCCAAGAAGTTCTAGAAAAAGCTCTACTGCTGTGGTTCCAGGATGTTAGATCTCGAAATTTTCCGATAAATGGATCCCTATTGCTGACGAAGGCTGATGAATTGGCAAGTAGAATGGGTATTGAAGATTTTAAATGCAGTGATGGATGGCTTTCTCGATTTAAGTCAAGGCAAAATATTTCTTATCAAACTGTATGTGGCTAGAGCTCTGATGTAAACGAAGACGTATGCACTAATTTCGGTAGGAAACTGCCAGGGCTATTCTCTACTTACCTGCCGAAAGATATTTTTAATGCGTCCATAATGTGCAAAGCCATAATGGACTCTATTAAAACTCTGAAAGCATTTATTCAGATGGAACCTTCCTCTGAAAATGAATTGAAATGTTTACTTCAAATCGAGAAGCTGGCTGAACAATGTAGGCATAAACTGAACCAAACATCCATTTTACAGTTTTTCCCTAAAGTGCAATTCATATTTTTAATAAAAGTTTACTTTATACTGCATATCTTCTGCTTCATTTTATGATTAAGGTAACTCTGTATTGCTTTTTAATATGTTTAACTTTAGATAACATAGTATAATATATTTTCTGGGGTTATGCATACTAGGAGAGTTTCTTATTCAGTGATACACATTTAAAGTTATATATTTTCTCTTAACATCGGATAATTCGAACTTCGGATAATTCGAACTTTTTTCTGAGAACCTTCGAGTTCGAATTAACGAGCGTCCACTATACCATCGATTTACCCACAGTGCCATCAATCTGTGAGACTCCATCAGGACAAAGCTAGCAGTCACACATCAAAATCCACTGTAAATTTCCTAAAAGAAATGGAACAAAAAACTGGTATCAAGGCCATACCCTTCAGTGATATCCCTACTAAATCTCCCGATGTATCACCTATGGATTTTTGTGCTTTCGGACTTTTAAAATCTGCATTATCCAAACGTCGTCCCAAAACCCCTACAGAACTCTGGAAAGCTGTTCAGGGGGAATGGGATAGAATACCTCTTCTGACACTTCAAAAGGCATTATTATCCTGGAAATTGCTGTGTCGAAAGATAGTTCAGAATACGGGATGTCAAATAGAACATTTAAAACATAAGAATTTTATGTAATTTAGTTTTGTGAATACAATATACATCGTCTAAAAAATGTGTGAACAGCCTCTGTATATATATACACACTAGCTGAAAATCCGCACTTCTCCACGGAGTACATTCAAATTAAGTACAACTGTCAATGTATGCAATTAATGCAAAAAAAAATAATATATATATATATTTATAATAAGTGCGACGATCAATTGCTGGCTCTTTAAGCCAGCAAAAGGTTTTCGCAGATTTGTTAAAAGCTACAAGGCATTTCAAGATTCTTTTATGCATTGTAAAATGTAGTGAAAGCATAAGAAAAGGCCTTTTACATAAGTTTAAAAGATTGTTAGAAAAGGGAAACGTACGCAATAAAAATATATTTATGGTAGAGAGGGAAAGGTTTGGAAATAGCCGCCGCTCCCATATAAAAGGCCCCCATAAGAAAAGGCACAGTAGTAAAATTAGATCGCGGTTAGTCAAAGGCCCCATGATAAAAGAGTTGCGTTGGACGAGGGTCAGTCGAAAAAGCCCCTTTAGAATAAGGAATAAGAATTGAAAGGATTGTAGTGAAATTTACGCAACAATACAGGGTGGCTAATAAATACTGTGACAAATATCGAATCATTTAATTACACACAGATGAAATAGAAAATGGAAAATACAACAATATTATGAACATTATACATGAAAGTTTACCATGAAATAATTTTACTCGAATCGACCGCCATCTTTATCGATTACTAAAGATAATCTCTTACGCCACTGTCCTATTGAGGCACGAATCATTTTATGAGGTAATTTGTCCCATTCACTCCGTATGGAAGCTTTGAGGGAGTCCAAACTTCTGTGCTGCTTAGCATTTACTTTAGACTAAAATCCCCCAAATACAATAGTCTAAAGGATTTAGATCTGGTGAAGAAGGTGGCCAATCTTCTTGCTTGATAAACTTCGGGCAATTGGCATGGAGCCATTCCTGTGTTGTTTTGGATCGGTGGGACGGTGCAGAATCTTGCTGAAATATCCAATTCTTTTTGGGATACAATCTGTTAGCATGTGGTAATAAACGTGTAGCCAATACTTCCTGTTTGTAATATTCAGCATTGATTTTTACCCCTTTATCGATGAATTTCAGAGGCAGTTTTCCATTGTGTGACACTGCAGCCCAAACCATAACAGAATTCTTGTTCTGAAAGCGTTTAACAGTTCGAAGATTTTCAGGTATATCCTCGAAGGTTGCTGAATATACAACATCATTTTGAGCATTATAACTTTGTTCTGTACAAAACAGCTTCTCATCAGAGAAAATTATTTTTTCAACACTTTTGCTACCGTGCCGGTTCAGCAATTTCTTACATCTTTGTAACCTTTTTACTATTTGTGCAGTAGTCAAACCTTGAACTTTTCTTTTGCGATAAGGACGAAAACCCAGGTCTTCATTTATGATAAGTTGCATAGTTCTGCGACTGATGTTCTCTTCTGCAGCCATTTTATTTGCAGAACGTTGTGGATTTCTTCCTATCTTTTCACGAATTCTTTCGATACGTTCTTTTGTAAGAACAGTGCGTGGACGACCGGACCTTGGTCGATCTTTACAGCTATTGGTATCCAATAATCAATTTATAGTCCTATATATAAACGTCCTATTAAAACCAAGGCATTTTAATTGCTTAAATATTTTACCTGCAGAAAATCCGCGATCAAAAAGCTGTTTAACCATTAACCTTTTGGCTTCCATCTTTAAAAATATTCTACATGTTTTACTTTAAACAAAAATCGTCTACTTTTACAAAAAGTTGCCAATCACACAAATAGATAGATAAATTGTTTTTCCAAACGATTAAAATTAACTCTTATTTTTTGGAGTGTTACAGTATTTATTAGCCACCCTGTAGCAGTATTGTCGGATCATGGTCAGGAAAAGATGTTATAAAACTGACCAGGTGTTAGAAATAAAATATAAGAAAATGTAGAAAGGAAAAGGGGAAAAATGTGAAAGAATATGAAAATGTGAAATAGTATAGGTCCAATGAGAAGTGTGATTCTAATAAAAGAGAAATATTAGGGCCACTAGAAAAGGGTTTTAAGACGTAGGTGGAGTTTATATGGAGAAGAAAATACTGTGATTGGAAGGTGAAAACATGTATGCAAAAAGTTGAGATAAATATTAAGGGGTAGAAAGGATACATAGAGTTAGAGAGAAAGTTTTCAGGGGTTAGAGAGAGTGTGTGCAGAGGATATAGAGGTGTGCAGAGGGCGAATAGCCTGCGGGCTGGCCCTGTGGTGGACTCTCGAGTCCACCCTGCCCCTTTACCTACAACCATGAGCGAAAAAGGTGGAACAATGTTAATGTTCCCGTAGCAATGCCGAATTGGGGTAAGTCAGTCTCTACATTTATGTTGCCTGTTGACAGTACTATTTTAAGATTTAAATTTAAATTAAAATCCCGTAAATGATACATACCTTGTTTTATCCGGTGAGGACCCAATTTGATTGAATAATCATTTTAATACTGTAATTTAACTGTTTATTTGTGTAATAAATATTTGTTGTTAATTTTTAAATATTGGTCCTCATCATATATAAAAACATTTTAAGTGGTGTCTATCTTTTCTACAAGAGTTAAAATGTTGGGTAAGAGATTTTTTCCACCCAGCAAATGGTTGCCGTGACCATTCCATTTGATTTCTGTAATCACTTGGGTATTAAAAAGAAAATTTTTTCCTATAAGGATATTAATTTTTATAATGGATATTTGTAGAAAAAAAAAATGTAGACACAGTAAATATTTACCTCTTTTATTTTTCATTAGTTTAAATTAGGATTTTTTTTTTGACATGTTGCATACTATGATGATACAATTTTTTATTATTATTAATTGTTTTAATTCTTGATCAAATACACGAATTTAAATTAGTTTCTTAATGTGTTTAAAATTGTGAATACCTGTATTGGCATATCGTTATTATTATAAAATGTATGTGTTTTAATATTCCTTTCAAATTTATATATTATATATATATCAGGAAAAATCATTTTATTATTATATGCACATTTCTGTCAGTAGAATATATGTATATCAATTTTTTTTTTTTTGATTAACATGCCTGACTCTTAGAGTCTAATGCCTGATTCTTTAGGTAATTTATGGGAAAATTAGTAGAATTTAGCAATTTTATTTCAATTTGACATGTGTGTGACTTTAGTCCAGAAATTTTTTTTTTGTGTATCTTAAAATTTTTATTTTTATATTATGTCGTACTTTTAAGAGCAATGATATAATTAGTATATAAATGGTTAAGAGAATTTTTTTTCTTGATAGAAAATCATGTTTTAATGTGTTATAATTGTGTTTTGATATATACCGTTAATGGGTTTCCGATTTCGAAATTTCATTAGGATTTTATGCATGTATATAATTTTTTTTTCTTTCTTTCTATGTGTTTGCTATAAAATTTCTATTGAGATTTTCGGATTTATGTGTTCGTAGTTAGGATGTAATTAGAGTATGTTGATATTTATTTACATTGAGTAAAATTTATTTTGTGCATGCTTATGGTACAAAAAATGGTTAAGAAGGATATTTTTTTTTTAGACGTTTGAATTTCCTTTATTGTTTTAATGTATTTAGTGTATTATATCGACGCCCGTAGTCGCACTATTTAAATCCCAATTTAGGGAAAGGCGAAAAATAGTGCACGATTTGCACTGTTTAGTGGGCAAAAATTGGTCACTTTCTAAAGAATTGTGCTCTCATAAGAGGGGGCGAAGAATAGAATATTGCCCTTCGAAGAGAGGGGAGTGCAGTTGCGGTTTTTGTTCCTTTTCAAGTTTCTCCTGCGTTCCGTTTTGGCCGGGAGAGAAGAAGAGGGAAATTCTTTTCACAGTAGCTATGAATTAGAGCTATAGTGATAGAGCGAAGCATCGGGTTTTCGAATTGCGTATAGTTATGTACTGTTTGCTTGTTGTTCCTCGATGGGGGGAGTCAAACAATATCTTCAGGCCGTGCTGAGTACGGTTTAAAGAAAGTAGAAGCGAAACGTATCTCTTTTGCTTTTTATTTACTCTTTTTATTATTTATGTAATTATTTTTATTGCGTTTTCTGTTTTTTTTTTAAACTCATTTTCTATGTCTGTTATTAATGAGTGAATTTAACATAATAATGAATAGGCATGGGGAATAATGAATGAATTTTGATTTTCTGAAAATTGTCTCCTATAAGAGGAGAACAGATGAAATTCACAATCGCTTCACTTACAATTAACTCTCTGGTTCGTAAATTTATAAGACGATATTTGATCGTTGCGGACAGATAACGGAGAACAGTGAAGAATGGAATTTTTTCGAAATTTCCCACGTGAGAATCGCGATTTTCTGAAATTCGTTCTTATGAATGGAGATGCGAACGCACCTCTTAGCGTTATCTTTTATTTTTTCAATTGTTTTTCTTGTTCTTACATACGTTTCTTTCTTTTGCTATTTATTATTTATATATGTTTATTATTATTGTTTGATTTCAAATTATTATTAATTAATTTCTTTTTGTAAATACTTAACGCATTTTAAATTAGACAATTATCTGTCGTTTCTTAGCCTTAACTTTAATCGAATGTCAATTGTCATGTCAATAAGAGAGTTATAACACATAATTTTTTTTTTCCTCTCTCGTCATAATTTTCCCTATCATTATACTAGGGTTCTCTTTTTTTTTTTGAAAAAAAATCGAAATATACAATTTCTCTCCTTTCTTTTGCTTTTATTACTCATCTCATGTTTCAAAAATTTAGTTTGCATTTTTGTTTAACTCTAAAATAACAAATCAAAAACAAAATAAATTTTAAAATTTTGGATGTAACTTCTAATATATCTTGTTTTGGCGGACTGATCACCTGTCATTGTTGTTCGTATATATAGATTTTGCGTTCACTTTCTTTATTATAAATATTTTTTTTTTCTCTAACACAGTACATGAATGCATAAACAGGCATTCTACAGAAATGTGTATATATAATGTGTGTATAATAATAGTAGTATTATTAATAATGATAATTATGATGATGTGTTACAATATCATTAGATATTTGGTTGTTTTATACAAAGGTATGCCATAATAGATATTCATTTAGATAATTAATCATTTGTTCCCTAATTCTTTAGAAATATAAGGGGAAATTTTTATATTTTACATTATAAGAGAATAATGTCTTAATTTCATGACTAACAATTATTAAATATACAGTTATTTTAATTTTAACCTTTAAACGACTAAGAATTTTTTTGTACTGTCAATTCAACATGATTTGTAAGATAGACTTTACCCTATAGCTCAATGTTGTTTACTTTTGGTGCTTTCCTGGGCACCACAATTTTTGTTTAACCTTTCAAGTTGCTGTTTAAAGCTCTCATCATGAAGTCACATGAGTGATGTTGCTCTAGTAGCACAAGAACTTTAAAAATCTCCACATTGCGGCCGAGTTTTAAGGCCAGCAGTGTCGTGTACGAGTTATTCGTCGAGTCATCGGGCGAGCGGTTCATGCCACGGAGAGTGAGATTGATTGCAGTCTCCTACGTTTTACGACGATTTCTAGATTTTGCGGAATGTACGACAGTGTTTGTTTTCATCTACAGAGGGACGTGCATCTTCTTCATCTTCATACATGCCTGTAGTAATCGACAGCGGCGCTCGTTTCATCGGCAGTGCGCTTGCAGATAGTGCACGTAATTAACTCTCGTGTGAGCCAGACGAAATAGCGGTCTTTGACTGGTTTTAGAGGCCAGCTCTTAGTTCGTCGATACTCTCTTGTGCATCAGAGTGTTACCCAACTCTTTAGGTCTTACGATTGCACTGTGGACGTTGCTGGAGTAATTCAACATGCCACGGACAATTTTCCCGTCCAAGAAACTGTGTTCACCAGAACCTAGCTCTTAATCCGTCGACACTGTTCATCGATTAACTTCAGAATTTTCCGTTGTGAGTGCTGTCATTTCAAGAACTATATATATTCCATAGAACATTTTTCCTTTCAGTGGATTCAACGTTTTATACAAGTTTCCCCCCCCCAAAAAAATGGTTACTTGATGTTGTTTATCCCGTTAAATATATACTCAGGACATTAATTATTTTAAATTCATTTCTTTATTCTAAACCAGTTATTTTTATTTGCACTTTATATATTATTATGATGCTCTAATTTTTATACCCATTTCTTTTGCATACCTTCAGCTCAAGAATTAGTATTAATTACTTTTAGGTACAAAATGTTATTTAGGTTGGTTACCAGTATGCATATATGCTACGAGTTGCTTCTAGTAAGCTTATTTTAACATTGGTTATATCAATTTTTTTTTTTTCAGCAACTCAAATTTTGTGTCTGGGCATTATTTATAATTTTATTGTACTCTTATAATTTATTCATTCTTATTTATGCTTTATATTATATTACTACTGGATAATTTTCCCCTATATTAATACCTATTTTTTGAACACTTTAAGCACAAGTGTTACTATCAGGATTAATTTTGGAAAAAGAAGCCATTTATCTTGGTTGAAAGTGTTAAATTTTACTAAGAATATTATCCTAACGAGTCTACTTTTACATTGATTAGAATTTGATAATTTTTTTTTTGTGTGTTGTATATATATATAACCTGGTATTTTTGTGCTATATATGTATGTTTATCATTTCAATTTGGGTCCTCCACCAGTTAGTAGTAGGTCTCTCAACCAATTAGGTATTAAATCTAAAATCGGGACTTACAACTTTTTTTTCTTTTTTTTAAAATTTTTTTTTCTTTTTCTGAGACTTTTGTGAGTATTGCTGGCTCTTTAAGCCAGCAAAAGGTTTTCGCAGATTTGTTAAAAGCTACAAGGCATTTCAAGATTCTTTTATGCATTGTAAAATGTAGTGAAAGCATAAGAAAAGGCCTTTTACATAAGTTTAAAAGATTGTTAGAAAAGGGAAACGTACGCAATAAAAATATATTTATGGTAGAGAGGGAAAGGTTTGGAAATAGCCGCCGCTCCCATATAAAAGGCCCCCATAAGAAAAGGCACAGTAGTAAAATTAGATCGCGGTTAGTCAAAGGCCCCATGATAAAAGAGTTGCGTTGGACGAGGGTCAGTCGAAAAAGCCCCTTTAGAATAAGGAATAAGAATTGAAAGGATTGTAGTGAAATTTACGCAACAATAGCAGTATTGTCGGATCATGGTCAGGAAAAGATGTTATAAAACTGACCAGGTGTTAGAAATAAAATATAAGAAAATGTAGAAAGGAAAAGGGGAAAAATGTGAAAGAATATGAAAATGTGAAATAGTATAGGTCCAATGAGAAGTGTGATTCTAATAAAAGAGAAATATTAGGGCCACTAGAAAAGGGTTTTAAGACGTAGGTGGAGTTTATATGGAGAAGAAAATACTGTGATTGGAAGGTGAAAACATGTATGCAAAAAGTTGAGATAAATATTAAGGGGTAGAAAGGATACATAGAGTTAGAGAGAAAGTTTTCAGGGGTTAGAGAGAGTGTGTGCAGAGGATATAGAGGTGTGCAGAGGGCGAATAGCCTGCGGGCTGGCCCTGTGGTGGACTCTCGAGTCCACCCTGCCCCTTTACCTACAACCATGAGCGAAAAAGGTGGAACAATGTTAATGTTCCCGTAGCAATGCCGAATTGGGGTAAGTCAGTCTCTACATTTATGTTGCCTGTTGACAGTACTATTTTAAGATTTAAATTTAAATTAAAATCCCGTAAATGATACATACCTTGTTTTATCCGGTGAGGACCCAATTTGATTGAATAATCATTTTAATACTGTAATTTAACTGTTTATTTGTGTAATAAATATTTGTTGTTAATTTTTAAATATTGGTCCTCATCATTTATATAAACATTTAAGTGGTGTCTTTCTTCTCTACAGTGTTTACATGCTGGGGTTAAAACGAACCTGGGTAATTAAGTAATGGCTAATCACTAATTAGTAATCAAACCCTGTTTATTTTAATCATAAATATTGAAAAATCTTTTAAAAACAAAACCCATTTTTTTCCACCCAGCACAATGTATACAATTGATGAAAAAAACCCAAAAAAAGATATCTATAAAAAAAATCATACTAGATATTTTTATAGACAAAATAATGTAGAAGATAATATTCAAATTAAATCTAATAGGACATACTAAAGAATATAGTACATTTAATATAGTACAGTTCGAGGATCATATTTTTTACTGTAATTTAATATATTTTTGGATAATGTCCAATCGTCTGCCGAATTAGCAAGGGAAAAAATTTTTTTTATCTATTTAGTTGTTATGCACGTAACGATAAATTTATTTAAAGTACCAGAAAAAGAAATCACGTGATCAGCATTTAATATATTGAATTGTAAAAATTAATATTTAAAAATTCACCAAAAATCAGAAAATGGGGGTAAAGATTCGAAAAAGATTTCATTTTGAAGGAATTTTTAGGATTTTTCTGGTGATATAAATTTTATAACCCTCAAATTTTTATTTTAAATGCAAACTCAAAAAAAGTTACAAAAGCAGCTCAAAAATTGAATTTTAAAAAATCTAAGAAGAATATTTTAAAAATCTTTCTTAGTGCACCCCTACACTATAAGAAGAATCGCCGTGCAAAATTTCAGCCCTTTATGTCCAGCGGTTTGGTCTGTGTGTTGTATGTGAGTGAGTCAGTCAGTTACAGAACTGTTTTTTTTAATATATATATATATATATATATATATAAACAAACAAACACACACACACACATACATACATATATATATATACACTATATACACTATCTACCAGTAAGTAATTGGACATCCATGCAAATGATATCTGCGGTCCTGATATACGTCCCGCTATACCCACAGTAAAATTCGGCGGGTGTGGAATTACTGTCTGGAGGTTTTTCCCCTGGTATGGACTGGTTCGACTTAATATAATAACGGCCATTTTGAAGAAAATGTGTATGTATTTTAAAAACATAAAAATTTAAAAAATGACATATTTTTTAATAAAGTAGAAAAGGTAAATAAATTTGAATACAATTTGTTATGTAATACTAACAATTTCTGAATCATTCTTCGAGCCTTCACGGCAATAAATTGATTGATTGCATCTCTATAATTAATTGTTTTTCCCACCGTCTTTTGTGTAGAAATTATTGCCAGATCATTCAAACGCTCTTGAGTTGTTGTTCCTAGATAATTCTTAAATATGTTCCTTTTAGAAAAACCGTTTAGACTTCTGCTGCAGTGACAGGTAGAATTAGTAGATTTAACTCTTGGAGCTACAACAACGTTTAGAAACAGGCATTCAAAATTTAATTCTCATAATCTCAAATTCAGGAGCTTATAATAAAAACATATAGTCTATCTATTCTCTTATCTATATATATAAAACAGTTCCGTAACTGACTCATTCATTCACTGACTGACTGACTGACTGACATACAACGCACAGACCAAACCGCTGGACCTAAAGGGCTGAAATTTTGCATGGCGATTCTTCTTATAGTGTAGGGGTGCACTAAGAAAGATTTTTGAAAAATTCTTCTTAGATTTTTTAAAATTAAATTTTTAAGCTGTTTTTTTTACTATTTTTAAGTTTGCATTTAAAATAATAATTTGAGGGTTATAAAATTTATATCACGAGAAAGATCATAAAAATTCCTTTAAAATGTAATCTTTTTCGAACCTTTACCTCCATTTCCTGATTTTTGGTGAATTTTTAAAGATTAATTTTTAGAATTTAATTTATTAAATGCTGATCACGTGATTTATTTTTCTGGTACTTTAAATAAATTTATAGTCACGTGCGTAACAACTAAATAAACAAAAAATATTTTTTCCTTGCTAATGCTGCAGACGATTGGACATTATCCAAAAAAATATTAAAATACAGTAAAAGAAATGTTCTACAAACCGTACTATATTAACTGTACTATATTCTCTAGTATTCTTTATATTAGATTTAATTTGAATATTTTCTTCTACATTATTTTATCTATAAAATTATCCTTTACGATTTTTTATAAATATATATATTTTACATCAATTGTATACATTGATCGTCGTATTTATCATATAATATATATATATATATATATATATATATATATATATATATATATATATATATATTTGGCATGAATTGCATACATTGACCGTTGTATTTAATTTGAATGTACTCCGTAGCGAAGTACGGGTTTTCAGCTAGTATTTTAATATTTTTACGAATTTCTTCATTTATTACACTAAACCAGTGATTCCCAATCTTTTTTTTTTCGTCACGGTACACTTTTAATAATTTAAAAATTTGACGGCATATTAACAATAAGATAAATTTAAAAGAATTTTACTTGGATAATTGATTGATGTACCTATAATATATTTTGTAAAAATAGCATACGAAATAATTTTCATTGAAATATGAAATCAAATTGCGTTAAGAAGTAAACAAAATGTTTATTCACCTACAAATTTCATTTAATACGAAATTTGAGCTTGTGGCTTTTTGATGACTTCATTTATATTTGTGAGTAAAAATGATAATGTTACTCTCCTTTCGTGATCCAGATTTAAAAGTCCGTAACTGTAATAGTCAAAAGCTACCAGTTACCAGTCCAGAACTTTAATAATCATGCGCACTGGTTTAACCAGTCCTCGCTAGGAAGGTAGAACTGATTGAACTTATTGTCTGACGTCACTTATGAATGGGTGTTAGCAGTGGTGTCGCTAAAAATTTCGTATTAACGTAGGATTACGTTCCTCCATAACGGGCCTCCGCAAAGCAAATTTTCAGACGCTAAAACCGTCCGTCCGTACCTCGCGAGTTATAAATTTGGCAGCGCACCAAACCCAGTCTGTATCACTTTGACAAGCAGAAAACAGTTCAACAGAAAAGTACCAAAATGCGTCAAAATTTTGACATACGTATATGTATATGTATAGATACGTACATATATATATATATATATATATATATATATATATATATATATATACATAACACATACATACAAAAGAGGCAAACGATATGTAATCCTACGTTAATAACCCACGGTAGTTTTCTTAGAAGAGACTACCTGAATTTTTGTTTTACTCTGTCTCATTCTGGCGCCCATAGCAATTCGGCGCTGAGACGTCTGTGAAGTTGGCCCCCCCGACATTGAGATATCCAAATTTTAAAAACGGCATTCGTTTGAGCGTCGTTTAAGCGTGTTTGAGCGCCAAAAATTTTCGTTTGAGCGCAATTTTTAAAAGAGTTATGAGCATTTCTTTTTTTTGGCGGGAAAAACACCTAGCCCTCCCCTCCCCTCACATTGAGATATTCAGAGAACGGGAAAAACAGAGCGGCATGAAATTTCGTGTCGGGGAAAAGGCGAAAAAAAGGGGGGGGGGAAATTAGGTGTCTGCGAAACGGAAGGGACACCTCCAAATATGGCGGGTCCCATGGATAAGACATTGAAAGAGGCGCCAAAATGAATCAGAGTAAAAATACGAAATTATCAACAAATAACGATAAAATATAATAGTAACTAATAATAGCAAATAGTTTCAAACTTGTTGATATAGTTTAGGCCTCAGACAACAGTGTTTAATGCATTTATGAAATTTTTCAATACATTCAAAAATCCATTGATTCGTTCTTAATATTTCTTATACTTTAAAAAAGATGAACTTGAAAGAAAGTTTTCGTATCTCTGTCCTGTATATATTTACTTACCTTTTTCTTTTTCCCTATATATATACCTAAAACTAAATACCCGTGCTTCACAACAGAATACATTACTACCACCAATCATGTAATCGGGTTCCATTAATTTAAATTAACTTCAGTAGTAAAGTGTTGTCATTTCTTTTGAGGAGTTAACCATATAATTTAATGACGATCCAACATTAAATAAGGGTTTTTAGATTTATATTTATTTCCTAATTTTGGGGGCCTTATGGCCCTTCTGGATTTTTTAGCTTTCTTAGTACCTAGGGCTTTAGATGAGCCACTATGCAAAATTTCAGCTTCTTAGGTCTTATGGTTCCAGAGATACAGTGATCAGTCAGTCCGTGTTTAATTTTGAGGGTCCCTTTTCACATACTAAAAGTGTAGATTTTTTAAAAAATATTTCTTAAATGTTATTGTTAGGGAGAGCGGAAGTGCATCCACTATACAAATTTTCAACTTCCTAGAACTCATGGTTCGAGAGATACGGTGATCAGTGAGTGAGTGGTATTTGGATTTTATATACAGGGTGTCCGGGCTAAAAGTATTTTTTATATAGAGAATGAAAAACGCTACCCAAGGACTCTTTAAATCTTCAAATTCCAATAAATACATCAAGAAAAATATAGGAAATTACGGCAAGAATTCTGTCAGCTGTAAATTACTTTCAACTACGTAATGCAATTGCTTGATGCACTTCCATAATTTGAACTTTTACAACTTTCTAACACTGTAACACAATTATTGTAAATATGGTAAAAGCAAAGATTATTTTAATGAGGAAGGATATGTCAAACTGTCTGCCAGACCATAAATGTAGTGCCAGTGACGTCTAGTTAACTGTACCTTTTCTAAACACTATATAAACGCCGGTAAGTTTATCGCAATATTCTGTTGAATACATTTCTTTTCTTATATCGACTATTTTTATTTAGCAACTGATTGCACTCACATAGTTATCTTATACAATGTTTGACCAGAAATCTTATGGTATATTTTGGATTTTAAAATTATATTTTTTCCTTCGATACATATACATATCGAACTATTAGATTTATGAATCTAAACTATACAAATATCAAAATATTAACTTTATTTACCTAAAATATATAAATATAAAAATATTACAATTTAAGATAGAAGATGATTAATGTTAAATAAATTAGCCACTTTTGAACAAAAATGACTGACTATCAGCAGTGCTGAAATGCATCAATTTACAAAATTCCTCATAACCAATTCTGAATATATATACATAAATAAATTGCTTAAAACACAAAAACAATAATCGTAACCATCTCTACTTTATAAACACATTATGAAAGTGCTATACGCACATAAATGATTAGAAAAATAAAACTGTGATTGCCGTGACACTCAAAATATGTATTTACAAAAATTAAGTATAAAACTTGATGCACACTTGAATACTACAATAAAATATAACTGCATTAAGAATCCCAATTTCAGAATTATAATATACAATAAATAAAATGTTTTGTTTCTCGTATAGAACGGAGCAAAATATTAACATTATAATAGAATTATTAAGAGTTTGCATAAGTTGCATATCATGAATTATCGTAAAAAGTTAAATATGGTAATTACAGTGGCGTAGCGAGCATAACTGGCGCCCGGGGCACATTACCTTTTTGGCGCCCCTCGTGGTCTTGGGGACCAAAGGGTCCAATGGTCTTAGGTTGCATTTGGCGCCCCTCTGCAAGTGGCGCCCGGGGCATGATAGACCACCTTGCCCCCCTCTCGCTACGCCACTGGGTAATTAAAATATTCCACATTGAAGTCAGGTAATTAAAAACAAATGGTTCCAATAGTTAGTTGATCGTTAAAACGTTTCCAATTTTAAGATTATGTTGACAGCAAATATAGCTCAAACACGCTCAAAAAATGCCGTTTTCAAAAATCGAATATCTCAATGTTGGGGGGGGGGGCTAGGAGTTTTTGCCCGCTAAAAATTAAAATGCTCGTAACTCTTTTACAAATGGCACTCAAACGAAAATTTTTGGCGCTCAAACACGCTCAAATGAATGCCGTTCTCAAAATTTGAATATCTCTTAGGCCCTAGATACTAAGAAAGCTAAAAAATCCAGAAGGGTCATAAGGCTCCCAAAATTAAGAAATAAATATAAATCTAAAAACCCTTATTTAATGTTGGATCGTCATTAAATTATAGGGTTAACTCCTCAAAAGAAATGACAACACTTTACTACTGAAGTTAATTTAAATTAATGGAACCCGATTACATGATTGGTGGTAGTAATGTATTCTGTTGTGAAGCACGGGTATTTAGTTTTAGGTATATATATAGGGAAGAGAAAAAGGTAAGTAAATATATACAGGACAGAGATACAAAAACTTTCTTTCAAGTTCATCTTTTTTAAAGTATAAGAAATATTAAGAACGAATCAATGGATTTTTGAATGTATTGAAAAATTTCATAAATGCATTAAACACTGTTGTCTGAGGCCTGCCTAAACTATATCAACTAGTTTGAAACTATTTGCTATTATTAGTTACTATTATATTTTATCGTTATTTGTTGATAATTTCGTATTTTTACTCTGCCTCATTTTGGCGCCTCTTTCAATGTCTTATCCATGGGACCCGCCATATTTGGAGGTGTCCCTTCCGTTTCGCAGACACCTAATTTCCCCCCCCCCTTTTTTTCGCCTTTTCCCCGACACGAAATTTCATGCCGCTCTGTTTTTCCCGTTCTCTGAATATCTCAATGTGAGGGGAGGGGAGGGCTAGGTGTTTTTCCCGCCAAAAAAAGAAATGCTCATAACTCTTTTAAAAATGGCGCTCAAACGAAAATTTTTGGCGCTCAAACACGCTCAAACGACGCTCAAACGAATGCCGTTTTCAAAATTTGGATATCTCAATGTCGGGGGGCCAACTTCACAGACGTGGCGCTGAGGTGTCTCGCTGCCTCACCTATGGAACCGGCTCTGATGTACTCTAACATGTTGAAAAGGAAAGGAGAAAACTTAAGACAATCATCATGAGTAAAAGAGAACAAAAAGAAAAGTTCTCGTGTTTCCAACAAAAATTTTAAAAAAAATTAATAGTTTCTAACTTTCTCTAAGATGGTACTTTCATTTAGTGAAATTTTTTTTTTCAATAATTTTTCCCACTTTGTAAAGCAGGTTGCGGAAGAAATCTGATATATCTTTGAAATCCTTATTTTGTTCTATTACAATCAGTTCAAAGACCTTCGCATGTTCTTGAGTCTTATAACAAACAAAAAAAAAAAAAAAGTTTGTATCTAAAAACCTGTGAAAAGAACTCGAGTTTAGTTCATCTTCTGTTATCTTCTAAATACACAGACAGATACCGCACTTTCAATTATGACGAAAATGCCGAATCAACAGGTGTCTGTGTCTTAATATCACGAAAACCGTGACATGCGTGATCTCCCAATACGAAGGCGTAAGAGGCAGAGGTCAGACATCTACCCAATCACAAAACAAGGTTTGACAAGAATCACCTGCCAGGAGTGTGGTCTACCTTGGGGAAGGGAAAGGGGGTGTGAGAAATTATTTGGGACACTAAACGTTATTTTTATTTCCAATTTTCAACCCAATACAGCAAAGCAAATCGAGATTCATACAACGTTTGTCAAAATATATTTTGTACTCATGTGAAGGCTATACTGTAAAAAATTAAATTCGATAGGTAATCGAATTTACATGTCTACTATACATTATGTTGTGTTCGAATTTACGAGTTCCATCTTTGTATGAAATGCTGATAGTTTTTACAAATGTAATCTGAATTTATTCATCCTGTGTATTAAGCTTTATTAATGATGATACGTATGATGATAAATGTACTTTATCAGGGCTGCCCAGAGACTTTACGGGGCCTGGGGCAAACTTCTGTTGGGGGCCCCAAGAAAAATAAAAAATGGAAAGAGACGAAAACACACATCCAAATTAAGTTACTCATACTTAAAATTTTATTACATGAATGATTAACATAAGTATTATATTTCATTGCACTGATCTCTTGTTATATTTTCTGAGGAAATCTAATAAATAAAATTTGTAAAATTTTTTTTGGGCCCCTCCGGCAGTTGGGGGCCTGGGGGAAATTGCCCCAGTTGCTCCCCCCCCTCTGGGCGGCCCTGTACTTTATTAATGATACAATACCGATTCCTGATCCCTAAAAATTCGTTTAAATTAAAAATTCAACCAAAATTTCTAAAATATAGGTGAGAGAAAGAGGGTAAAGATACTTTAATTAAATGTTATTTAAAATATTATAAAGTTAACGATAGTCATCGTCTCACAAGATAGGGATCGTCTCACAAGATTGACATGTATGAAGTGACTTTTAAGAAATTAAATTAGCGTAGCACAAGCTGTATTAAAATAAGCAATGGCTGTAACTAAATAAAATTTCCTAGTTAGACATCTATTCAATGTACCAGCGCTTGAAAAATCCCGTATGACATGTTTCTGCACTCATGGACATATAATCATAATCATCACTAGCATTTCAAACTCCATTTAAATAAATCTCTCTAATATGAATTGAAGCTCCAAGAGGCTGATGAAATCATTGAATAGTGCAGTATTTAAAAAACAAATTTCAATCGAAAATAAGCGAACCGTTGTATTTAAAATTGATATTATTTAATTGATAATTGATAATTAATTATAATATATTATTTAATTGATAATTTTTAATTTAAGCGAATTTTTAGGGATCAGGAATCGGTATTGTATCAAATATTTTCACGTGTAGTATTTAAAAAACAAATTTCATTCGAAAATAAGCGAAACGTTGTATTTGAAATTGATATTATACTTAATTTATTCAAATTATATTTAAATTAATTGAAATTATATTTAATTAGATTTATATTTAATCTTATGCTTCACAACACAAAAGGTTCGAAATTTTAAAAAAGATTGTCGAAATGAGTGATTTTCATTTTAAGGTTTTAAGGGGACTAGGGTCCTTCAACCTCTTTTTTTTTCTTTAATTTACAATATTTACTCTATATAAAAAATGAGAATATTTTTTATTTTTACTATATTGAAGACTGTAAGAATTCACACATATTGAGGGGTCAGAGTTGTGTTTCTAAAAATTCCGCAAAAATGCTGGAATTTTTCAAAATGCTTCACGCTCATTCCTTTTCTTCTGATTTCTTCCAAATTTCACGAGATTATTTATGGAAATGTTTGTTACAAAATTGTGCACAATTCTTTGAAACCATAAATATTTTTAAAATTTTTAGACCCTGAAATAAAGTGAAAGCATGCAAAAACATTAAGAAAAAGTAACAGTCAAATTGAAAAAACTATTTGTGGCTTTTAACTCATAAAAAAGGAATCACTGCACAGTTATATTTATATACTAGCTGAATACCCGTGCTTTGCTACGAAGTACATTTTAGGATAATTACAATGAAAAAATAATGAAACTGCTTTTTGAGGATTTGCTTTTAAACAATTTATTTTTGTTTCTTCATTGGGCGGAACTAATATTACCAGGCTCGTCCGCGAACTTACGCGTGAGCAAGCTACGTAAAACTGACTGTGGGAGAAGCAATTTTCTCTTACATCTACGCCAGCGTATTTTAAAGTTTGGCCTTGAGACTTATTTATCGTCATGGCGAAGCATACTTTGAGAGGAAATTGCAGTTCTATATATAGGTTTAATTTAATATCCGTATAACATACTAATTTGAATTAAATTCTTAAAAACTTCCATCTCAGTTACTCTAGTGGTTAAATTTTATATTTTACTGTATTTTCAATTTCTTTTTTGTCAATTTATTTCGTTGTTATGTACGTAACGCAAAATTAATTTAAAGTATCACAAAAAGAAAAGAAATTTCGTGACCAGCATTTAATAAATTAAATTCTAAAAATTAATCTTTAAAAATTCACCAAAAATCAGAAAATGGAGGTAAAGATTCGAAAAAATCTCATTTTAAAGGGATTTTTATGATTTTTCTCGTGATATAAATTTGATAACCCTCAGATTATTATTTTAAATGCAAAAGTAAATGTAATTAAAAAAATTACAAAAACAGCTTAAAAATTTAATTTTAAAAAATCTAGAAGAATTATTCGTATTGCACCCCTACACTATAAGAAAAATCGCCATGCAAGATTTCAGCCTATTAGGTCCAGCGGTTTGGTCTGTGCGTTATCTGTCAGTCAGTCGGTCACGGAACTGTTTTATATATATGTGACCTGGTCTATGAAAAGGGGGCTTAGGTGTCAAAAAGTCATTTTCCACTTTTTTGCCGATTCGGATAGAGTATGAGACGCTCTTTCACATGATGAAAACCATAAAGTCACAATTTGTGGAAAAGTTTACTAAAAATGAAGAGAAAGCAGAGTAAAAATACGAAAAAAAAAACTGATTTTCGCATTTGTACAGCTGTTTTCTCGATAACTTGTTTTCGTACGTAAGCCCCCTTTTTCAAAGACCAGGTCACATATAGATAAATGGCAAACGTGCTTTAAAAAATTAAAGGTTTTTAAATGATATGGAATGCGCTTAGAGCCTTTTGAGAAATTCTAGCAGTTTTGAAAATTATTTTGAAAAACCAAGCATTTTTCTGTCAACAGATCCTTATTTTGAATTCTGAGGGTTTTTGGTGTAGTAAAAATAAATATTAATTATTCCGATTCTCTGCATAGAGTTAAAAATTGAAAATTAAAAAATTACGAGGTTGAATGTCCCGTGTCCCCTTAAGTGTTACCTTTGCGTAAAGCAGTGGCGTAGCAAAGGGGGGGGGGGCAAGGGGGTCTATCATGCCCCGGGCGCCACTCGCAGAGGGGCGCCAATATAAGGTCTATATATTACATTACTATATGTTTTTCGGGGTGGATGCCAATATAAGGTCTATATATTATATTACTATATGTTTTTAGGGGAGGGCACCAACATAAGGTCTATATATTATGTTACTATATGCTTTTCGGGGGGCAGTGCCAATATAAGGTCTATATATTATGTTATTATATGTTTATCGATAGCGCCATCATAGGGTCTATATATTATATTACTATATGTTTTTCAGGGGGGGGGGGGGGGCTCCACAAAGGTATCGTGCCCCGGGCGCCAGTTATGCTCGCTACGCCACTGGCGTAAAGGAGCAAATGCGAACTTTAATATTAATAGCTGCAAGTTATGGGGTATAAGAAAGTCAATAACAAACTTGGCATCCCTGTAGAGGATTATGAAAACATCAAATCATTCAGAGGAGAAAGGCCTATTATGATACCGCTCACGCTTACATAGTTTGTAGGTTGTGTATTTATAACCTTTTCCGCAATACTGATCCCGTACGAGTAACGACATGAAATTTTCGGGATGCGTAATTTTTTCCCCCCTCGAACGGATTTTGTTGTATAAATATTGGCAGTATCGCACATTGCGCATGTTTACCGAAACATGTAAGTTGCTCCGCCGTTGAAGCTTTTAATATCCACCTTAACCATCGTTACATTTAAAACAATCATGATAACTGGATGAACAGAGAGAGAGAGAGAGAGAGAGAGAATTTGTTTCAAAACTCCGAGGAAAAGAAAACACCTGATTAACCACAATATTTACAAACCGATCAACGCGGAGGAATGGGGTCCGAGAAGAAGTCTTATGCGAATTTAGCAGAGCGTCAAATTCCCGAGTGACCTTTTATAAAAGTGGATGAACACACAAAAGCATCGCTGCTCGATCCTCTAATAGCACCTTTTAAAAGCTGAAAAGAACTGTTTGAAAACATTTCATTTCTCTCTCCAGCATCGCGCAGGGTGACGCCTTTCAGCCGCGGTCACGGTCGACCGACGGCTTGCCTGGATGCGTGCACCCTCCTCCGCCCCGCGCCGCCTTCTCATCGCTCGGAAATCATAATTGCCATCCGAACTTTATGAATATTTCGCGTGGATGGAAAAGCGACAGACGCTATTCACTGAAAAAATCGAGTTCCCGGGTCATCCGCGGATGTAACTGCAACAATGCCGGTGGAGAAAATGCTCGCGGTCTAATTTCCTTTTGCCGATCATTTTTATTCGGCGGCCTCCTTCCTTTGAAATTGATTTTTTTTTTTTTTTTTTTTTAAGAAATTAAGTGTTACGAAGGAAGAGTGCCAAAAAGGAGATTTTGAATAATAAAATTTCTAAAACAAAATTTCATATTTTATTAGCATATTTTTTTATGGTCTTAATATAAAGACACGGTTGAAGGCAAAAAATATACAGTGAAACTTCTCTATGGCGGCCAGCTTGTCTGGCACATATCGCTCACTCCTTTCAGCAACGTCATATCTAAAAAAACGGAATTTTTCAGGAGAGTGATTTTAAAGTTTAAAAGTAAATTGAAATGTATTGAAAATAAATTTTAATTCTGCTCTCTATCGGTGAGATATGGCGATCTTGCAGGGACTTACTACAGTAGAACCCCGTTGTAACGAACTTCAAGGGACCAAAGGTTTTGTTCGCTTTATCCGGTGGTTCGCTATATCCGAACCGTTAAGAAAAATGCTAGAGTTCACAAAATGTAAATAATATAACTCATTAGTTGCAACGGGTTTTTAATAGTGACGTTTTAAAAAAAACGCTAAAATCTATTAAAAATGATCATTAATGAATTAAATCGACTAAAATCGATTACATTAAACTGACACAATACTAATTAAATTACGTACAATAGAAAAACGGCGGGACCAAAATTCTCGTTCGTTATAGCCGTGAGTTCATTTTATACCGGGTTCGCTATAACGGGGTTCGACTGCACTCTTTCAGGGTATTCTGAAAACAGGCATAACTAAAAATCGCATATTTTGAGATATGACGTTGTTGAAAGGAGTGAGCGATATGGTCTTGAAAGCATATGTTTAAAATTGTATATAATGTGTATAATAATTCTGAATATAGTAAAGGCTGTAGATTTTAAATGTTTCTCGCAGGAAACGCCAAAAATGAAAACAAACCAAACCTATGTATGGCGTCCAGTCATGGTTCCGAAAAGAAGTGGCCGCTTTGAGAGGTGGCCAACGAAAAGAGGTTTCTTCCATAACATTGGCTCTATGGAGTCTTGGATCAGTTCTGAACAAAATATGGCCGTTTAGGGGGGTGGCTAGAGAAGTTTCACTGTAAATATATAACGGAATGTAAGTAAATTTAAAAAAAAAAATTAAAATGTTTGAACCAGACGTTTATAAAACAAAAATCTGTTTTACAAGTACAGGGGAAAAAATTACATGAAGCTTTTTTTCCTAATACAGTTGAACCCCGTTATAACGAACTTCAAGGGGCCAAAGGTTTTGTTCGCTTTATCTGGTGGTTCGCTATATCCGAACCGTTAAGAAAAATGCTAGAGTTCACAAAATGTATAACTCATTAGTTGCAATGTGTATTCAATAATGATGTTAAAAAAATGATAAAATCTATTAAAAATGATCATTAATGAATTAAATCGACTAAAATCGATTACATTAAACTGACACAATACTAATTAAATTACGTACAACAGGAAAACGGCGGGACCAAAATTTTCGTTCGTGATATCCGCGAGTTCGTTATATACTGGGTTCACTTTAACGGGGATTGACTGTAATTTTATTATGCCTGGAGGAAATTTACGAAATGCATTGGAATGCGGAAAATAGGATATTGTATATGAGATTAGGGCTCATTCGTCTATTCATTTCCAATGAGTGAGACATCTGTATAGTCACATACTGAAGGTGTTAAAGAAATCTAGAAAGATGAGTGGGTAATCTGTCACTACACGCGATATAATCCTACGTTAGCCTACTCTGTTCCAGAAATCAGAGTTTGATTTCAAAATATTTATGACATAATACATAGTAGATACATTCAAAGTTGAGTCAACCGGCAAAATAAAAAATGGGAAGAAAAAACGACCAAAAGTTACAGCAGCAAGAAAATGTGGGTAAAATGAAAGGTTAGATCGGAAAGAATTATTCGTGTAAAAATAGCAGGTGACACTGCACCATCTTTACGTGTGGTTATTGCAAATCAGGCTGTAAGGAATTACTTACATATATTAGGTTATAAATGAAGCCGTTACAAGAAAAATATGTTATTGAAAACGGATAAAAAATTCTTCAGGTGTATCGATTAGCCTGTGGATTTTTCTTAAAATAAGGTTTCTACTATGAGGTTGTTTTGGGCAACACTATGGTTCAGGGTTATCTGATTTAGAGCGAAAGTTAGAACTGAATTGTTATCGCAGGAATTATGAAACCACGGTAATATGGCGATTATAATCGAAAGTATTTATCTGAGAGTAGATTCAAAATGTTGCAAATGGAAATGAATTGTGGTTCCCACAAAACAACGACCCTAAACACAGCGCAGTACGTACAAAAGGGTATTTATATTATGAAGTTCTTCCCGAACTGAATAACAAACGCATCCTTTCTTCTGATGTCAGTCACATTCAAAGCACGGTAGATTTTGAACCAAGAGGCGAGAAAACAAACGTCAGCGATAAATATTGAGTTTAAAAATCCTTCTTTTAGAAAAATAAGAAATTTCTCTACCCACATAGCAGAACAAAATCCTTCATAGACTTTAATAAAATTCTTACAAATTATTAAATCTCGTTATAATAACCTTATTTGCAGAATTTTAACTATCAAATCATGTTCAAATACCTCTTTATCCGTCCGTGGCGGCTCTGTGGTACAGCGCGCTGGTGTTTCGGTGCTGAGGGTGCTCGGGTCGAATCCCGGCGAAGCGCCACTAAAATGCCTCCGTTCGTGTCATACCTTCAAAGGGGGTAATTCTGGTCAGCCTATATGGTGCCTCCATAATAAAATGGCTAGCGAATTACAGTCGAATGTCTTCATGGCAAGTGTTTGTGGCTCAAGTATTTGTAAAACAAACAACAACAAAAAAAACCTCCTTATCCTAGTTTTTATATGTTGTTGCTAATTGCTCCTCTAGCTACTATTTGTCACTTATCATATCACAACCCGGCAAGGAAAGTGACACAACTAAAAAATGTAGCATTTGACAAAAATCAACCTATACAGTTTGAACTAGCATTACGTCGGACAGTGGCTAAGTGGTTAAGGCTTCAGCCTGCTACGCCAGGTGCGCGGGTTCGATTCCCGCATAAGACTTGGTTGTATTCTGGCGAACCGGTCAGTCTTCCGCCTGCAAAAGGAAAGGGGATCTGCAACCCATCGTCCATCGCCGGTGTCATCGTTTGTTAATAAAATTCTTGTGTGATGTGTGTGTTTCTATTTCCTTGTATTCATATGTACACCGGACTGGGGTGTAATGTCGTCAGCCCCCAGCGACATTAGCCCCCCCCCCCCCCAAAAAAAAAAAAAAAAAAATCCCTAGCATTACAATAAAACTGCCACAATTGCGAGATGTGTCGCTTTTCGTGCACGATGGGGCACTTCATACATATTTTTCAATAACATGTCCTTATAATTGCCATTTTTTGACTTGTGTCACTTTTCAATGCCCGGGTGCGATGTGTAATATACTATGTAAAGTACTTGTTTTATCTAAAACTAGCTGAAAACCCGCGCTTCGCTACGGAGTACATTGAAATTAAATACAACGGTCAATGTATGCAATTAATTCCAAAAAAAAAATAAATATATATTTATTTATAATAAATACTACGATCAATGTATACAATTGATGTAAAAAAAAAAACATATTTATAAAAAAATCGTAAGGGATATTTTTATAGACAAAATAAAGTCCAATCGTCTGCCGCATTAGCAAGAAAAAAATATTTTTTTGTCTATTTTTTTTTTTTTTTTGCACGTGACGATAAATGTATTTAAAGTACCAGAAAAGGAAATCACGTGATCAGCATTTAATAAATTAAATTCTAAAAATTAATCTTTAAAAATTCACCAAAAATCAGGAAATGGAGGTAAAAATTCGAAAAAAAATTCATTTTGAAGGAATTTTTACGATCTTTCTCGTGATATAAATTTTATAACCCTCAATGTATTATTTTAAATGCAAACGTAAAAAAAGTTTAAAAAACAGCTTAAAAATGTAATTTAAAAAAATCTAAGAAGAATTTTTGAAAAATCTTTCTTAGTGCACCCCTACACTATTAGAAGAATCGCCATGCAAAATTTCAGCCCTTTAGGTCCAGCGGTTTGGTCTGTGCGTTGTATGTCAGTCAGTCAGTCAGTCAGTGAATGAATGAGTCAGTTACGGAACTGTTTTATATATATAGATTAACTAAATTCCATTCAATCACAATAAAAACCTTTCATCAAATGCTTTTTTCCCCACATATATATCAATTAATGCTGTGAAATGTGAGCAATACGCAACAAAAGTAATAAATTACACTGAATTATCCAAGAAAGTGTGACGTGCATTTTTTGCCTGCGAGCGAATTCTCATTCGCTCAGCAAACGATTCCTTCTAGAAAGAGGGGGAACACGGAAATTTGTGGTTTCTTTCAAGGTCAGGTATTGAATGTGGTACAAATAAGTAAATACTACAGACAAACACAGGATGATGCCTCAGCCAGATAATCTTAAGACAGGTCACAAGTTCGTCATTGATTGCGAAATGCTATCAAGAGGGAATCGGGAAGGAAGACCAGTTTATCCAATAATATTTTTTTACTTCCTTTAGGTCTGTTAATAATGGCTGATGAATGGGAGCGGTCTTCTTTCTTTCAGCAGAATGGAAAGGAGATTACAGACTCGGAAAACTTATCTTCCCGAAAAGTCCTTCAAATATATAATTGAAGCGAGGGTTAATCAACGCTTTTGTTTTAAACAATAAAGATGAATTAGTAAGTAGGTTCTGTAAGTGTATGTGTGCGGAATAGGGGAAATTACTCATCTGAGATTGCACAATCGTTGATTAATCGTTACAAGTGTTATTTCGCTTAACAGCGGAAGGAAATGTAAAAATTTACTAAATTTTCTTTATTACAAAGCAAACTGTTTTCATTAATTGACATCCAAAATGAGAAATGGTAAACAGGTAATGATTGATAACAAACAGGCAATGGTTGATCACCAAGACAGAAAATTTTCAAAAGGATAAAAAGTATTTGATTAGTTTTAAAGCTCAAAATTCTATAATAAAATATAACAAGATTTAATTATAAGTAATTTGATATCGATTCTACCAACATTTTTATTAAATTTAAATTTGATATTAGATTGCATTTAGTTTACTTTTTATATCAAAACTAGAAGGTAACCCGCCATTTTGACGTCATAATACTAATAATGACGTCATAATGGAAAAAGTATATGAAAGTTAAAAAATATCCCGAGTTATCTAACAATGTTGCATTTAATCCACACCTTGTAAAAGCAAACCCTTTCATTATTTTTTATTTATTTAGTTTTGCATGCGATTGGAGTAGTAGACTGCCATCCAGTTTTTTACAGCTCACTACGCAATATGAATACTTGAGCTACTTGATTCATTCACATTCAAGTTTGTTTACTTTCAGAACTCATCGCAAAAGTAAACAGATTTTTAAAAACTGTTAAATATACAGCTAAAAGCATCCAATTTCTTTTAGTTCTGAATGTTTTATAGAAAAATAGGCTGAACAAACGTGATTTGATGGAGAAGATATTAGTTTTTAGGTAAGAAATCATTTTGATCCACATCTGAAATTGAAATTAAGCCTAACCGACCGTTTGTTTACTGAGGGCTTCAATTGAAAGATGAGTACAGCCCGGAAGTGTTATACAGATACAACGGCTATTATATATATAATTAAGCTTAATTTCATCAATTAATAAAATTATGATGGAACAAACCACCCCATTCCAAAGTATGAGGGAAAATGGCAAAGATTCGAGAATCTTCTAAACTGATATATGTATATGATTCTTCAACAATATGTAGAGGCGCAACAAAGGGCAGAATGCAAGAAAATCTAAATACGATAAGCCTTGACAGACATCAAATAAATTTAATAGAGTAATGTAATACACCAGATACTGTAGCGAGGTTTTATAGACGAAACGTTAATTGCTTCACTAGGTGCAATCCTAAAACGATGTATCAATTAATAAGCAAATTAATAGAAAAATCTACCAACTAACTGATAGGTTTTTCTTCTGATTACGAAAAAATGAAGCTGTCCCTTTATCCGAGATAAAATTTCGAACAGTAATAAGCAGTCATTAAAACCATACTGCACGCATTCTGCTGAAATTTCACCTGCGTTTGCTATAATTTTAACTATGACAGGGTACGTCCATTAAATTATTATTTACCGCCCAATTGCTAAGTGCCCGGGGGGGGGGGGCTAGGGTTCGATTCCCTCACAAGGCTTGGTTGTAATCTGGGAAAATCGCTCTCTCGGCAGCATCGTTTGTCAGTAAAAATTCTTCTGTGTGTGTGTGTTTATGCTTCTATTTCCTGTCGTGTCTTCATGTGTACACCAGACTGGGGTATACATGAAGACACGACAAATATGATGACCCTGAAAGCGTAATGTACACTCATGTACATGATATGTACACTCAGGAAGCGTAAGCCTCAGGGACCTTAGTCACAACAAATTCTTATTTTTATATTGAACTACTAGTCTGTAAACTTTTATACACAGTGGAATCTCGATCGATCGTTTTCGGATCCATCGTTTTTCCGTATGTGTCGTTTATTTTATCCAGTCCCAACGATCATATTGCTTTGTTATGTTTCCGCATCTATCGTTTTCCCGTATTTATCTTTCATCTCAATCGGTCCCTTGAAAAACGATAGATCGAGATTCCACTGTACTTACTTACAATGAATGAGATAGCTTAGTCAATAAAACTTTTTAAGCTACTCATCTTATCTCTCATTGAGCTAGATTGACATGTTGAATTTTTGTTCGTCTTATTTATCAATGCGTCTGAGCCACCTCTTAAAAGGATTAAATTACACAATATTGCTTCATACATATTATTGACGTAATTTGCCTTCATATTCAGCCGAGATTTTTCTATCTTTGATATTGGCTTCTTATAGGAAAATACTGGGCTACTGAGCTTAACGCTCATACTTTCTCAAAGTCATTTTTTAGTTATTTGGCAGTCATACAATCACTTATTTCCTTGTCTTACCTGTCGTATTCGAAAAGCCTTAGGGCCTGTTCACATAGAATCCGTCAGCGTAAAATTTTTTAACCAATCATATACCAGTCATTGACGCATTTAATCAATCAGAGCCAACGTAATCTTCAACGCTGACGCAGACGGATTCTATGTGAGCGGTCCCTTAGACATCATAACACATTTATGATATATTTCAGATACACGTATCACGTAATCTGAAACGAGAACTTAATATCATTCGGTCTGAATGTTGTACATGATAAATACAATAAACTGAATAGACATCAGAATTGGTTTAGCAAACCCCAAAACCCTGTGTCCATATCTGAAAGAATTCTCGACATTGTTTTGAACAAATATATCCAAACAAGGCTTCAACTTTAAGTACCATATTCTCACCCAGTGTCAAAATGTGGACGGGATATTAATTAAATATATCTTCCGAAAAGTGCCTCTAAAACAAAAGAATAATGTCACATCACACAAACAGTGGACCAGCCGTAACACAATATCTTACGGCTAAATTAACGAAAACAATGGAGCATCTGTTTCTCTTGATGCCAGACCTGAATTCGTAGATGTTTCGTACATTATTTTGAGTCAGGAAGTGAAGTTTATTTCATTATAAGGAATTTATAAATACTCATTTGATATTGTTCAATATTTGCCTTTCTTTTAAACAGTGGGAGGTCGGGTTTTCAGACGGTAGGAAATTGAACGTATATGGCGTTACGAGAGGAATACATCATTTATGGTAAACCAGGAAATTAATATCTAACGACAATAAATTCATTGACATATATTGCACTTAATTAAAGAAGTACATATCTCACAGTACAATGCGTCTTTGTTAGCAAATTGATAGATTCGTGTATTTCTAAAAATAAATTTTTGTTTCCGAAACATACGCTATTTAAACCTAGTAATTAATAAACCAAAACCAGTCTCAGAATGAAATGTAAGTAAAAAAAGAAAATTTCAGGTAGTCTCTTAACGAAACTACCTCGGGTTATTGACGTAGGATTACCTATCGTTGCTTACCTCTTTTGTATGCATATATGGATGTATATATGTGTCTATCTATCTATCTCTCTCTCTCTCTCTCTATATATATATATATATATATATATATATATATATATATATATGTACGTATATATATATATATATATATATATATATATATATATATATATAAAAGTATGTCAAAATTTTGACGCATTTTGGTACTTTTCTGTTTAACTGTTTACTGCTTGTCCAAGCGATACCGACTGGGTTTGGCGCGCTGCCAAAATAATAACTCGCGAGGTACGGACGGACGGTTTTAGCGTCTGAAATTTTGATTTCCGGACGACCGTTATGGAGGAACGTAATTCTACGTTAAAACGTTCTGCTGTTATAAAACAACGACATACAAAAGAATTCAATATATTTTTTGTGTCGAAAAATTGCTAAGTTTCCCCTTTATAAGTTTAAAATTAAGACTCAAATTCTCAGAATTATGACTTCTCAGCATATACTGCTGTACAAGTCATGAAAGCGGTACATTATTCAGCATATTAAAAAAGGAAACTGGCAGTAATAAAATCAAAAAAGTTAACAAGATAACTCTCAGAATATCCATTCGAAATTTTAATTTCTCGAAAAACAAATTCACTTTTAGGCAAATAATAAAATGTTCCGTTTACCTAGATCTTTGGCTAGATTTTTCGCATATAAAATTAGTCTATTACAGCGTAGCCAGAAGCTATTGAGTGACCTAAATTTTTCCCACCTCCCTTGTTATGGGCTGCTAGTATAACTCTGTAACGAGTCCATAACCAGCAAAAACGATGATCCCAGAAGCTCGGTTTTTCTAAATTCTTACCAGTTTCTGAAAACTGCCTGCAAGTCGATTCTCCTGCAACAGCTGAGCTGAGTTTGACGATTTTCGATGAAAAGATAGTTTTTGACGATTAAAGAGATATAACATGAAACACAATATCTGATTCAAAATTAGAAATTGTCATCGTAACTATCAGCAGCTATTGCTATAGGTGTCGTCTATTGAGTTTTAATTGGTATGAGAATATTAACGCATTTTTTCTTTTTTTTTTTTTTTTTGACTTATTGAAAGTGATACTAAACGCTGTTCAAACAGAATAAAGAAGAAATAGATTCTTTTATAAAAGGTTCCGTAAACTTAAAGTACTTTTTGACATTTTCTCACTAAACTTTTTTTCATCAAAAGATATCATTTTAATGTTACAGTTGCTGAGTAATTTTATATTGTTCGATCACTAAATTATAAATTGCTCCTATGGAAAATTGTGTGTGTGTGTGGCTAATGTCCCTGGGGGATGACGACATTACACCCCAGTCCGGTGTACATATGAATTCAAGACATAGAAACATACAAATGACACAATCACAGAAGAATTTTATTGACAAACTATGACACCGGCGATGGACGATGGTTTGCAGCTTTCCTTTCTAGACGGGGCTCCATTTGCAGGCGGAAGACTGACCGGTTCCCCAGAATACAGCCAAGTCTTATGCGGGAATCGAACCCGCACCCCCGGCGTGGCAGGCTGATGCCTTTAACCACTTAGCCACTGGGCGACATGGAAAATTGTTCAGGACTATAAACAAAATTGTTTAGAAGAAGATCTTCGTTTATATCATATGTCATTGGGGTATGTTTTCAAACCTGTTGACATGTAATATTAAGGAATGATAAAAATGCATATTGTACAAGAGATTGAAACAGAATACAACAGCTAGCAAATTGTAAGCAAAAGGAAGGATGATAGTACTACCTAGCTTGCATCATTTTATGCAACCATGTTTTTATCGTTTTACTTGTTCTACTGTGCCTTGTTTACATAATGATAATTTTATATTCCCCTCTACTATTCCCACAGTACTAACCTAGTTTTGAAATGAGCACGATGCGCGCGTATGAGGTAACCACTAAACAAGAAAACTCTCGTAATAACGCTACTGCTTCTCAATAGTTAATTAACTAGCAAGATCCATTAGTATGTCCATGCACGCTTCTATCAATTTGCACGAAATCCTTGAGAATGAGTCGAAATTTTCAGAACCCTTTCACCGCATGTTTGCGTAATCAGCTTAAAAAAACGAACAAAGCAACTTCCGGTGTATCAATTCCTCCGAGTATGTTAAGGAATCTGATCAACACCGCAGATTAAAAATAATCAAACCTCAATATGCAAAAAGGATTGTTTCTTTCTCATTCTGATTTCGAACAGTGGTAGAGACCCGGCGCTCGTTAAAAACAAGGCAGACAAGTTTTGTGGTGGTCATTTCCTCTTACGATTGAGAAAGAAAAAAAAGTCCTTATTATAGTCTGAACACATTTGTCAGGTTTTACTTTACACACAGATTATTGGTTGAAAATGTCTCTGCTATCGGAAATATGTGTCATGAATGTACAGTTAAGGTCTGCTTACGTTCGAAGAACATTCTTTCAAAAATATGCAATACTGCTTAAATACAGTAACCACCGCTTATAGTGATCAGTGGTTATAAGAATCAACCGTTTATAAGAATCAATATCGCGAAAACAAAAACAAATGTATTATTTCCATGTTAAAATTTTCGCTTTAAAGAATCAATCCACCGGTTTTAAGAATCAGTTTACACTCTTCGCTTTCCTTTCATTTTTCCAAAAAAGCCACTTAAACCCTCAAAAGGTACGAAGTTCTTTCTTTATTCTTTTTAAAAGAGTGATAAGATGGGATGGAATACAGTCGTAAAATGCATCCCTTTCTTTGTTAGACATAACATAATAGTTTCCCTTTAAACGCTTTAGCTAAACACTGTCCTATTGGATTGACCCAGGGGCATCCTAACGGTGCGGATCCGATTTCACTTTTCTCCATTGACAAACAAAGACAGGGACTCTTTTTTCCCACCTCCCACATCCTGGTTGCGGCTTCCTGAACCTTGAAACACATAAATCTTCGGGGAAGGGTCCACTATCACTTAGAAAAACGTGACATTATTAGATTCAGCATGTTATCAAACCGTGAAACGTAAGCTAGAAGGTGAATCTTGGTCTGAGACTAGTGGTATTGAAAGAGGTATAAACAGCCTCCTGAAAACTTCATTACGTCAAACTACCATAGAAAACTTTTTCTTGAACCCTTCCTGTAGTTGAAATGTTAAACTGTTAAGCAGGTATGTTGTAACAAATATTGAATACTAAGAAAATAATTTTTTCTTCTCTTACTATAATCATGTGTATCTACGTATAGGTCTAGAAATTAAGTTGTATTTTTAAAATTATAAAAATAATTTTAATAAAAGATAATCAACGTAAATTTAAGAGTATTTTATAGTAAATTATCTAATATATGTATATATAGGTCTGTATATGTTCCAGTCCAAAAGCCTAAATTTCGGCTATAAGAATCAACCGCTTATAAGACTCAAAAACAGTAATAACAAACGTGATTCTTATAAGAGGAAATCACTGTACTTATATATTTAGTTCAAATGAGATAGAAAATCATGAAAACAATTATAATTCTAGTAAAATTTTCATAATGTGTTATAAAACAGGGATTTCTGATACAGATGTGCCAGACGCAGGTGCGTCTGGTACAGCTCTTCCTTTAATTTCCATTATACTATATACTACTGTGACATTTACCTGTGCAATGAACTAAAAGTTTTACAATATGTCCGGAAATCACTGAAATATATGATAACATGTAGAAAAACAACGATTTTTTTTATTATAAAATTATCTTTTTGCTATGTAGAGGCATCTGTAAAATAATTAAATTAACTCATAGTGAGTTAGTATTGAGTAAATAACTGTTGCAGAATTCCATTGAAATACTAGAGGCTGTTCGCACATTTTTTAGACGATTTTGGTAAGCGGTAATAAAAAATCGTTTGCTGCAAAAGAAATAATTGCAATTGGACTATGTTTTTAAAAGTCAAAATTATCGTCTGCGACTTGAAAGTTTTGTTTTTATTCAAAATGGCGTTTTTAACAAAGCAGTGGTTCGAAGGCTACATTTATGCACTTTCGGAAGAGAAATATGCATACTCCATTATCCAAAAACGATGTGAGAGTCATGGTTTTGTGATATCTAAAGCGTCGATAGGTAATATCGTGAACAAGAAAGGAAAAAAACGTCAAATTGGAGCCTCAAGTGGGACAAAAATTCCAAACAAGTATCCAAGGAAAAAACGGACCTCTTCGACTATTGCAAAGGTACGTTGTTTAATGTTAAAAGAAAATCCCCCTAGTCAAAGGACAGTTGCAAAATCATTAAAATGATCGGTGTCCACTGTAAATAAAATGATAAACGTTGATTTAAATCTTAAGAAAGCGAAAAAACGCAATGTGCATCGTCTTCTTCCAAATCATATCGCTGAACGCAGGACACGCTGCAGAATTCTATATGAGAAACACTTATCCAAAGAAAAATGGAAAACAATTGTCACAATAGATGAATCATGGGTGTATTTAAATGATTACAACAAAAAAAGAGCCATTTATTATCATAAAAGGGGAGAAAAATATTTAAGTACATGGTTCAAAGAATCGAAAGAAAGTTTTTCTAAGGGATTCATGATTGTTGCTGGTTTTTCTTATAATGGCAAGTTAAAAATAAAGAGAGTGGAAAAAAATGTCAAGATTAACTCCAAATACTACCAGGAACATATTTTATCGCCAATTTTTCTGAATGAAATACCATCGCTTTACCCACAGTGCCATCAATCTGTGAGACTCCATCAGGACAAAGCTAGCAGTCACACATCAAAATCCACTGTAAATTTCCTAAAAGAAATGGAACAAAAAACTGGTATCAAGGCCATACCCTTCACTGATATCCCTACTAAATCTCCCGATGTATCACTTATGGATTTTTGTGCTTTCGGACTTTTAAAATCTGCATTATCCAAACGTCGTCCCAAACCCCTTACAGGACTCTGGAAAGCTGTTCAGGAGGTATGGTATAGGATACCTCTTCTGACACTTCAAAAGGCATTATTATCCTGGAAATTGCGGTGTCGAAAGATAGTTCAGAATAAGGGATGTCAAATAGAACATTTAAAACACAAGAATTTTATGTAATTTAGTTTTGTGAATACAATATACATCGTCTAAAAAATGTGTGAACAACCTCTGTAGTTACTGTTCGCCACAGGTGTACAATAATTGCTTCACATTTGCTTTAATTAGGAGTATCCGTTCATTTTAACTATCCCGGTTTATTGAACTGCTTAAATGGACCGTAACTATTTCCATCAAATTCTGGTAGCGATTTTCCAGATATGATAAAAATAATTAACCTTCTTTTGAAATGACAGTTCTCTTTTCCGATCGATTTAAAAACTAGATTCATTTTCAAAAACAAAAATTAAAGTGATACGGCAAGAACGAACAAAAGTTACAAGCAAACGAGCTTGTTCATTGAGCTGCAAACGTACCGCAAAGAAGTGCCATCAATCAATACTAAAACTTAATTCTTGTCTGTGCCGGATATGGACACGCGAAATCCGTCGACCGGAAAGTCTTTCTTTGAGGTCAGTGTGTGGGGAAGGTACGATCCCCGCCAGATGTCACCCCTGAGGGGGAGGGGGCTCGGTCAAAATTGAGGTGGCATCTGGCTAAGTCGGACCCCGACCGTTTAGGTACCATTATAAACCGGAGACGCACCCTTCTGCCCCGCAAGTCTGTATCGATCTGGTCTGGAATACATTTCGGCCAGGAGGCATAAGCAACAACAACAAAAAACTAAATTTTAAATTATCTTTAGGCTATATTAAATAGATGTATCAATCAACAATAAACCTATCAATAAATATTAAATTTGTCGTGTCCATGCTTTTGGAAAACATCTTGGCACATGAGTAATTCTATAAGTAGATAACTTTGACAGTAATCTGTACCTATGGTGATATATCTAAACTGAGTAGCCTCAGTAGAAAATTCACTATAGACAGGTGCGAACATCTTACGGAATGATTCGAAGGGAAATAAGGCTGCTATGTACTAACCCGCATTGGATTCGCTCACCTCAATGTTAACCTATGGAGAAAATTTGTCCACGGATTGCCGACTTGGATTCAAAGATTTTTTTTTTGCAAATTGTACTCCGACATAGAGAAAGAAATTTTACATTTGTGTACATTTTTCGTTTAAAAAAATGCAATTAATATTTTAAAATTTAAATTATTTGGGGAAAAATCTGGTATAGTGTGTTTTAAACGCCCATAAATTCCTTCGGTGGACGAAATTTATAAAATGAATCCTGTAGTGCATTGCAGAAAAGTTCAGGCTATCTGAGAATACCAATTTTATTTGATTATCAGCATTTATGTACCTGTAAATAGTTGACAAAAATATATTTTAAATAAAAAATTTGGGGGGCAGCGTTTAATCCCCCTATAGAGAGAGTCGTTACAATCCCTCAAAATGTCAATCCTAAGGGGGGTGGATTTCTCGAACTGTCAACTGGACTCCTCCCGCCACAAGAGTCTGCAAGAAGAGGAAAACGGAAATACGATTTTTTTCTTAGTACATAGCAGCCTTAAGGGAAAACCATGCCTCACAAAATGTCTGCCTCAAAACTCCCTGTAGACAATTTTCTAATCCCTCTGTGTTAGGTATTTTCTACTTACTAAGCATACAAAAATTAACTTTATAGTTAAATATTAAATTAGTGTACGAAATATTTAGTATTAAATATAACAGAGTAAAAACTTCTATCAGTTTTTGAAATACGTAACATTATATAAAGAAAATAAAACAAGTAACTTTACATAGGTAGAACATAGCATCTAAATATAAAAATTTTGGAGGATTTTCACTCTTATTCATTATCGAAAGGAATTGGGGTCCTTAAGTAATCGATATGTTATTATGTAAGAGAAATTCATAGTCAACAATATATAGTATAAATGCTAATATGGCAAAATCATATACTATATCAGATGCTGTATAATATATCGTAACTTGGGGTTACGTGCACCCTAGGGGGTTACTTGGACCCAAACCGTAAAAGTGTTTTAAATTACACCTAGGTCTCTTGTCAATAAAATATAGATATAATTCACAATCTCTCCAACAGATAGGAGCATTAGCTAGGTCCTGAGGTACTTTACCACGTCCCCGCTGTTCCACCTGAACTAAAAGTTCAGGTTATGTTGCTTTGTGATAAAAACACGAATTTTTATGACCTTATAACTTACACTTTCACTTCTTTACACACTACAGTCCCACATTCAATAAGGATAAATTTACATTTCAAATACAGTCTTTAAGAATATTACAATAGTTTTAGATGAATAGAGAATCAAGTAACCCAGTAAAAATTACAAGTATTAACCAGTGCACTGATAAACTAAAAATGGGGTTACTTGGACCCAAGCAAGGAAGTGGGTTCAATTAACTCCTAGTCACATTTTTTGGTTAGACATTCTCAAATTTCACTGTAAAATGTAGGTTGGGCCCAAGTAACCCCAATCAGGGGGTTACTTGAACCCTAATTTCAATAATTTATTATAAATATATATAATTAAAATTTTGGTTTAAAAAAGACCTAAAATCCTGGGGAATCTTCAAATAAGGTGTTCAAATCAGGTTATCAACACCAATATGTTTCTAAGGCTATCGTGGGGTAAGAAATGTGCAAAATTCTTCCCTTTTTGGGTCCAAGTAACCCCAATCTACGGTACGTTTATATTTTAGGAATTGTGGTTTGACTCAAAATGAAACAGCTTGAACAAATGGTTAGTCATACGAATAAAGGCAGGAAAACTGGTCATGGAATCGCTGCGTGATTGAGAATATTATCAGAATAACCAAAGCGAGTACACATCATGAACCTCATGACAAATCTGACGGTTAACTGGCAACCTACTATTATGCAAGGAAGACGGCACTTCAATATTTGTTCATGCTATCGTAATTCACAATAACAGAGTAAATGCGTAAGTTACCTTCTCATTGCTGTTAAAAATACGTAACTTTTTATCTTATTAAAGTTAAACACAAGGTTTAGGTAAGTAAATATGAGTATCCATCATCGAAAGGCATCTGTCACCGTTGATTGCAGGATTCCCAGAAGACCGGCATGTGCAGACTGTTTGCTTAAGTAGCATCCTATGACCATACCTCTTTAGAAACTCGTTAACATCTGTAATCTGTAATATCCGTCAATCCGGAGTGCCACATCAGATTCCAATGTAATTTAAAATTTTGCAAGGTGATTATGTTTATATATAGTACCACCTAATACGCACCACTCATTTTCATTTGCCCTTGTCTGTTTACCTGTACAGTCGAACCCCGTCATAGCGAACCCGGTATATAAAGAACTTACGGATATAATGAACGAAAATTTTCGTCCCGCTGTTTTCCTATTGTATTTAATGCTAATTTATCCTTTTATAGCAAACCTATGAAATCTCAAGAATCGGCTATAACGAACCTATTTTCAGTCGACTACTGATTTTTTAGAAAAATTTTAAACTTTTTAAGAATATTGAAGATACAACGAACGTTTAAGAAGCAAAAGAATGTTGATGGAGATTTACCTATCGCGATGTGGATAGAAAAGAACAAAATTTCATTATTCTCAGACTGTGACCTGCAATTATTCGAAACGCGATGATGAAGTCATTACATGTGAAAATCCGACTGATGAAGATATTGTGGAAGAAATTAAAATGAATTATTCTGAAATCGAACTATCTGCTTGTGATGCTGATGAAGAGGAGCACATAAATGACGAAATCTCCACCATCTCAGATGCTACAGCAGCGAGGAGTGTAATGAATAAGTTTTTGTCTACACAAACAGTGGAAGAAACAGTGTTGGAGTCATTTGATGTATTGGACAAAGGAATTCATAAAAGGTTTTTGAAATCGGCATCACGTCAGCAGAAGATTACCGATTATTTCTGTATCAAAACAGTGAATCATTAATGATCATTTTTAATAAATTTTATCATTTTTTAATACATCATTATCGAATACACATAGTAACTAATGAGTTACACATTTTGTGAACTCTAACATTTTTCTTAAAGGTTCGGATATAGCGAAAAAAATATTTTGTCCCTTGAAGTACGTTATAACGGGGTTCGACTGTATTTTCATATTTAATGGTGCCCCATGGCTTTTAACAATCAATATATATATATATATATATATATATATATATATATATATATATATATAAATGCACTGATGGCCAATAAAATTGCAACATCAGGATGGAATGCAGATAACAAGTCGTTACTTTTTGTACGTATACACCATAGTAGGAAGTGAAAAAGTTTAAACTTATAGGTAATTTCGGGGTATACAGGGTCCGAAATTAGCACAACCAGCTGCCACCTCTGGCAGCTAAAACGTCTCTAACTCGGTGAGGCATCGAGTCGAACTGGTCTTGGATAACAGATACGGGCAAGTCATTCAATGCTGCTTCAAGTCTATGCCACACTTCATCAATCGTAGTGGCTGGAGAGCGGTGGCAGCCCTGTCTCTCAGTAACCCATGACCACATGTTTTCAATGGGTGAGAGATCTGGAGAACGTGGACGCCAGGAGAACAGTCGAACACCCTCTGTGTCGAGGTAGGTCAGGACACGACGGACAACATGCAGTCTTGCGTTATCTTGTTGAAATATGACGTGTCTGAGGCCTCGAAGATAGAGCACAGCCACCAACCTTAAGATCTGAGAAATGTAATGCTGGCTAGTTTGATTACCGACGACGCGAAAAAGAGGTGTTTGTGTCGTATACCCATGGCTACCCATACCATCACACCAGGTGCAGGGCCCGTATGACGATATCGAATGCAAGCAGGTCACGTGCGTTCTCCTCGGTGCCTCCAGAGACGGATACGTCCATCATGATGCTGCCCGCAGAACCGGGTCTCGTCATGGCAAAACACGATCTTCTCACAAACAACCAGCATTCAAATACGATTTCCGAATGAGAAACCCGCTGCGTAACTTTCCTTTTATACAGAGTTTGAGATGCCGTTAATCCCTCCTGCGTCGTTCAATTGCGCTTAAATTCTAATCATTTGCATATCCCTTAATTATTATCATTAGCATCATCCATTTATAATCATTAGCATCTTCTTCCTTCCATGCGAATTTGACGTTTGTATCATCTCTCCTTCATTGTATTGCAATTTTAATGGCCAGTAAAGTAGATAGCACCCCAAGCAACGTTTATTATGCTTACAACCCCCAATATGACCACTAGGTTATAGGCTACTTCTTCAGCTCTTTTTGACATCAGAACCTGCAGATTCACAAATTTTGTGAGATGATCTTGGTACACCATGATAAATTTGTATTCTCTATCTGGCTGAGACTAAAAATCAATAAGATCTACCTGACAACGGGAATTAAATCCAGAAAAAAATCATAGGTTTCACAATTCCCTTTTTAATACCCTTTTTTACTGGCAGGGCTCACAAAGGTGGATGTACAGTTCAATATCATGACGTGTAACGTTTTTGTATTTGGTTGAGGTTCATTCAACATTCTATCACGTCCCGACTTGCGACCCAAATCTTCGGTGTTCTCCGAGCTACATGAAATGTGATTTCGTCTAAAAAAATCGCCGCCTTCAACAGAATGGTTTGTGTTCTCGAAATGTGGTGTTGGCAGTGAAAATTGATTTTTTTCTCATTAAATGTGTTTTTGTGAAAGTGCTGTTTTATCAAAAATGATGAGCGCAATCGAAATTTATATTCGCGATGCAGGCTGTTTCAGCAGTTCCCGTTTCAATGCAGTATATCATTTCTAAAATTATGCCAGTTCAAGAACTAAAGTTTGTATCAAGTTTTTGAAATTCATCTGTTAAATTAATGCTCATTTGTTTTTCACTTTAATTCTTTATTTAATTTTAATTTCACTTTTGATTTTGAACCCAATGTTTTTCATATACACTGGTTATCAAAAATTAAGGAAAAGTCACAAAAATAGCGATTACTCAAAAGTTACGCGTAGAATTTTATGAAACTTATACACATTATACAACACATAGGTAGGTATAAAATAGCATAAAAAGAAATCGCCAGACAATTATGGTGTTATAGAAACTAGCATATGTATACAATGAACAAATCGGATGAGTCAGTTTGGTGTAGAAAAAGTACCTTTAATATGGCGTATGATTCCCCTCCCCCTCCCCCTCCCCCGAGAAGCAATTCAGCACATACAGCGATGTGTGATGCTGTCAATTATGCGGTCTATGAGTTCGGTAGGAAGTGAGAGCCATTGCTCTTGTAAAGCAGTTGAAAGCGTGGATAGGGTCCTAGGAAGAGGATTGAGAGCAGCTATACATCGTCCTAAAGCGTCCCAAACATGCTCGATAGGATTCAGGTCCGGTGATCGAGCTGGCCACTCCATGCGCTGAATTGTTTCCTGCTCAAGATAAGCATCCACGATGCGAGCCCTGTGCGGTCTCGAGCAATCGCCCTGTAGCACGAAAGCATCACCTATTGCCCCGGCATAAGGGCGCACATAAGCATCAAGGATGTCATCTCTATAGGTTTAGGCATTCACATTTTCACGGGGAAAGACATGGAGGTCTGCGCGTCCACACAAAGAGATACCACCCCCAAAAACAGACATTGCCTGATCTGTATGCATCTCTTTCACGGATTTGTGATGGATGAAAACGAGTTCCAGGTTCTCTTCAAATCAAAATACGCCTAATTACGCTTTGGAGGCTAAACCTGGAGTCATCCGTAAAGAGTACAGCCCTCCATTGAACACGCGTCCAGTGGACATGTTGACGTGCATATGGCGTGACCCCGCCTATGGCATAACGTGAGCGGGTAGGAAATGGCTGGTCGCCTCGCAAAAAGACCACCATCGGGAAGCCTTCTACGCACGGTTGACGTTGATACCAACCTTCCGGAGTTTGCAGCGAGGGAGGATCTGAGTTCAGACGGAGTTACGGTTCTATTCCTTCGTGCCCATAATGACAAATATCGGTCATCGGCACTCGTCGTAGCGTATGGCCGTCCTTGGCTGAACCTCCTGGATGCCGAATTCGTGGTTAGAAATGGTTGCCAAAGTCTATGAACCACAGACGGACTCGCATTTAGCCATCTGGCCACTTCTGTCTGACTTTGTCCTGCCTCTAGTCTCCCAATAGCTCGCCATTGCAGTTCTTCGGTCAAATGATTCCTGGAGGTCTTTGTTACAATTTGGCTATGCCAGATGTCTAATCTCAGCCTCGCAGCAACAATTACCGCCTTGCTCTGAGACATGCACTTTCATGCTCCTCGCAAATGACGTATTCCGACTGCAGCGGCACTATTTTGCATAATGTAGTATTGTTCAGCACCTTTTAATTAACAACATATGCAAATCTTAAACAGATTGGCCTAGTTTTGAACGTGTTATCCCTCTTTTTGTGATTTTTCCTAAATTTTTGATAACTAGCGTATTTTGTTCATAATTTTTTTTTTTGGTTTGTTTTGAAACGAGAAATTATAAGCAGGTTTATTATGCTTATCTATCATTGTTGGTTTAATTATTGCTTTAAGGTAGTGAAAACTGAGTTCAGTCAGTAATAATGTGCACTAATAAGAATGTATTTTAAAAATTAATATTTATGTTTTGGTTTACATCTTTTTACTCCTTTTGTTATTTACAATTGGTAAATAGGTTTTTATGTATATTGGTAACATACTATGAGTAGTTAAATTTAAATTTGTTCTTCAAATTGTAAAGGCAGAACTAAGGTTGGGGAACGATTTAAACATAAACTTTTCTTTTGTTCTTTTTCTAAATTTTTGGTTGAAAACTTTTGAATAAAATTTTTTTTTCTTTCAAAAAATGTCGGACTTTGACAAAGCATGAAAAGACGACCTTTATCAGGTTGCAGTCGAAATGGATTTAGAGGTGTCACCCTCTATGAAAGTTGTTCAGCTGTGTGAAATGATAAAATCTTCCCCTATATTTGAAATGGAATTCGTAAATTCTCTGGTGAGAAATATAATTGCAATTCGTGAAGAACAACGGAAAAGGAAAGCATATTTGGAAGAAAAAATTAGGCGGAATGCCTTGGAAGAAAAACATAGGGCAGAAGAATTACAATTGGAGAAGAGGAAACTTGAGATGATGTTTGAAATTGAGAAGCTTAAATTGCAAGCACAGAGCCAAAACGATAGTAATGCAGGTATCGATACACCGATATCAATGTCTCATCTGGAGACTATGTTGTATTTCCAGAAGCTGTTGCCTACCTTTAAATTATAAAGTGATTATGTCACTCTGTTTTGGTGCTCTTCGAACGGCAGGTAAGACTCTCTAAAGCAGCGGTTCTCAACCGGGGGGGGGGGGGCGGAGAAGAATTTCAAGAGAGGCTTGAGTTAAAAAAGAAGTAAAACTAACTGTAATTTACTGTACTCAATTTTGCGGTCACAATGTAACCGTAACGTATTTTCGACATACGAACACGAACACGATAATTGTCGTAATTGTAAAAACACGACAACTGTCGTACGCCTGGTAACACTGCAAGAGCTTGAAGTTATTGGAATAGGTACTGATGGAGCTCAAACCATGACTGGACGCCGATCGGGGTTTATAGAATTGGCTAAGAAACAGAACCTTAAAATAATTGGTTTCCACTGTATTTTTCACAGACAAGCTTTAGCTTGTAAGACTATACCTGAATCACGCAACGTTACTTTAAACATAGCAATCAAAATAGTAAACCATGTCAAATCCAGTGCTTTGAACAGTAGACTCTTTGAGGCACTGTCAAGAATTGAGCAGTGACCAAGAAACTCTTCTTTTTCACACAGAAGTTCGATGGCTGTCCTAAGGTAATATACTTGCTAGATTATTTAACTTAAAATCGGAATATTTTCAAGACTTCAACGAAAGCATATCTGCATAGCATATTTTCAGATGAAAAATTTATCTTTCACTTGGCATATTTATCAGACTTTTTCGAAACACTCAACTTTCTGAACATGAAGCTACAATGTCAGAAAGACATTCTGAAGACTTATAATGCATTTAAGGGTTTCACAGAAAAGATAGCTCTTTGGCAATGACGTCTTCAGAGTTCAGAGCCAAACTTTTCATCCTTTCCAAGATTGAACGACTTCCTCGATGATAAAAAAAATCTCCCATTGCAACAGATAAATGAATTGAAAGACTTTATATCAAGACATTTGGTAGCATTGCAAAATGAAATTGCAGACTATTTTCCAGATATTAGTTCAGAGAACTGGGAGTTTAAGTTGACAAGAGATCCTTTTAAAATCGACGTGGATGTACTTCCTGATCATATTCAGGAACAGGCAATCGACCTACAATGGGATTCTCAAGCAAACGCGGAATTCGAAAACATGGATGTTGAAAATTTTGGGTTACGCTATTTTCCTGTTTACCCAAAAGTTGCTTTGGAAGCTTTCAGGTTGCTAGTGCAGTTTTCCTCTACATATCTCTGTGAATCTGTATTTTCAGCATTAGCATACATAAAGTCGAAATATCGAGCAAATCTGGACGTTGAAAGTGACCTGAGGTGGGCTTTGTCACAGTTACAACCTAATATTCAAAAACTTGTCAAGGACAAACAGTGCCAGCCCTCTCATTAATGATGTGAAAGTGACTGGTATTACATGCCTACCTCACCTAGATCCTTGATTACCTCACATATATTTGATTTGCATTTAATTCTTTGATTTCATATGTTCTAATAATAATATGTTACAAATTAAGATATGTGTAGTAATATTAAATTTTGTGTATGGAATTATTTATTCTATATTTTCTTTTAATAACCATCTCCAGTTTCAAATTCCGATTGTACTACTTGTATTGACCACATATGGTGGTGGTGAGGAGGAGGAGGCGTAACCTCACATCAGTGTTCAAAGGTGGACACAGAGCCTGAAAGGTTGAGAATCCTTGCTCTAAAGTACCTGAGAGGCTGTGAGTGTCGCACCTGCTCAGCGTTGTCCCAAGTCCGATTCAACTCTCATTGCCCCGGAACCGGAAGGGAACGCTTCTAATTTCACTTTTGTTAAAGAATTATTATTAAAGCGGTTCAAAATTAGCTCAGAAAAGTTTAAACAGGTGTTCTTCTCTCATCGCAAAGTTAAAGAAATTACCTGGTGCGATTATTAATTTGAATTACGGGTTTATTTTTCGACAACTGGCTCAAAGAACTTATTGTTAACTCGTTTAAAACTCTTCAAGATCTTATCCTAGTGGATCAAATAAAAAGATGTTGAATGCTAGGAACACATGCTTGATGAGGGGGAAAATCTGAATTCTCCTGTTACTCTTGCTGAAAAACTGGATGTTTATGAAAATATAAGAATCATGTATGGTAAGAACGATCCAGTTATACCTAACAGTAAGAAAGAGTTCACTCAACGAGAAGGTTTCAGGAAATCTGGTAAACTTTCTCCTGTTTCAAGTAGACTCAGATCTTCTGCGCCTACCGGTCGCCGCAAAGAATCCGGTATTTCTTGTTATGGTTGTGGAAAACCGTTATTTATAAAACCTAAGTGTCCAAATTGTTCTGCTGCTGGTAAAAGAGAAAATTTACAAGCACAACAATTGACACTCTATAGTTGTAACACTTCCAACTATTGCTGCTCCAAACGTACAAATTACAATCTGCAACAAAAAGCTGTTGGTGACTGCAGATACCGGAGAAAAACCGTTATGTCGCTGGTGAACGTATGTATAAATTATTTAAGGATAGTGGTGTACCGTTTCAAACGGGTATTCATGATGTAACGTTGGACGGTGGTATTACCCAAGCCAAAGAAACTCGTGCTTCTCTACCCATCGATATTGAAGGTCGAGTCTTCGAAACTGAGTTTGTGATAGTGCCTCATGCCAAAGGTAATCGAATTCTATTGAGTATGTAGCTACTTTTTTGTATAAAGCTAACATGGTGTTAGACGCTGCTAACAAGGAATGACATTTTAGTGATAAACCTCGGAAAAGATATCCTTTTGTGGATGTATTCGATTCAAGAGAAAGCACTCCAGTTGCTGCAGTCAAGGTTGACCCGTAGTCTTTGCGTGAAGATGAGGGAAAAGGCCTAACTCCAGACCAAAAGAATCAGCTTAATGCTCGTCTAAAGAAGTACGAGAAATGCTTTCATCCAGAGGGAGAGACAACCCCATATATGGAGCATAGTATCAACACTGTAGACAGTGCTCCAGTTCCAATGCCACCTGCGAAAAAAGAAATTCTTAAGAAAGAGTTAGACACGCTCTTAGTAGAGGGAACCATAGAATGTGAGCCACCGTATGCTCCACCAATAGTCCTTGTTCCAAAACCAGATGGCAGTATGAGACTGTGCATTGATTATAATCAAAGCACAGTCCTATAATTATAGGAAGTTTTACGCCGTCACCGTACAAGATACTTACCCATTACCTAGAATAGACGATCTTGTACACGAAGCCAAACATATTTCGGACAATGATAACATCGTCCCTGAAATAACTCCCTACCTAAAACGTCTGGTTACAATCTCGAAAACCGTTAGAGAGAGGGTGGAAAGGTTGCAAGATCAACGTAAAGCCTATTACGACAAGAATTGTCGAAAAATCTAATTACCTCCTAATGAAAAGGTATGGGTCACGCTACATCCCCTCAGTAATACTAGTAAGAAGGAAACTTCCAAATTTATGCCAAAGAGAGATGGACCTTATCTAATATTACCTCAAAGATCTCCAACAATATATAAAATTGCCAGCAGGGAAAATTGTGTGTGTATATATATAAATACATGCAAGGTAGGATAAAAAAATTCCAGGACTAATTAATTTAAAATTAATAAAACATGAAATAAACTTTAAAATGAACATATATTATGGAGCCTGAAAATAGTATTACTATTTTCCGCTAGATTGCTCTCTTGTTGAACATTCCCATAACCCCGAATCGATGGTTTTATACAAGCAAAAAAAATTAAAACGGCGGGCTTTGAAAATGTCACAATTTGAACAGAGATTATCCATAAAATTCTGTTTTTATTAGGGAAGAATGCATCAGAGACTGTAGAGACGAAAAATAAAGCTTACGGTCACGAAGCGTTATCAAGAGGAAATTATTTTTGAATAGTTTAAGCGATTTAAAGATGGCCGCGCTTCACTGGAAAACGATGCAATGTTCAGATGAGGCAAAATTCGGTTAGACAAGTCCAAAGGTAAGGTCATGCTGAAATTGTTTTTTGATCACAGAAGTGTCATTCATATTGAGTTTATACGTGACGGACGTACTGTAAATAATGAAATGTGCAAGGCGTCTCAGGGAGGACTTGTGGAAAGGAAGAAAGGAAACGGAAACTACTCCAAGATTATTTCCCCAGCACATCGGCCATTAATTGTGGCTGAATATCTAGTTATACATTCTGTAACTGCCTTGAGACATCTTCCGTACTCACCCGATCTTGCACCTTGTGATTTCTTTTTTTTCCGAGACATAAAAATGACTTGAAAGGGAACCGCTATTCAAGTGCAGAAGGGGGTCAAAGCTAATGCAACTTTTGCTGTGAAGGACATCTCAAAAAATAGATTGGAAACCGCTTTTTCACAATTATACAGCGTCTGGAATAAATGTGTAAATAGTCACGGCCACTTATATAGTATTTTGAAAATTTGACCTATAAGTAAGTGTTGTATTTTATAAAATAAAAAATTAGTCTTGGAACTTTTTGAACGTACCTTGCATATGCATTAGTATTTACTCAACAAGAGTTTTCTTCGAAAATTCCCTGTAAAAAATGTTAAAAATATATAATTTTTGTTTTAATGAAATTCATACCTTCATTGTTCATGTATATACTATATAAGCTTTGATATATATATATATATATATATATATATATATATTAAAAAAGATTTGAGAACAAACTAGATTTTAAACCTTAAAGGAACATTCGTTACTTTTTTTAAAAATAATGTGTTTATTCAAGATTATTCATCTTTCTGGAATAAATCTGGTTTTGAAAATTAAATAAAACATCTGATATCGAGTTACGATTGTGAACGATTTAATAAAGCTGGCTAAAATCTGGAATTATTTTAATTGGTAGTTATAATTTATGCTTTTAATGTCTAGTTATAATTTTTGAAGTAATTGACCACATCCAATGGGAATTGACAACTTTTACATCCCAACTACTCTCTGACTACGTTTCTTTTCTTCCTTCATATATCGGCAAAATACTGTAGACCTTGTCAACTCTACGATGTAGAGAATTATTTGACTGATCTTTGCATCCAATGCTTGCTAGTTTTGGTACTAACTTATTAAATGGCATCGGTAGAAATAACTCTATTTTCTGAAGGAACAAAAATCAGAAATGAAGAATGCTAAAAAACAGTACCGCAAGAGAACCTGCTTATGACGTGTCGTATGCGATGTTATACAAACCATTTAACAAAACATCCGAGAAGCAGAAATCATAGCCTTACTAACACAGTAAGACGGCAAATTCTCGTCATGAATAGAAGGAACTGACATCTTTTCCGGTCACTCGTGATCAGGGAAGCGTTGACGCGCTTACCCAGTGACCCAGAGTTACCTCTTACACCCTTCCTCGGATGATATGAGACAAATAGTTATTTGCCAAAAGGCTAGGGAATCAGAAGGTTTATACAGATTACTATTTAGAACTTAAACTTGTATCTCGGAGCAGTTTTGAGCTATAAATAGAGAAGGAGATTATTATTATTTATTTATTTTATTTATTTATTTATATTTTTTTAGTATTTAGGCTTAGCTTGGTTTTATATCAAAATAGTAGTTAAAATATTCAACAGGAGAGCACAAAGATGATATTCAACTGAAAACCAAACTAAACTAAAATGTTTGTTAAACAGGTTAAGTATCCCCTATCGATAATGTCTGAGTGAAGAAATTTTCCCCATTTCGTATTATTTTCGGATTTTGGAAGTTTCGCATATGCCTAATAAGATATTTTCCCTTAGATAAACGCATGAAATGTTTAAAAAAAATTTCTTTTCCCTTTTTAAGCGCTTTACTAGCCTCACCTTTTATCATCTGGCCTTTCCAAAGTTCTAACGATTACTTGATTTATCAACACATATACAGATGTTCAAAGTTCGCACGAAAATAACAAATTTAGTTGTGTTTTTTTTCTTTGAAAATTATTTTTTAAAAATACCAAAGAAATAGATTTTTGGATACCTGCTTCTCCGATGTATTCACATTGTTTAGTAACTAACAGCTTTTACTGAAACTTTTATTTATTTATTTATTTATTTTTTTTTTTTTTTTGGGGGGGGGGCTTGTGTTAAAAATCAAAAACCTGTAATTTTTCATAAGTTAGTCAGAGGTATATGAATATCTTGTTTAAAACGAAAAGTAAGCGAAATAATAGACATATAGCTTAATTAATTTACCAGTGATCTGATGGAAATGTCTCGAATATATTTTGAAATATCTTGAAAATGATGCTCTAAATGAAATAAGTTGGCATAGAAATGGCTGGCCACGAGAAACATGGATTGACATCTTATCTTTATCCACGTTACACTTATTTCACTCCAAAAAAATGTTTTTGTGAAAAAAATTGAGAAAAAATAAAAATCGACGAGGCGATTTAAAGTTGAAATAAATATCTAACACTGAGAACATTCCCAGCTTAATTTTAAAAATTTAAGTGCATATTAAATTAATAACTCCCATTCACGTGCAAAACCTTGATATTTTTAAAAAAATAAAATTGTCGATTTTATTTAACTAGTATTAAAATATCAATAAATCTTATATGTAGCAGTGTTATAAATTAATAAGCTGTTTTAGAAAATTCTACTCGTAAAGAAAATTTGGAACTGAAGCTCATTAGGTTATAGAGATTCTATGCTCACTTCTACCCAGACTTGGGTGTATATAATTTGAAGTGGCACTCTATTTGAATTTGAAGCAAACACAGTTTATACATGAAACAATGTTTATTGAATTCGTTGCACATATAATTGGCTTTTACAGCAATAAGCATGCGTACTACTTGTACGGAATGTATAAACACAGCTTTCAAGAACAATATATTTTTATACTCACGAACAGTAAGTCAAACCAGCAGTACTGCCATGTAAACTTCTGGCCCGCTAAGCACTAGCGCAGGATAACACCTTTTCAACCTTAACAACCTCTCTCTCTTTTCATTAATGACGCTGCGTGGTATTTATACTAAGCGCGTATGCCGAAATTAGCATATCTAAAGCAGCTTCTTTAATTCACTCAAAAGTTCGATTCTTGTGAATCGAATCTTGTGTATACCTTACACTGGCCTCCCTCGAAAAAAAAAATTAGGTAACTGAGGTCTGAACGGCTTCAGTTAACTAATTGAAAACGCGTGCTGGTCTGACTTTTTACATAATGGGTGGCAAAGCCAAAAAACCTTCCACACGTTGTGTGGGGGAAAAACGCCACTACCATTTTACAAAACTAACCCCGAAGGGTCCAGGTGACACCATCACACAGTGGATTTGCAGAGTTGCGGATACTGGGCTGGCCAACTGCGCCCTAAAAAACTTATTTTAGTTAAAATTGTCAACACAATTGCACAGCATGACATTTCTTGACTGTTTGTATCTGCTCTCCCCCAATTTATAATGCACATGTGTCATGATTTGTGAAGTTAGTATGTTAGTTAGTTGTTATCTGTAGTTAGTATGTATTTTTTTTTCACTATATGTCCCCTTCAAAAATTTATAAAACAACAGTATGCTTTTTTTTTTCAGTGGCTCACTCCTTCCCCTCAAAATGTTTACACAGTATATACAATGGGGAACTTCAAACCAATTTGGTTCGGTTTTATTAAAGGGTGGGAGTTAGAATAAGAGAATTGATACAAGACTTGTTCCTCATGAATGCAGCAACTTCCTTGCACCAGTCTGTCCAATCCGTGGAACCTCTCTTGATGGTCGCAGTCCTAGTAAAGGGGTTCGTTGACCGTGTGGGCATCCTTCGTGCAGCAGTTCGTTGGTCCTGAGGCGCTGGTCCGGCTTGACGATGGACAGGAGGTCTCTTGGGAGGAGGCCAACCTTGCTGGGCGGCAGAAATCTTCCGTTTCCTGTACTTATGCAAAGGAACTTTAAAATTGTCATTCTTCCTTTTGATAACCTTGTGTACCTTATCAGCGACGCATTCATCCTTTGATGGAGTTTTTGTAGTGCACACTTTACCTTTCTTCGTACTTTTGCTTGTATCGGTATTAGATTTTAATGCAGATTCTATTTTGTCAAATTTATACGCCGCACCAACGTGTTTAGTTACTGGCTTTATCTCTCTACTTGTGTCATGTTTTTCAACAAACTGACTCTATTTTTGGTATTGGTGCTTATGCAACTTCTTGTTTACCGCCTTAATTACTTCAGTATTTGCAGTTTTAATGCTGGAACCTGAAGGCGCTTTTTCACGTTTTTTATCCCCTTTAACTTTAGTTTTATCCTCTTTTGACGAAAAAGTCTCTTTGAAACTTGCGACATCAGAATCGTTATCATTTATATTCGTTAACACTGCTTCAGTTTTAGGAAGATTAAGCTTTTCGTACTGGTGCGTTTTAATGCAACCTGCGTCTATAACTTCCGAAGCATCAGCTAAACTACTTACAGTATAACTCTGTGTCAACTTTTCATCCTGACTCTCAGTATGGTTTTCATGTACTTTATTTAAAACCATATTATCAACCTGGCCTACAGCATCCTCATTCGGATGGAAACTTGAAATAATATCATCATTACCTAGCAAGTTCCTACTATCGTTTAAAGAATTTTTATTGTCGTCAACTAATAAATATTCACTAACTTCCGTAACGCATACTTCGTCATCTACTAAATTTCCTTCATTAACAGATGTGTGAATATCATCTAAAATATCGGGTATAGCATCAATAGAAGTGTCAGATGATTTATTTTCTAAACCACTAGCATTAGTATCGGCACTATTTTCAGAAATTTGTACTGGAATTACCGCATCATTCCAGCTAGACTCACTTTCTTTATAAGCCACAAAAATACCCTGACTTTCACTATTTTGAAAATAATGATTACTACTCGGACAAAATAATACATTTGACCACACAGTTTCAACAGGTTGAACCATATCCCTTCCGTCACCCCTTCTAAATATTCCTCACACTTGGAAATCTTTTCCGTAGCAAAATCTAACGCAGACTGACCTTCACGTTGCCTTAGCGAATAAATTTCCGCTTCAATTTCACTTTGATTAAAGGTCTTTGGAAAAACACTAAGAAACTGTTGCTTGAATGACAAATAGTCAAAAATCAGATTACTGCTTTGCATACACGTGTACCACTGATATGCACTACCTCTTAAAGCGGCTAGAGCAATTTTAAGTTTATCCCCCTCTGGGGTGCATTGTTGCTGAAAGTAATGCTCAATTTTCTTTAGGAATTGGCTTGAGGGGCCGCCATTGAAGGTGGCTTCGAATGGCGCAATTTGCTGAACCATAATTACCCGAGGAATATTTCCAGCAGGATTTTGTTCTACAACACTCATTTTTTAAATAGTATATAAGTACTTGCAACAATTTTATCAATATACGTACACAGTACACAGTTTTTAATTTCAATTATGTTGTTCGTTACAAATTTAACGCTAACTACCAGGGTATATATATTTTCGGGCGCCAGTATAGAGTTTCTCAGCTCACTTCTACCCAGACTTGGGTGTATATAATTTGAAGTGGCACTCTATTTGAATTTGAAGCAAACACAGTTTATACATGAAACAATGTTTATTGAATTCGTTGCACATATAATTGGCTTTTACAGCAATAAGCATGCGTACTACTTGTACGGAATGTATAAACACAGCTTTCAAGAACAATATATTTTTATACTCACGAACAGTAAGTCAAACCAGCAGTACTGCCATGTAAACTTCTGGCCCGCTAAGCACTAGCGCAGGATAACACCTTTTCAACCTTAACAACCTCTCTCTCTTTTCATTAATGACGCTGCGTGGTATTTATACTAAGCGCGTATGCCGAAATTAGCATATCTAAAGCAGCTTCTTTAATTCACTCAAAAGTTCGATTCTTGTGAATCGAATCTTGTGTATACCTTACAAGGTATTGATAAAAATTTACGTTTACTTCATAGTTCATGAATCGTAAAAAAAAAAATAAGCATTAATTTACAAGTCATCATTAAAAGTCATCTATTTTTTAATAATTTTTTAAAAATCTCTTTGATGAATACACGAAATTCGTTCAGTGTTTTCAATGTACTTTGGCCTCTTGGTTGATCCTGGTCTTCGTTACATCCTTCACCCTTTCCTCGGGGACGCATTCAGACAACAGGTCGAAGTTGTTCAGCATCAGTATCTGAAGGCTCTTCAAGGCGTGATATTTAACCACTGGATGGATGTGGCCCAGGAGCCCCAGAAGGGCATCCTTTCCTCCCAGCTTCTCCACCACTTTCTTACCCCTCGGATAGTGGCTCATGTATTCTCCCAGGTCATGTGCCGCAACGCACAGGACATCAGTATCTTTGGATGCCATCAGCATGTGAACTAAGATCTTTAAAAGTTCATACTCGTTGTTGTTGAGACGTTCTGCGCATTCCTCCCAGAACGGCTTGCTGGTGTGAACTACGCTCCATTCCAGACGACCAGACTTCACTTCCAGGAGGTACTCGTCGAATGTACTGAGTTCGGCCACGCAGTTTGTCAATCTGTCTTCGATGGCCTATGATATTTCAATGTTGAATTATTTAATTCCTTTATTTATTTATTTATTTATTTATTTATTTATTGTACTGACAATTTCTCAGTTATACTTTTCCTCAGTTTTGATTCTATGAGGTTAGAAAATTACTACGATAATAAAACTAAAAACTGATAATAATGACTTAATTTTATGCTAAAAAACAGAAAAGACAAAATCATATTTAAGAATATAAAATGGTGAATAATTAAAATATTTTTGTGCTTTTATTAATTCTTAAAAATTGAAGATCAGAAGAATATTGTTTCCTGAGAGATGTTTCCTGAGTAGGTGGTTATTCTTTGCTTCTACAATTTCCTTACAATTCAAACAATGGAAAAACTAGAACCATGAAGCAAAATTTCGAAGCTTAATATCCCTTTACGTTAGCATAACACTAGTTAAGTTAAATATAATAGACATATATAACAAATACGAAATATATCTCAAAATTATCAAACTTTTGACAACAGGTCCACCCCTGTTTTCACTCCTGCAATGAAATTTGAGGACACAGTAGAGATAACCCTCATGTGTGTCCAAGCAGGGCCCGATTTAGAAAATTCTTGACTATAGGCACTACTTGGGATGGGGGCCTCATACCACTGATTTGGGCGTAACATTTCCAAAATTGACACAAAAAAAAATAATCATGAATCATTGTGAAAGTAACATTTTACCAAGAATTGGCTATTTTAAACGTAGAAGCCTAGAACATTATCAAATAGCAAACAGCAATACAACATATTAACTTCATCATTAAAACACCAATACAATGCAACAAAAAAACTTATTAATCCCTTATATACACCATAATATACATATGATGAACTATACATATAACTATACATATGATGAATCAATCAAATTTGAAAGGATATATAAAAAAATTGCTATTAAAAAAGGTAAAATAGAAAAAAATTGAATTGGGAATTTTTCTTTTTTTCTTTTACAATAATTTTTTTTTTTTTTGGGGGGGGGGCAACATTCGAGAGCCCCTAGGCCCGGGCCTACCGGGCCTAATGGAAAATCAGGGCCTGTGCCCAAGTCGGTCTGAAGTTCTTCATTTGGCTGGGATATGTATGCCCTTGCGTGAATCTGTGACTGTCTCATTCCTGATTTCTAGACGACTGAAAATGCTGGGCAATAAAGTTTCATGAAAGTCTTACGGAAACTTGCATATTCATATCCATGAACGACTAAAATATTAATTCGTGTTAACAAGTTCAAAGAAGGCCACGTTTCTGCTGAATATTATCCATGTTTTGGCGTATCTGTAACAGCCACCACACGTTAAAAATATGAAACCTTGCGTTATGCAGTCTATGACAGTGCGAAAATTGGAAGAACTTCGCATTTAAAAAATCACTGCATTAGAAATTCGATGATGAACTCAAGATTTTAAGTTAGTCGTTAAATTAATAAATTAATTTTACGGTTTTTGATGCAAGCCGAGGTTTATTTAAGCTTTTCCTGAGTTAAAATTACTAAGGGTATTCAAAACAAAAAAAAAAGGTCAACAACGATCACAAAATTATTTTTAAAAAAGTCATTACTGCTGATGAATAGTTGACCTTTGTCTATGACTTGAAACAATTTTTCTTAGCTCTCGATGAATGAAACCACACCTATTTCAAAACTATGCAGAACGTGTGTGTGTGTGTGTGTGTTTGTTTGTTTTGTGGGGCGCCGCAGGTGTTCAAAATGAATTTGCCAATTGTTCAGCCTAAAACCTTGACGAGGTCTTAGGCTGAACAATGAGCATTACCAAGTTTTGAAGACTGACCACTAACTTTTAAACGCTAAGATACACATATGATTAGGAAAACGGTCTCATTTCAACGAAAGTGGAGAGATCGCAAATCGTCATTCAAAATTTTAAGCTCGGGGGAATTTTCCTATCAGTTTTTTACGAGTCAAAGATTCGCAAAGACTTTTAATAAAATCTATAACCGATTTGTTTTTTCAAATTTGAAGAGCATATGTAATTTTGATAGTAAAAATATTACCACTGAAAGTTTTCTTTCAAAGAGCATATTTGATAGAAAATACTTTAGGGTTAAGGCTCGTACTTGAAATTTTTGCTTAATTAAATACAACCCAAAAATACCTTCCAAAATGAATTCTATAAAAATCGTTAATCCATTTTAACCGACATGAGACTTACGGGTTAATTTTATTTTGTATGTGTATAATATATATATATATATATATATATATATATATATATAGATGAGCCAGAAAAACTGGTACACCTGCCTAATATTGTGTAGGGCCCCCACGAGCACACAGAAGTTCTGCGACACGACGTGGCATGGACTCGACAAATCTCTGAAGGTATCCTGGAGGTAATTCACACCATGAATCCTGCAGGGCATCCCAGCTATGCTCAATAATGTTAATGTCTGTGGATTTAGGTAGCCAATGGAAGTATCTAAAATCAGAAGAGGTGCTCCTGGAGCCACTCGGTAGCAACTCTCGACATGTGGTGTGTCGCATTGTCCTGCTGGATTGTCCAAGTCCGTCGGAATGCACAATGGACATGAATGGGTGTAGATGATCGGACAGGATGCTTGTGTACCCATCACCTGTCAGAGTCATTTCTAGACGTATCAGGGATCCCATATCACGCCAACTGCACACGCCCCATACCATCCCAGAAGCTCCACCATCTTGAACAGTCCCCCAGTTGGTATGTACGGTCCATGGATTCCCGAGGTTGTCCCGTACACGTCCATCCCCGCCCGATACAACTGGAAACGAGACTCGTCAGACGAGGCTACTTGTTTCCAGTCATCAACAGTCCAATGGAGGTGTTGGCGGACCCAGGCGAGGCGTAAAGCTTTGTTCCGTGCAGTCAACAACGGTACACGAGTGTGCCTACAGCTCCGAAAACCCATTTCAATGATGTTCCGTTGAACACACTGACACTTGTTGATGCCTCAACATTGAAATCCGCAATAATTTGAGGAGGTGTTGCCCGTCTATCTCGTTTAAGGATTCTCGTCAGTCGTCGACGGTCCCGTTCATTCAAGGTCTTTTTCCGACAGCACCGCTATCGGAAATATGATGTTTTACTGGATACCTGATATTCACGGTACACTCGTGAAATGGTCGTGCGCGAAAATCCAAATTGCATCTCTGCTTCGAAGATGCTGTGTCCCATCGCTCGTGCGCCAACTATATAGGGTGGTCATAAAAATCTTTGCCGATATATGGACCACTAGCGGCCGTTCCGTTCAACCGATCGAGATAAGATTTCAGATATAGTTATTCAGAGGTATGAGCTCGAAATTTTGTTAACGGCAACAAAATGGCGCTCACGGTTACGGTTATAGGTACAGAAACTCGAAATTTTCAAATGGCAACAACCACTTTTTCCCGTCGCAAAATGCTCAGCGTATGCGAAAACCCTAAATAGCGTTGGAACAGTACGTGTATCACAAAAAACAGACGCGTTATACACGCACAAAAAACAGCTCTGAGAACGGCTAACAAAAGCACGATCGGGGCGCACGGAGGAAATTTGCATATGACAGACGCAAGACACCAATCACTGATGACAACACCGATCAGACAAAAGAAAACTTTTATTTGGATTACACATTTTCCACATGGGTGCCATTATAGTGTTTTTGTTGGCCGTTCGCAGAGCTGTTTTTTTTGCGTGCATAACGCGTCCGTTTTTTTTTGTGATACACGTACCGTTCCAACGCTCTTTAGGGTTTTCGCATGCGCTGAGAATTTTGGGACGGGATAAAGCGGGCGTTGCCATTCGAAAATATCGAGTTTCTGAACCTGTAACCGTAAGCACTATTTTGTTGCCGTTTACAGAATCCCGAGCTCATACCTCTGAATAACTATATATATATATATATATATATATATATATATATATCGTACGACAGAACTATGATGTTCTTTCATATACACAAGCATGACAGCAAGATTTATATTACCTCGAGGTCTTCGCGGAATTCCGGGTCAGTGATCGTTCTACTCCGTTTTTTTATGAACTCGAGGCATCTAAACACCTTGCATTGGATTAGGAGAAGAGCGTTGTGTTGGCTAACCCCTTCATCTCGTGGCTTATACAGAAGATTGCGGAGGGTAGCCATGATAACCCTGGGCAGTTTGAGGATCTCAGTAGGTGCACTCTCCAGTATCTCGACCAAGAGCGGTATGATGTTGAACCTGCGAAAAGAGAAAGACGAGCGAGGTTCGACACTTGCGGTAGAATTTTTGCCATAATATTGTACGATTTAGCCTCTCTGTTCGTGAGTCTGGATGTCGCGATATTAGCACCCCAGTCATTAAGGCTGCTGTGCACTAACCCTATTGGATTCGTTCCCCTCAATGTTAACCTATGGATAAAATGTGTCCAAGAATTGCCGATTTGGATTTAAAGATTTTTTTTTAAAATTGTACTGAATTATAGAGAAGGGAATTTTACCCCCTTGGGGCATTTTTTGTTTTTTCAATGCAAATATTTTTAAATTTAAATGATTCGGAGGAAGAATCTGGTATAGTGTGTTTTAAACGCTCCTAATTTCCTTTGGTGGACCGAAATTTATAAAATGAATCCTTTTGAAAGGTGCAGAAAAATTCAGGGTATCTGAAAATACCATTTTTATTGGATTATCAGCGTTTATGTAGTTGCAAATAGTAGACACATTTTCTCTGTAGGTTAACATTAATGTGAGCAAATCAAACAGGGTTAGTACACAGCAGCCTTAATCTTGAAACTTTTTAGCTAAGTAGCGACAAAAGAGTAATTAATGATTATACAACCTCTGACAATAAAGTTCGGTGAATGAAATCAGAACGGCCGATCTGGCAACACTGGCGAAACAAAACGATGCACCTGCGTAGCGGTAGGTGTTGACCATCTGCCCCACCGTTGTTCAGTTGAGCGTCGTTTGTGTTCCGTGTAAGACTTCTTTTACAAAGTGCTTGTTTAGTGCGTTTGCTCCGTGCGACAAATCGTTACCCAAAATTTAGGGATGCGAAAAACGTGTTGTCGTCTTGTGCTACATCACTTGGATGACGATCACAAGCAGGCACGTTTAGAGGCTTCACAGGATTTTGTCGAAACGGCGACACCAAACTTCTTGAACTGTATTGTCACTGAGGATGAGTCCTGGTGTCTCAGGTACGACCCTGAAACGAAACGGGAAACCATGGAATGGAGTTCTCCTGCATCACCTCGTCGGAAAAAGGTCAGAGCAGAAAAATCACGCATCAAAACAATGGTCATCACTTTTTTTTGATAGTCAAGGCATTATCCACAAGGAATTTCTACCTGAGGGAACGACGATGAATGCTGAAGGGTACATTGAAATTTTGACCCGTTTCATGAAACGTCTACGCAGGATACGACCCCAGTACGCACAGCAAGGTTCATGGTTTTTTGTTCGCGACAATGCTCGCCCTCACACAGCCAATATCGCCAAACAGTTCCTGGCAAAAAAGGGGCTGGTGCAAATTGAACATCCACCATACTCGCCAGATCTCAATCCTCCAGACTTCTTCCTATTCAAACTCGCTTTCAAAGGAAAAGAGATTTGACGATATTCCTGACATCCAACGAAACGTGACGAGGCTTTTGAACTCCATCCAAAAGAAGACTTCCTGCAAAGTTTCCAGAACATGTATAGCAGATGTCAGCGGTGCATAGTTATGGGAGGTGACTATTTCGAAGGACAGTAAGGTAACTTTCGTTAATATTTCATCTACGTTAATGTTACAGGACTATTCACCGAACTTTATTGTCAGACCTTGTAGATTTAATCCAGTTTTAAGATTGTGGTCATATTTTTGGCAAAAGAGCCTGCACATCAGAACGCCGTATTTCAGTGAAGGAGTGACAAAATGGATTAGAGCGAAGACGTCATAATCTTTAAAGAGAAATGCTAAAAATTGAACTGCAATGTTTTAGTCTAAGAGCTTTTTAAAATCTTAACTTTTATTTAATTTAAAAAAAACACATAGGTCTATTGGGTCATGTAACGACCATCTTTGAAGACAGGTTTTCACGGGACGCGTGTCAAACAGTTCCAATAGCAGACCAAGTAATTTTTTAGATAAAGGTTCGTATTCAACAAAGCAAGAACTCCAATGTTTTTAGAATAGACAAAGCACCATAGGCGTAGCGTGCTGCTAATTTTTTTTAAATTTTTTTTTTTTTTTTTGGGGGGGGGAGCACGAATTGAATTCAATTAGGCCCTCCTCAGCGCATTGGCTGCCGAACGGTGCTTAGAATATGAAATATGATTTTTGAAATTGAATAATAATAGCATTGATGTTTGAGTAGTATTCAATAGTTATACAATGAGAAAATTAAATGTAATATAAATTAAATGAGAAAAAAATATATAGCATCGAACTTTTGTTATGGATCATATCATTGTTAAAAACTATGTGAAGGCTAAAGACATAATCGGAATCTTCAGTTTCAGTTTTAAAAAGCGAAAAAAAAACCAATTTTCTTAAAAGTTTTCTACAATTTTCCGATTTTAACTAAACTTCTAATAACGTTTTAATTTATTTCAAGTTCAGTTGAGGGGGGGGGGGGGCACGTGGAACAGGCATTCAAAACGAGCGAATTTTTTCGAGAGCTAAGGATTATCCAAAATACCGAACTTCTATACTGCTGAATTAAAAAGAGGATATTAGCGCCATAAAAATATTTGCAGTCTACAGTCACAATCTTCACACAAAATTAATGTGTAGAGATTTAATTCAAATTTATTTTAGTTTATTTCATAATCAGCGTCCTAACATACCAGAAGATCACTATGGCGACCAACCGAGATATTGACTGCCCGTTGGAGGATAAATCTCCCAAATGTCAAGACTGGTCCATTGAAACCCACAGGTTTAATGTGCTTGTAGTGCCGCTTACGTACAGTATCAGAATCTTAACCATAAAGACTCCTCTTGACTAGCAGACCTATCTTCTTTTATCCATGTATCAGTCGTATATCGATCCGTAAAGCGAGACAATACGATAGAACAAAATTAAGATTTTGGGTCGGATGTAGCGTAGTGGTAAAGCGTCGGTGTTTGGCGTCGAGGGTGGTCGGTTCGAATCTGAACTAGCGCCATTAAATACCTCCGCGTCTAGGCCGGATATGGGCACGTTAAATCCGTGGACTGGGTAATCTCTATATGAAGTCAGAGAGGGTGGGAGAGGGTACGATCCCCCTAGATGTCACCCATGGGGATGATTGGTCAAAACTGAAGTGGTACCCAAATAAAATGGACCTTGTGGTTGCTATTTAAAACCGGAGCCGCACTCCTCAAAGTCTATATGAACCTGGTTTGAAATAGAGGGCATTAGCAGCAATAACAAAAAAAAGTTTTTTTTTTAACTTTTCGTCATAGGATCAATTTTGTCGCTGCCTATAATACTCGAGCTGCAAATGTGTTCAATATTTTACTCATTTTACTTCGCTGCTCGAAATAGTTTTCCAGAAAATCGCGCCTCGTTATTACCGACGTCTTTAATGAGATAAATGTTGCTAAAATGTTATGATTTGGATACTAGTACTCATTATTTAACAAAATTAATTGAGACTGATTAAATTTTCCCCACACTCTTAAGTACCTTTGATATTCCAATGATGAACAAATAAGAACTGGTCCATTCAAATTATGGAAGAAATGCAAAATACAAAAATTTCAACATTTGAACTTTAAGCAGAAGTATTTTTTTTTTTAACTAACATCCCTGTAAAACGCACCTGCTCATTTTCTCCGCAATTTCAACGTTGAAAGACGACACCCAAAGACAGAAGACTAACTGGTACTGTTCTTGTGGTTTGTTTACAGAGCTCAACAGTCTGGTGATTCTAAAAATTCCATTCATGTGGAAAAAGACGGTTCTGTACTCGTCGATTTGGAGTAGTTTCTGAAGGCATCCGGCGACGGCTAAAAGGTACTTGTTGTCCTTTCGCAGCTCGTTCTTTAGCCAGTTCAAGTAAAAGTTGAGGTCAGACGATTTGGGGTTGCAGAAGTCCATACGGAGAAATTTAGTGATGATACGACTGGCTATGTTGCGCACGAATTCGTCGGCACATGAGAGATGATTCAAGAACGCCCTCCAAGGCTCGGTCTCGTCCGGGTCGAAACTCTTAATGCGGGACGAGTCTTCCCACAGCATGTCGTCTATCATTACGAGGAACTTCTGAACTTCTTCAACGACGCATATGCGCTGCACGACAGACAACAGCGCACTGAAGCCCTCATCCTAGGACAGAGAGTAGCAAAAAGTACGTCACAAACCGATCTCAGAAAAAATGTTATTGCTTACTAACATAACATATTTAGGAATTAAAAAAATTCTCCTTGACACATGAGATGAAACATAATTGCATAGTTTACAAAATGAACAGCAAAATGCTTTTAAAAAACAATAATTCTACAACCATATGCATATTGTACCGTAGTCAATAATAAGACAAGCCTTTCGCTTCAAGCATTTACTACGACACGTTTACATACTACAGCTACTACATTTAAAGCAAGTATGTACAGCAAATTAGAATATATAGTTAGATCATCAGGTTGGCTTTTCGGGTTCCAAGATAGCTCCGGCCTTCAAGGCCTCCGACCAGGAGAGCTCTGTCTCTCTGGCACTCCAAAACAGATCTCAGCGTCGTGGACTCTTGCCGTCTATCTTTATACTGTTGGCGAATTCAGAGGGATTTATTTCTCTGGCGTTTGAAGTGCTGATAAGTGTTCGAAGTTTATGAGATTCGAGCCGTCACTATAGTGTCAAAATCTGAAGAGCCCTCGAACAACTCTGGGATTTATGCGTTCTATAACGTCAAAAACCGCATATTACTAGTGCTTTATGGCCTCTTATCCAAGAGTTTATGAGACCGCTCAGATCAAGAGTTCGCAGATAGATGACGCGTTTAGGGGTATGAAAAAGGGGCATCACATACTTACTTATATAAGTACTAATTGAGTGTAATAATTAACAAAATGTCACAATATATTTGGAGAGGGTCAAGATCCAAACGTAATCCACAAATTGTCGAAAGTCGACGAAATTTCAAGTAACTCAGTCCAAGTTCAATAAGATTGCAATGTGGGAGAGCTTAAAAATTCACTGATTTATTATATACAATCTATTTACAAATAGAAACTTAGTTTCAAGAGCGGAATGTTGCTCATTGTCAGGTGAGAGCAGAAAGTCCGAGTGACTCTAGGACGTTACAAAACTTTCTTTCGCGCGCAAAGCGCCCTCTATATGGGTGGGTCCAAACAATATTTTTGCCATGAATCAAAACAGAAAGTACTGGGGGGAAACGTAAAATAGATCTGTAAAAGGAGAAGTGATACTGCGGAAAAAAGAAATAAAGGTAAGAACCACATAAAAGGAAGTACCCCGTGTACAACCAACGTTCCCTTCTAGCTGTGTGTATACGCGGCCGCCAGCTAATTTTTGTGAGTGCTGCGGGCATTGATCAGCTCAAGAGACAATCGCTGTCCAAGTGCTTTTACAGGATGATCCATGCAATTTCTGTGGATTTTAATCAATGATGTACATTGTAAAGTAAAAAAAAAAACAGTGTCAAAACATTTTATATTTAACGAATCTATAGACAACTGTTCAGAACAAATTAACCTTACAAAACTGTACGCAAAGACCTCCTGTGTGATTCAAAATTTCTGTACTTATATAAACCCCAACTACTGTATTGATTTGGCGAATGAATGACCGAAAATATATAAACTTCGAATTATTCAATGCAGTACATGCATCTGATCACAATTAACTTTCGGTAAAGTAGTTCCGTTCATAAGCTGCGAATAGTGTTGAAAAATCCATAACCAAGGCTGAAGTGGATCTAGCAAGATAACAATACGGACGAGAGAAAATTGGAGTATAATTCCTTTGATCGCAGTTGTTCTGAACTTGTGATTGATAGATCTATCTAGATCGATGTGTTGACATTTTAGACTGTAGGAAAAAAAACTTCAGTCGTTCAGTCGTTGCGGATACAGTCTAATGAGCTGCACTCTCGGTATCATAATACTGACGTCCAAATTACCTCTCTTAAAACAAAAAAAGACTTTAAGAGATTCACACACGTTTTTAAGAAATGATTGATAGTTTTCGTTACACCTACGATTAAAATTACGTGCGTTAGAAGCAGTGATACTTGATTCATACCGACAACATGTTTTAGCAAAGGAGCCGAGATTTCTTTTCAGCCTGGTGAAATCGTTATCTAGGACCTCAGATTGGATATCTATCGGTAAGCGACTCTCGGAAAATCATTAGAATATCCGAAGTCTAATGCTCTGAAAGGTTTTTTGGCGTTTAGAGATGGTGTCCGTAAAATTGTGTCAATTCATAAACATAATATGAAGTATGATTTATATTTATCAAACAGAGCGATTTCCTATGGTGTTTTAATTGTGCACATACATTATTACATTTATTATGATTTTTCTATCAACTTTATAGCAATTTAAATACAGTGCTGGCCATTAAAACTGCAACACCATGTAGGAGGGATGATACAAATGTCGCATTCGTATGAAAGGAAGAAGTTGCTGGGATTTGCAAATGATTCGCCTTTAAGCGCAATCGAACGACGCAGGAGGGAGAAAAGGCATCTTAAAGTCTGTGTAAAAGGAAAGTTACGCAGCGGATTTCTCCTTCAGAAATCGCATTTGAATGTTCGTTGTTTGTGAGAAGATCGTGTTATGCCTCGTATAAGAAGAAGAAACGGCTACCAGAACGTGTTGGAATTCGATAGCGGCAGGATCGTGACCTATCGAGAGTGCGGTTTATCGTTCCGCAATATTGCTACTCTCATTGGTCGGAATCCAACGTCTGTCATGTGAATATGGAATCGATGGGTTCACGAGGCTCATATTGAACGCAATGCGGGATCTCAACGGCCTCCCGCCTCTAATGCCCGGGAGACATGTTGTCAGGTCGGCCTTGCAGGATCGTACAGCCACATCACAAACCTTGAGTCAGGAAATGGGCTCGTTTGCAGTACGACAAGTATCTGCACGGACGATGCAGCGACGTCTGAAGCAGCACGGACTGTATGCACGGCGACCATTATTGCGGCTTCCCTTGACACTGCAGCTCAGAGACGCGCGAGAGAAGTGGTGCACCCAGCGACAAAACTGGATACAAAAGTGGCACCAAGTCGTCATTTCAGACACGTCCCACTTCTGCGCGCAGCATCATGATAGACGTATCCGTGTCTGGAGGCACCGAAGAGAACGCACGTGGCCTGCTTGCATTCGATATCGTCATACGGGTCCTGCACCTGGTGTGATGGTATGGGCAGCTATTGGATACACGACACAAACACCTCTTTTTCACGCCGTCGGAAATCTGAACAGCCAGCGTTACATTTCTCAGATCTCAAGGCCGGTAGCTGTGCCCTACCTTCGAGGCTTCGGAGACGTCATCTTTCAACAAGATAATCCAAGACCGCATGTTGCCCGTCGTGTCCTGACCTACCTCGACACAGAGGGTGTTCGACAGTTGCCCTGGCCAGCACGTTCTCCATATCTCTCACCCACTGAAAAAAATCTGGTTATGGGTTGCTGAGAGACTGGGCCGCCACCGCTCTCCAGCCACTACGATTGATGAAGTGTGGCACAGACTTGAAGCAGCATGGATTGACTTGCCCGTATCTGTCATCCAAGACCAGTTCGACTCGATGCCTAACTGGGTTAGAGCCCGTTCTAGCTGCCAGAGGCGACAGCTATGTATACTAATTTCGGATCCTGGTATAGCCTCAAACTGCCTACAAATTTAATCATGTTTTCTTCCTACTATGCTGTACACGTAAAAAAAGTTTTGTCATTTGCTTTCCCCCCTCGTGTTGTAATTTTAATGGCCAGCAGTGTAGTTAATGATTTATCACATAGTCCTGTCATTATATCATCTGTTGGGATAATTTATTTCTATGTCTTTTCGAAATCAGGTTAATGATTTTCTTAATCAGATTGATCTATAGTAATCCATAGAGTTGCAACGCGTAGCAGTTAGTTTTTACCACGAATTTTGTACGCGTTTTGTTAGGTGCTTCATTTTAAAATTCCTCTCAGTATATTTTAATAATTTAAAATAGTTGTGTATTCTACAAGTAGAAACAATAAAATACTTTTTTCATGCATAACTACAAAGGTTTGTTCTCGGATGAGCTTCGTAGTATATTTGATGTTTTTAAACGCTCATTATGCTCTTCATTATGATACATGAAAAAAAATATTATGCCGTGTAAAATCCTCGTCGACGTTTTTGGAAAACCCATGCGAGTTTACAGGCTAATTACATAATACTACACTGAAATTTAGGAAAGTAAATCAAAGTTTTAATGTTATAAAGATAACAGAAAAAATTAATAAAATTCTTTAAATGAATCACGCTGTAAATCTAAGCTGGGATGCAAGTAACATAATATTCACCTTGAAGTTTTTCAGAATCCAATCCCTCTCTTTCTTGGTTTTAGCGACCTGAAATGAGGTTATAAAAGAGTAGTGGCTCTGACTAATTAAGCCCGCCTGCATGTATGGCAACCAGTTCACCGGTTCCCCAGCACGGATAGCCGCACCTTTCTTTTGGATCAGCTTCGTGACATCTTTACTCTGCTCTTCCACGTTGGAGGGGAATTCGGCCCATGATACCGAAGAACGGACCTTTGTAACTTTGGGACCTACTGTAAGACACAGAAAGATACTATATACTCCTTTTCTGGTAACATACAAGAAGAGCAAAATATGAAACATCCATTGAGTAAAAAAATCTTACAACCACAATTAGGTTCGCAGTATAATGGTAAAGAAATCTTGAAAGAGATTTCAAAAGCTTTAATTTTTTTGACATTAGTAAGTTTAAGCTCTGACATTAATATTGATCTTTTGTCATGGTTATAAGATATGTGATTCAGATGTGGCGGCTCACATCACGAGTTAAGAATGTGTGGAAGAAGAGACCAGTTACATGCATAACGAGAGGCGACGTCAGGGTGAAAGGCTGTATAAGCGAGGTAGGTTCGCAGTCAGCCGAAGAAAACAGCGGGGCCCATGAAACATAGTACCACTATTTTTCCTATTGGGTCCGAAGAAAACAACAGAGGGCGACGCTTCATTATGTGTGTAACATCGTATTGCATGTTATTGGATTCAACGAGCGAGCAGGAAGCGACTGCCGACGCAGGCTTCGACTAGAAGCCCCCCACGCAACCACCGATGAATCCAGTCTTTGAGTTTTCTTATGCGAGTTGCAGGGAAGCGGTGAGACAGCCGAACGAAATGTTGCTATTGAGTTTGTAAAGCTTATTATATTAATTATCAATACGATTTTATCTTTTACTAAAGAACTTGTTATTTTACCTTGTGGAGTTTGGCCCCAACGGTAAGAAAAAGGGGTATAGACAACAACTACTCCGCTGAGAATTTAAAAAATTTGTCTTTTTCTTTAAGGCAAAACTTAAAGGTGTGCTAATCCTAAGGGAATAAGGTCCTCCTTAAGGTGTGCTAACCCTATTGGATTCGCTCACCTCAATGTTATAAGGCGAAAATGTGTCCAAGAATTGCAGACATGGATTGAATGATTTTTTACTCCGTTATACAGAGAGAAAGTTTACACCTTGGGGAATTTTTCATTTTTTTAAACGAAAATGGGCTCTGGACTGAATGGCAAAGTTTAAAGAAGCTTTAATATGCAACCCTCCTTTAATGTCCTTTAATAGCCATCGCGGTAGAAGGAGTTTGTGTGTTTTCAGGAGGTTGGGGACAAGAGAAGGGAGTGGCAAATTACTCAAGATGGAAATTTTCCACTACGCGATAAGTGACTTCACATCTGTCATAAAAACGCAGTGTGTCCATTGACTCCAGTTTAATATTCGGTTACAACTATAAATACACACATAATGAACACACATAACGAAGTTACACACATAATGAAGCATCGCCGTCTGTTGTTTTCTTCGGCTGACTGCGAACCTCTCCTATACAGCCTTTCACCCTGACGTCACTTCTCATTATGCATATAACTGGTCTCATCTTCCACACATTCTTAACTCGTGATGTGATCCGCCACATCTGAATCACATATCTTATAAACATGACAAAAGATCAATATTAATGTCAGAGCTTAAACTTACTAATGTCAAAAAAATTAAAGCTTTTGAAATCTCTTATAACTTTCAAGATTTCTTTACCGTTATACTGTGGATTGTGGTTGTAAGATTTTATAAATAAGTTCAAGTGGTATTCCAGCAGTTTGATTTTCCTAAAAAATTCCGCAACGTATTTTTTATATCGTTTTCGATCAGAAATTATCGTATCACGGATATTTCCTACAAGACATGTCCGTGTCTCTTTTCAAGGACAAGTGGGGTTTTAGAGTATAATATCTGTCCAGATGACATAAAACCATACGATCTCAAATACATTTTGGCAGGTTTCTTAATGCAGAATGACATATTGTTTTTATATCAGCTCGTTTCTTGCACCGCAAGGGCAATAATTCGTCATTGTTTCTAAAAAACAAAACAATGGAGCGGTTACCCACGCATACAGCTCTCACAAGAAATGTAAAATATCCGCCTCCTTCATCTTCCTGAATGGCGCGGTGATACAATATATCTCTCTCACTTTTATTCAAAATGGGATCACAATGGGAATTAAAAAATGGGACAAATGAATTGTTCTTAATTTTTCTTTATTTTTTCCAGAATATTGAATTTCTCACTATTAGGTTTTCTGTTTGAGGCACCGCTAACATGCCGGTAAGTAGGTAAACACGCACAGCGGAATTGGAAAAAAAGAAAGAAAAGAAACAGTAATTTTCATTCGAATGGGGCCGATGAAGAGCTCAAGAAATCGGTACGTGAGAGGAACTCAAAATGACGCTGGGTGTCGTCTGCCGTCCGTGGTGTGCGTTCCATTTTTCACGGTTCAGGGTTTCGCCCCAGTGACTGCAGGAGAAGAGCGGGCGGTATGGTTATCACTTCGAGTCGTTTCCCCTCTTACGACCTACTTAAAAAAACGAAGAATGGCCCTCAGATACCATTTCAATGCAAGTTCAGGCATTCAAGGTTTGACAATCACCATGGTGGGGGAAAACTAAAAATTTCTACCTATATTAGCTGCTACGAAAAATTTAAGGTATCGTAAGTTGGGGCTACTTGGACCCTAGGGGGTTACTTGGACCCAAACCGAAAAAGTGTTTTAAACTACACTTAGTTCTCTTATCATTAAAATATAGATATAATTCACAATCTCTCCAACAGATAGGAGCATTAGCTAGGTCCTGAGGTACTTTACCACGTCCCCGCTGTTCCCACCTTTTTTTAGTTCAGGTTATGTTGCTTTGTGATAAAAACACGAATTTTTATGACCTTATAACTTCCACTTTCATTTCTTTACACACTACAGTCCCACATTAAATAAGGATAAATTTACATTTCAAATACAGTCTTTAAGAATATTACAATAGTTTTAGATGAATAGAGAATCAATTAACCCAGTAAAATTTATATGAATTAACTTGTGTGCTGATAAACTAAAAATGGGGTTACTTGGACCCAAGCAAGGAAGTGGGTCCAATTAACCCCTAGTCACATTTTTGATTAGACATTCTCAAATTTCACTGCAAAAATAATTAATATCATTACTTCGTGTCAGGTTCCTTTTATTAAATGGTTAAACCGGTTCATGTGCATTAATTCGCAGATGTGATACAAAAATGCCCCAAAATTTCAAGAGCTCTCCTGGGAGCAGAAAGTATGCTGATTTTACAGCTGAAAAATTAGAGAATGTTTAAATGCTGTGAGGTCAGGAGAAATGTCTCAGAGAGATGCCTCAACCCACTTTAAAATAGTAGGTTCACTATAAAAAGGAGACTGATGAATGGTTTATTGAACAAACCTGGACATTCAATCATATTTACTAGTAAAGAAGCGTTGGACTGTGCTAGTCATTTAGACAAAATTTGTGATTTTGGATTTCCCGTAGACAAACGGGACTTTCGATTTATTGTCAAGTCTTACCTTGCAATGTATGGAAGATCAGTGAAATGTTTCCAAAACAAACTCCCTGGGCGTGACTGGTAAAATTAGTTTTGTAGATGCTTCCACTGTTAACAACAATCAGATTTGCAAATAAAAAGGGGTTTGTTTTCTGTTTTAATGTAAAATAATTTTTTCATACATTAGTTTCTATTTTTGTTTCAAGATCTTAGGTACTACTTGAGTCCACTACCTATTTGAATTGTATATTTCATGTAAAATGTAGGTTGGGTCCAAGTAACCCCAATCAGGGGGTTACTTGAACCCAAATTTCAATAATTTATTAGATATATATATAATTAAAATTTTGGTTTGAAAAAGACCTAAAATCATGGGGAATCTTCAAATAAGTTGTTCAAATCAGGTTATCAGCACAACTATGTTTTTATGGCTATCGTTGGGTAAGCTATATACAAAAATCCTCACTTTTTGGGTCCAAGTAATCCCAATCTACGGTACCGTCGAAACTGTAGAGAAAATTAAGTTCAATAGCAAAATTCCAAGAAATCCTGATTCGGCGGTTTACCAAAGAACAGCTATGAATTACTGAAGTAACTAAACATGGAACGTGGAACAAAAGGCATAAAACTCAAAGGCACCAAAGAGAGGTTACAAAGGGCACATGAGAGGAACCAAATTTGTTAACTATTTTATGATGGAGGTACCCATTAGGTGAACCAGTATAACCCCTTCTGACTGGATAACACAAGAACATTAATGCCTTCGTCGGGACTCCACGGTTGGAAGCTTGATAAGTTAACATTGGTAAGTTTTTCAGAGGCTCAAATCAAAAGTTTCTTAAGTAATTTTATATTCAGCGTTATTGCGAAAGGACTAACGTCGAATTATCTGGCATAAAGTTCACTGGACTGCAATTTATTCACTATTAAGGTGCCCTCCCCACGCATTGTTAATAAAAAGTCAGTTTGTGAGAGAATTTAATACACAGGTGTTTTTGTTTTAGCTTAGGACTAATGAGTTTTCCTGTTGAGTTGTTATGTTAAAGTATTAGAGTAATCTAAAATCCTTCGACACCTCCTCGCGGTGGGCCCTGGGGGGGGGGGGGGGGGTCTGTCGTAAGATACTGCTAACGTCGGAGGAGCGTGGGAGCCGCCCGTGTGTCGAGCTCATGAGCTCGACACACGGGGCATTGGATCCATCGTGCACGATGGATCCAATGTTGCATAAACAGACACAGATTACGCTGGATATTGTATGATAAAAAGAAATTACTGGACATCATTAGTACTTCAAAATGGAGCGTGGACATGAAAAGATCTTTAAACAGAGCTGTTAAAAGACTTGTTAAGAATACATATTGGACTTAGCGATATAATAATGTATTATCGAGATCAGATCTCGATTCTGAAAAAGGCAAGACGAGTAGTTAAGCTGAAGCGGTCAAAAAGAGTTATAACACGAGAAAAAGATCGAGAAAGAGAAGAGAAGGTGACCATGGGATAACGGTCATGCCAAAAGTTGAACAGATCGCTGAAGCTAAGAAGAAAGAGGTACAGGAACTGATCAAGCCTGGTAAAATTGGAATTGGCATTAATATTTGCAAGAAAACTAGAAAAGGGGGTTAGTTATTGGAACTGATAATAAGGAAGAACTTTATAAGCTGAAAAAAGAGTTCAAAGAGTTTGATCGGGTGAATGCGAAGCTAGAAAAGCCAAAGAGAAGAGACCCCCAGGTGGTCATATTTGGTGTTGGAGTAACGTATGGAAAAGAGGAATTTAAGGCGAAATTGAGAGAGCAAAATGATGAGCTCAAGGAAGCGGAGATTAATATGACCAAATATAAAGCGAAATTTAGTGAAAACTGGTTAATAAGTGTAAAAGGAGATGTTTTCAGGAAGTTGGAAAGAACAAGTAAAATCAAGTTGGAAAGATACAATTGGCAAAAATGCAATTGGCGAGAGCACTTGAAATCATTAATTTGTTATAACTGTTGGGCGTTTGGACACTTGGCAAAGTTCTGCAAGAATAAGAAAGTTTGTAAGATAGGTGGGCTTGATCCCCACGAAGAGAATGAGACCTGTAAAGCAAAGTTTATATGTGGAAACTGCACAAGATATAAAGAGAGATTTGCGGTGGACTTAGGCACCTTTCATTTTCTGACAGATCCCTTGTGCTTTTTTTATGACGTCGAGGTGGATAAATAGATTGCAAAAATGGATTACAGTGGGGTCAGCTCGGAACGGTAGATTGGACGCCGGTTGACTTGAAGCAGGAAATATTTGTCCTTCTCGTTCCAGTAACGTCGTATGGCGTTTTGGTGAATTGGCTGGGATTTGCGCCAGCCCTGAAATTCCGGGTTGCTATGGAATCATTACTTTTGTCTTAATTGTGAAGCACGTATGTTCTATCCTGAAGCATGGGATGGACTATGGAATTTTGTTGTAATGTATTATTCTACATATGCAGTGTCTCATAATTCGTAATATGTATTATTGGGAAGTATGCAATGATTATATTTTGTAATATTTATATTATTTTGTGAACATGAGCTGGGTACACCTTTTGTTTGTTTAATTTTTGTATAAGAGTTTATACAAATCGGGTGTTATAATTAATATAGTTAATGTTCAAGTAATGTGTTAAAGCATGGAAATATGTTAAATTTGTATTTTTTGATAATAAGTTATAAAATGCAAGTATAGTTAAGGTTACCTGAGGGGTAATCTATTTATAAAGCGTTGATAATTTTTTGTATATATATATATATATATACACTGCTTGACAATTGCTAAGGAACAGTCACATTTTTCGGAATATTTCATAATAGGCATTGATTGAAGAAATGAAACTTAGTATATATTTAGTAGAGATACTGTGCATTATTTATTATGCAAAATGGTAAAAATTTCACCACGGGGAAAAGAGGAAAACGAAAAACAAAAAAGATACTCTTTGGAGCATTTCCAAACAGCCATGAAAAATGGGTCTTCCTGCCATAATGAAACAGTTATGAGTACCTTAGTAAGGTGTGTGACCTCCTCGGACACTAGTGCACATTGTGTATCTGTTTTTCATGCTGTCTACTAAATTATTGAGGAGTCCTGGGGGGTATATTGTCCCACTTCTCTTTCAAGACGATTTTCAGTTCTTGTATGGTTCGGGGAGGGTGAGTTGTTTGAGAAACACGCCTGCCAAGAGCATCCCATGCATGCTCTATAGGATTTAGGTCACGAGAGTTATCGAATAGTATAGGCTCTGTGCTCTTTTCTTTCAAAATAAATCTTGTTCAAAGAGAGTCACATACCTGGTTCTTTATCTGTCAGCTTTTCAGATATCCTGCATCATCTCATTAGTTCGAAGTCAGATTAATCAGATCTTTTTTCACATTAACATTTATTACAACACGTAACATAACATAAGTTACATACAATCTCAAGAATTATAAGGCCTTGGAGCCTTCAGATATTATTTTGCGTATCAACGCAATCGTGTTCGGAACTCTCTCTGACACAAAAACATCAAACATTTCTCTTTTTCTAGAGCGCCACCTATCGGCACTATGGGAGGGATATTCAACAAGAATAAGCAGGCCATGTCATATGTTCAATATTTTCACTTTCTAGTGTGTCCGATACTTCGGCGGTCCTGTGTGAGCACGCATTGTCGTCCATAAACAGAAAATCTGGACCTATCGCACCCCTAAAAAGACGAACATGATCCAGAATAATCTCTCTGCAATACCGCTGCGATGTAACAGTACCTCGCTCAAAGATGTGAAGCGGTGTTTTGCCATTGTGCCTAATGCCTGCCCACACCATCACGCCTTGGCCATACCGATGACGTTCCTGAACATTCTGTGGTGCATAACGTGTTCTTCTCTTTCTCCACACTAACTGGTGGCCAGAATCACTTGTCACGGTGAAACGGGATTCGTCAGAGAACATCACTCAGGATCACTCCTGCTGATCCCAACCAATATGTTTCTTACACCAACGTAATCTTTCTCGACGATGGCGTGGTTGAAGTGGGATGCATTGAACAGGCTTCCGTGCATACAAACCAACCTGATTTAAAGCTGCTCTGTACTAAACCCATTGGATTTGCTCACGTCAATGTTAACCTATGGAGAAAATTTGTCCACGGATTGCGGACTTGGATTCAAAGATTTTTTTTTTAAAAATGGTACTCTGTCATAGAGAAATTTTACATTTGTGTACATATTTCGTTTAAAAAAATGCAATTAATATTTTAAAATTTTAATTATTTGTGTTTATATTATTCGTAATTATAGTGTGTTTTAAAGGCTCATAAATTCCCTCCGTGGACGAAATTTATAAAATGAATCCTGTAGTGCATTGCAGAAAAGTTCAGGCTATCTGACAATACCAATTTTATTTGATTATCAACATTTATGTACCTGTAAATAGTTGACAAAAATATATTTTAAATAAAAAAATTTGGGGGCAGCGCTTAACCCCCCTATTGAGAGAGAGCCATTACAATCTCTCAAAATGTCAATCCTAAGGGGGGGGAATTCTCGAACTGTCAACTGGACTCCTCCCACCACAGAGTCTGCAAGAAGAGGAAAAGGGAAATACGATTTTTTTTCTTAGTACATAGCAGCCTTAATCGTCTAGAAATGGTTCTGGCTGATACATTTGCACCGGTAGCGGTTGCAAGGTGCGCAGCTATCTGACTAGGAGTGAGATGTCTGTTCCTTCTCGCCACTAGGGATACATATCGATCCTCTTGAGGTGTGATGTTCCTTCCACGACCATCGGCATGCTTTCGCAGAACATTTTCACACACAGCGGCCTTTTTTAATCGCGATATGACACTTTTCGCCACTCCCATTACTCTGGCAACAGAAGTGACAGTTTGTCCTGCTTCGCGCCGTCCAACTGCTCGTCCACGATCGCACGCACTCAAATGATGTCTTGCAGACATTTTGCACTTCATTACTGCCACACCAAACTGATTTTCACAGAAATAACTTCCAACAACCTACGGTGCTATTTTCGTCTAACACCTAACTGCATGAACTTTCGAATGAATAAAGAGTTTTCGTGCACTGTCTTTTATACAGATAACAGGTCCTGTCCTATTACGCCCTCTGCATTCCATTTTACTGTGATTGGTCTGCTGTCGGGAACGCTAGTTTGAAAAAACCAATCGTTCCTTAGCAATTGTCAAGCAGTGTATATACAGTCGAACCTCCATATATCGAAGTAGCAAAGTGCCGGAAAAAAATTCGATATATAGAAATTTCGATATATGGAATTGATCTTAGTTTTATCATAATTCTCCTAAAACATTAAAATTAAAGCTAATTTTCGTATACGAAACTTCATTTCCAATTTATATGCGAATCACATTAAATGAAAGTTAATAACTAAAAAATGATCTTAGTTTTATCATAATTCTCCTAAAACTCATAATGGAGTTTCGTATACGAACCTCCATTTCCAATTTATATGCGAATCCCATTAAATGAAAGTTAATAACAAAAAAATGAATTAATATGAAAGATTTATTGAGTACTACAAACCCTTTAAAAAAAATAATCCAGACAGTGGTTACAATGATCACAGTTACATTCTTTTAAAAAAAACTACGAATATCTTGCTGAACAGCCAGTTTTGCAGAAAATTCATCAAAGAAATGTTCGCATTTATTCAGTCCACTAAAAACTTCATCAGGGACATTTTCCGCGTGTTGAAGTTCACGACGTATTGTTTCAAACGCCAAAAATTGGGAGATTTTATTCTAAACTAGAATGAAATCTTCCAATATGTCTTGAAAAAATTTTTCGATATATAGAGATTTTTTCGATATATGGAAACAGTTTTTCTATGTAATGAACATGGAGATTTGCTAAGAGTTCGATATATAGAAAATTTCGATATAGGGAAGTTCGATATATGGAGGTTCGACTGTATATATATAGTATTTATTGTATAATGTAATTGATGTCTTGCATTTGACATGGTTTGTTAAATAAGCTGGATTGTATAACATATTGGTTGTATTTTCGTATTTTGGTTGCCTGTACGGGTGGTACAGGACTTCTGTTAACGTTTTTTGTAAAAATTACAGTTAATAAATAAAAACGGATATCGAGTGTGGTGGCTGCATAAAGTTGGGAATTTAATATGGGAATCGGTGTTTCTCCTGGCTGCATATTACCATTCCTTACATTAATTCACACCATTACATCGTTTGGCGGCTGCTGATTGGTCAATTGTGTTTACATTGGTATTTATGTATTTGGTGCGCTGATGCTTATGAAAACATGTCTGTTTTTTAAGAATCAAACTCCCATCACTATTTTTGGTAATTTTTAGAAGAGTGTTTATAATTTTTATTTTTTAAGAGTAAGGTTAAAAAACTAAAGTGTGCAAAACAGCAAAAAATACATAATTTGTATCTTGCAATTAAGATTTTAATTTAAAAAAATAAACAAAATATTTTTTAAATTCAACATTTAAATTTAAAAATAAATAAAGCTTTCATTTTTTTTTAATTCAACATTTAAATTTAAAAAAAAAGAAAATATCTTTCCTTCTTTTTAATTCAACATTTAAATTTAAGAAAAAATTCAATTTTGAGTAATATTTACTCTATTTTATTCTACTCCTAAAATTTTACAGTGAAATTACTACGGAAATTGGTAATTTCTTAAAATTTTCCATGCACAAAAAAAGAAATATGAAGGCATTTATGGCAAAAATTTGTTTTACAAATAGCTTGTCATTTTAAATTACTTTTACATTAATAGGTGGCGCCACTTAAAAAATTCACGTTCCTTGTAAAATATGGCGTATAAAATATATAAAGATGAAAGCAACTAAAAATAGATTTTATCTCATTTAAAATACGCTTAGGATCAAATATTATGCAATTATCGAAATGAAAGCAACTAAGAAATATATTTTAGCATTTATTTAATTTAAAATGCGCTTAGGATCAAATAATATGGCAATTGGCGATGCAAACTCAATTGACCAATCAGCAGCCGGCATACGATGTAATGGCGTGAATTCAAGTAAGGAATGGTAATATGCCTCCTGGCTCTGGTCGTGAGCGGGCGGTGTGAAGTGGCATTTTAACTAGGTTTATGGAGGAGCGAAGTGCCCCGCTCACACGGGGGCTGGAAGCAGGACCGGGTGTCTGGTTCTGCTATTCTGAAGTCGGGCGGTTGCTGTCGCGGAGACCGGAAATCAGTAGCAAAATTTGCCACATAAGCTTACTGCTGGGGACGGCTTACCATTCGAATATTATTCCGTTATTAAACCTATGCAATCATTCGGCCTTGTGCCAATATCTTAAGGCTGCTATGTACAAAGAAAAAAAATCGTATTTCCCTTTTCCTCTTCTTGCAGACTCTTGTGGTGGGAGGAGTCCAGTTGACAGTTTGAGAATTCCACCCCCCTTAGGATTGACATTATGAGGGATTGTAATGGCTCTCTCTCTATAGGGGGTTAAGCGCTGCCCCCAAATTGTTTATTTAAAATATATTTTTGTCAACTATTTACTGGTACAAAAATGCTGATAATCAAATAAAATTGGTATTGCCAGATAGCCTGAACTTTTCTGCAGTGCACTACAGGATTCATTTTACAAATTTCGTCCACGGAAGGAATTTATGAGCCTTTAAAACACACTATACCAGATTTTTCCCCGAATAATTTAAATTTTAAAATATTAATTGCATTTTTTTAAAAAACGAAAAAGGTACACAAATGTAAAATTTATTTCTCTATGACGGAGTACAATTTTTTTTTTAAAAATCTTTGAATCCAAGTCGGCAATCCGTGGACACATTTTCTCAATAGGTTAACATTGAGGTGAACGAATCCAATGGGGTGAGTACATAGCAGCCTTAACCCATCACTGTTGAAAACTATAAGTATCAGGTGTTTTATATTCAGGTGAAATTAATAATCAGGTGTTTTATATTCAAGTGTCCGCCATAGGTAGGAAATAGGCTGAATAATATCTCTATGGACCATCTTAATGATCGACGATCAAAAAGTAAGCTAAGTTTTACAAGCTGTGTGCCAAGAAATATCCTTGACTCTTGGCTCCACATTGAGATGTGGGTGCTCGGAGCATTTCACCGCATGTAAAAGGTTGACAGAATTCCGTACGAAAGCCGTGCATGACATTTCCACCTATACGGTGCTCCCAGAAAAGTGGCCAGCAAAACCGCGGTGTCATATGACGGTAAGGATAATGTCCAAGAATACCGTCTGCCACATTGGAGAGAGGGAAAAAAACATTCGCGAGATATTCATTTAACTATCGACGATTTATTAAAAGGTTTCCAATATAAATCAGATAACTAGATGTCTATCCGAAAATATGTGAAAACAAAGGTCCGAACTAGTTGAATACAAATTTCCCAAACTATGAAAGGATTACAATTTTCTCTGGCGCCACTTTAGCAAGCAATGCTTTAGTAAGATATCTTTAGCTTTTAAAAGTCTGATTTAACTTTTATTTTCAAAGAATTTTCGTCGATTTTATCCCAAGACAAAAAACTTAACTACAACTATAATAATGACCAGATCATCCGCAACCTTTGGGTTACTTATAACTCGCAGGAAATGAAGAGTTCAAATTCGTTTCGACATTGCACCGAAATAAACGGGGGAGGGGGTAAATAATTAAAAAAATTATTTCAATCTATCTGTGATGCACATAATTCGACAATCAGATATAACTACTTGTTGTTTTAAGAAGAAATTTAGCCATTTTTCTGAAAATAAAATAGTTTTTCTATTAATAAAAGTATCCTCTCTCAGTCGACAGATGGCAACGCGGAAATTTAAAATAAACCCGTCTTTTGTCTAAGCATAATGCTGAATACTATGAATGCTAGTACACTCAGAAATTTGCTTAATCATGTCTGTAGTTAAGATTAGTTTCTGTTCACTCTTACGTCACTTTTTGGGGTAAAATCTGACAAACCTTGAATTTTATTTTAAGTATAATAATATAAATTAGATAACTAGATGACTAGGGTCTGAAGCAAAATTATTTCAAATGGCGGAACACGTCTGGCAAGATAGGTGGAACAATACAACTGCTGGAACTAGAGTAAGAGAAATTTTTCCTCAAGTTAAAACTGACAGGCTAAGTGCAGATTTTTACATAAACCAAGCTATCACTGGACATGGGTCATTTGGTAGTTATCAAAGCAGGTTTCACGGAAACGTAGCACTTGCTCTTGTGGTGCTGAACAATCGGTGGAGCACTGTATGATAGTATGCAGTCAATTTAATAATATACGCAGAAGCTTACCTACCAATATTGATATCTGGAATAAGAATAGGTTTTATAATGATTATTACTGTAGAAGAGCCATAAGAAAAATAGTTATGGCCCTTATGGCTATTCATTATCCAATTTCATAGATATTCTATTTCGTTGTGTGTTACACAATTAGCATAAGTCCCCCCTCCCTTAAGTTTTTTTTTTTTTTTTTTTTTTTTTTTTTAACAACGCATAACCGAAAGGTTGGGTCGTTTATATATTTGTACACAAGTACCATTTTAAGTATAATAATAGACGACCCTCTCCATCGGGCATTAGAGCTAACTTAAAATTGCTAAATGACTGCTACAGACTCTAATGCTCATAATCCAAAAACAGGCACCGACTTTAACGAAACTTTTAATATTCCGTTTCTACTTATACCTTGGCAAAAATTGTTCAATTGTGAGCCTTTTTTGTAGTATTAAAATAACAAACACACTCAGATTTTTCATGTTATATAGATAATTAAAAAACATTTGAAAGTTATTTAATTAAAATTAGTCCGTGCAATGTCGAAAAAAAATTGGATTAGCTGGAAGAGAAATCTTTTTTTTAAGTGGGTCTATGACTATGTATTTAACCTTTAGCTTACGGGGCTCGTTTTTACGATCCCCTTTGAATGAACGGCCATTAAGGGGGTTATATATATATATATATATATATATATATATATATATATTCATTCTTGTGCCCGTATTATTGGAATACGTGCTATTCCACCCCTTAGGAAAAAATTAACACATAATTTTTCCCCGCAAAGTTACCATGGAACACATGATAATTGTACGACGGATATTTCTGCTGCTTGTAATATCTAGCTTCTGTTACCATATACAGCTTATAGATCAAACATATTGACCAATAAGTCTTTTCTTCATTTTCAAAGGTTTATAAATGCCTATTCCTCCAACACAACATTAGCTTTATTTTGACGAACAGACGATAAACTTATTAGGAGCCACATGATTAATTGTGTCATGATGGGGTACTCTAAAATCTTCCAAACAACACTGACAAAGAAAAAAAAATTTAAGGTAGTTTCTTCTAACGAAACTACCGCGGGTAATTAACGTAGGATTACTTATCGTTGCTTACCTCTTTTGTATGTATATATGTATGTATGTGTTGTGTATATATGTATGTACGTATGTACTCGTATATATATGTATGTCAAAATTTTGACGCATTTTGGTACTTTTCTGTTTAACTGTTTAATGTTTGCTCAAGCTATACAGACTGGGTTTGGCGCGCTGCCAAAATTATAACTCGCTAGGACGGATGGACGGACAGTTTTAGCGCCTGAAATTTTGCTTTCCGGAGGACCGTTATTGAGGAACGTAATCCTACGTTGAAAATCACACGGTCTTAAAAACCGTTTAACGGGCTTGTGGCGGCCCTGTGGTATAGCGCGCTGATTTTCGGTGCTGAGGGTGCTCGGATCGAATCCCGGCGTTGTGCCACGTAAAATGCCTCCGTTTGAGCCGTCCCGTTATAAGGGGTAATGCTGTCCGCCTATGTGGTGCCCCCATAATAAAATGAACAGTAAACTGCGGCGTAGTATAGGCAAATGTTTGACGAGAAGTGCCTCCGCATTGAACAAACAAAAACCGTTTAACATATAAGATAGCTCAGGGAAAAGTTATAACCGATAACTCTGGGCAATCTGCATTCTCAGACTACAGTAGCATCGTATCAGTGACAACCGAGACTGTTATTATTAGCACATTAAAAATGAAAATGTGAGAAAAATTAATCCAAAATCAAAGAAATATTTCCATTAAATTAAACATATGCATAATAACAGAAACACCCATTTCATTAACCTTTAGCTTACGGGGACATTTTTCCGATTCCCTCTTTAGAACGGGAAATTTCATACCCCTTTGTAAGAACGGCCATTAAGGGGGATTATATATATTTTTTATATATATATATATATATATATATATATATATATATATATATATATATATATATATATATTTATTTATTTATTTATTTATTTATTTATTCATGGGTCCGTATTCTTAAGATACATCCTATCCCATCCCGTAAGGAAAAGGTTAATACCCACAACAAAATTTTAAATTGGCAACTAGTTTTGGACTAATAACTATAAGGCCGTCTGCACACGGGGCAACTCAAAAGAAACTGATATCTGACTCAAATCACAAACCAGTCCGTGATGAGTCGCAACCTATGTAATTTACTCGTTACAAACCCGTCTGACGGGTTTGTAACCAGTTGCGCCGTGTGCGTGGCTCCATTCAATTACATAGGTTGCGACTCATAACGGACTGGTTTGTGATTTGAGTCAGTTATCAGTTTCTTTTGAGTTGCTACGTGTGCAGACGGCCAAAATCTACGACAGGCAAGATTGCACAAGGTGGGATTGAGGAAATTCACAAAATTGAGAACTCCCATCATTAGTTCGGAGCCGGTCGCAAATTTCAATGTTCATGGTGAATTTTAAGAAGTTGCGGGGAATTTTGCTTCAGTCTCCCCCCCACTGGTATCATGTGTACAAATCACGCGCCGTTCCAAACGCAATTAGAACGGAATTTTCCGAGGTCGTCTTCACTTTTCCGGGACCGGAATCCCTCGACGAAGACTGAATAGGAAACGCCTCGTTCTCAGATTAATTTGCTATTCGTTCCGCCACATTGGCAAAGGGATTCGTTCTGCCGTATTGGGCATCGAGAGGGTAAAAAAATTTGCTCTCCACTTGAGCCGCAGGTAAGCCACGGAAGTTACTATTTTCTTACCCTTAAAATAATAAATGCTGTTAATTTGAATTTTTGTTGCAGTCAGTGCGTAACTCGGAGGAATCCGGATTGAGTGAGCTTCCTCCAGATGCTCTTTGACACCATTGTTTGAAGAGGGAAGGCAACCAAAACAAAGACCAACAAAAACATATTCTTTTTATCCTTTTTTTCACAAGGAACAGTATATCAGATAGTTTCCCTCCCTGAAATCTCCTTTACAGGTCCCTCTTCTTTATATCAAACAATAAAGTGAATAATACAGAGGCTGTTCGCACATTTTTTAGACGATTTTGGTAAGCGGTAATAAAAAATCGTTTGCTGCAAAAGAAATAATTACAATTGTACTATGTTTTTAAAAGTCAAAATTATCGTCTACGGCTTGAAAGTTTTGTTTTTATTCAAAATGGCGTTTTTAACAAAGCAGTGGTTCGAAGGCTCCATTTATGCTCTTTCGGAAGAGAAATATGCATACTCCGTTATCCAAAAACGATGTGAGAGTCATGGTTTTGTGATATCTAAAGCGTCGATAGGTAATATCGTCAACAAGAAAGGAAAAAAACGTCAAATTGGAGCCTCAAGTGGGACAAAAATTCCAAACAAGTATCCAAGGAAAAAACGGACATCTTCGACTATTGCAAAGGTACGTTGTTTAATGTTAAAAGAAAATCCCCCTAGTCAAAGGACAGTTGCAAAATCATTAAAATTCTCGGTGTCCACTGTAAACAAAATGATAAACGTTGAGTTAAATCTTAAAGCGAAAAAACGCAATGTGCATCGTCTTCTTCCAAATCATATCGCTGAACGCAGGACACGCTGCAGAATTCTATATGAGAAACACTTCTCCAAAGAAAAATGGAAAACAATTGTCACAATAGATGAATCTTGGGTGTATTTAAATGATTGCAACAAAAAAAGAGCCATTTATTATCATAAAAGGGGAGAAAAAAATTTAAGTACATGGCTCAAAGAATCGAAAGAAAGTTTTTCTAAGGGATTCATGATTTTTCCTGGTTTTTCTTATAATGGTAAGTTAAAAATAAAGAGAGTGGAAAAAAATGTCAAGATTAACTCCAAATACTATCAGGAACATATTTTATCGCCAATTTTTCTGAATGAAATACCATCGCTTTACCCACAGTGCCATCAATCTGTGAGACTCCATCAGGACAAAGCTAGCAGTCACAAATCAAAATCCACTGTAAATTTCCTAAAAGAAATGGAACAAAAAACTGGTATGAAGGCCATACCCTTCACTGATATCCCTACTAAATCTCCCGATGTATCACCTATGGATTTTTGTGCTTTCGAACTTTTAAAATCTGCATTATCCAAACGTCGTCCCAAAACCCTTACATGACTCTGGAAAGCTGTTCAGGGGGAATGGGATAGAATACCTCTTCTGACACTTCAAAAGGCATTATTATCCTGGAAATTGCGGTGTCGAAAGATAGTTCAGAATAAGGGATGTCCAATAGAACATTTAAAACACAAGAATTTTATGTAATTTAGTTTTGTGAATACAATATACATCGTCTAAAAAGTGTGTGAACAGCCTCTGTAGTATTTCAAGTATGGCATAAATGAATGCTAAATGAATGATGCAGACTACCTCAGTAAATATATATATAACACAGCTTTTGAGAGAAATACCGTCGACTGGGGTAACTTTGTTCCATTTTTCATGTTTATTTCACAGGAAAAGCAAATAATAGTTTAAGCCAATTAAAATTTGATATGGTAAATGGTTTATATTACTTTAAACATATTTAACTGTAATATAAACCACTGTTAAAGTATACATACAAACTTTAAACAATTTTTAATTTAAAAAATTTTGGGGCTGATGTTACCAGGAATTGGGGCAACTTTGGCCCAGCTCTTGAAAACCGAACATTTAAATTGCTGAGATAGCTTAAGCCAATGTTAGACCATGCACAAGTATTGCCATATTACCTATCAATAATATTTTATCTAATCCGAGTTCATCTCAAGCTTAATTTGGAAAAAAATCAATAAATCAACATTTTTTCTATAAAAAAAAAGGCAAGTGGAATTTTCAAAGAAAAGAAAATAATAATAGATAAACAGTAAACAGTGATTTAACAGTCTTATATCTTTTGATGAATTGATAGTCCAAACTATGGAGACGAAATATAATCCAATTATGGAACAATAAACTGATTCCTCTTTGACTCGATTTTCGAAGGATTGATTTTCCCGCTCACTTCTTCCCACTCATAATTTATACAGTCTTGTGTTTCTTGTCAACGCCAAAATTTGAGTTTTCTTTCCATACATGCCACAGTCGGTCCGATATCTGTTAAACTTAAAATCTTTCCAGGATATTTAACACCATCGTACTCCACAATAACAAAATCATCTACAGCATACATGTGCAAATTCATAGTCCGCCTGTTTTTGAGATTTACTTGCTTGTTTGTAATGTTTCATTTATTAATATTTCTGACGTGCTGGAGCATTGTTGTTTTCGCCTCTTTGAAACTGGATCCTTTTTAGAAGTAGAAGGAGTAGTTGGAGTAACTTTGGCCCAACATGGCAGTTGGGCCAAAGTTACCCCAAGACCTGGGGCAAAGTTTGCTTAACGTAGTAAATATTCACTATTTCAAAAACCCCAAAATAAATCAAGATAATGACAGTGGAAATAGTTGAAACAATTAATAATAAATTGAGGCAATTCGCTTACCTGCTGTGAATCACGTACTCTATCACATTTACAAGGAAAAGTGTTGGAAGACAACAACAATATATGTTTTAGTGATACCAAAGTGGAGCAGCACTGTAGTTGTGTTAAATTGAGGAACTAAAAGACAAAACTATGAGAAAGTCAAGGCAGTAATGCCACCTATTCTCCCTTTCAATAAATAATTCATAATCTCTCTCCTTTGTCTAGATACAGCAAGTACAATCTTTTGTTTGTTTGTTGGGCCAAAGTTACCCCAGTTGACTGTATAGGTTTATACTTTTCGTGCCCAACACGGGATGTTTTAGGGACACAAATTACCTTATATGTTTGCAAAACATTTCTGTTTAATCATTTATTTAGAAAAATATTAAATGAAAAACTTTTCATTAGATCCAATACCTTAGAACAGCGGTTCTCAACCTTTTTAACCACACAACACCTCCTCGTCCTCCAAAAAAATTTAAATGAACACTTCGCGACCCCCCAGATCTAAACTTTATAACAGTAATAATAAATAGCTGCACAAGCGACTAGTTCAAAATATTAAATTGCCTTGATAGCAACCTTTCGTGACCTCTCCTGGGTATCACAGCCCCTAGGTCGAGAAACCCTCCCTGCCTTAGGACAACAAATTGCAACCCAAGTTTCATGAAATGTAGTCATGAGCTGATCGACAGTATACCCATTGTTTTACCTTTCTTTGTAAATTTTGTTTAAGAAGAATTAACTATACAAGCTGTTTAAATTTAATGTATATTTTTGCAACCAAAAGTACCCACACAGCCCCAGACTCATCTGGCTAACCACAACTATGCGTTGCCGTCATTCTTTAAAACTGGCTTTAAAAACGATCAGTTATGAATCCTAAATTTAAAATCTCGTTTAAGCAGAGTTTAAACAGATATGGCATTATACTGAGTGTGATTGCCATGTTTTATTAACTCGCTTTCTTGTTTGTTTGTTTGTTTGTTTGTGTGTGTGTGTGTGTGTGTGTGTGTGTGTGTGCGTGTGTTTGTTTGTCCAGTTCAAATCTTGCAATCGATTTTTAACTAACTTCCCGACTAGCTAGACATTTTAAACTTTTAGAATAGCTCAGAACACAATGACAATGCATTTTTTTTAATACTTTTAGCCATCTTTAAGCAGATTTGAATTCATTTTCAGTTAATTTTGTTTTGTAGACTGGTGCAGCCATCTATCGACCAGGACGGGAACGAAAAGTTAAACGCAAGTTAAGTTCCAATTAACTTCATTTTCTTTCAAGTTGATGGGATAATTCATAAAAAAAATTTTAAAAAAGTATTTATTAATACACAGAACTGTCAAGTTTATATGATTCAATAGAAAATTTAAAAATCATGGTATATAAAAAGTTCTTTATATCTTGTAATTATTTTTACTATGTTGAATTACAGACAAACATACATATTTAATGTCATACAGTTAGGTCTGTTAGCAACGTAGCTAAATTTCGCTCTTTGCAATTCAGATAATAGACTACATTTTACATCTGGCTAATTGTAGATGTAACTACGAACAGACATCCACTTTGGCTTCTTTCGGGAAGCTTTAAATTGTGCGCGGTATGTTTTACTGTGAGCCAGACACACACTTGGAGGCTTTTTCGCGTGCAGTTTTCCGTTTCACAGCGATTCGTTTCGCCCAATTGCTTCATGAGGATCAAGCCTCAAAACTGGGAAGGATGACCTCGGGGAAAACAACGCCCCAGACCGAGCTAACTAACATGAGCGTACAAAACATTGTGGCGATTCATTTGAGCGTATCGCGACTGAACAAAATAGTTCCCAGTTTTCAAACACAGTAGCAAAAATTGCTGTTTAAGGAACATTTTTAATTTTTTTTCTTCTTCCAAATTGTATTCTAGTGGTATCAGTTGCGTGTTAGAAGTCGAAATAATATCCTTTTAGAAAAACGATACAAATTGTATAAGGTTCGGCTAAATGCTAAAACCCATGTGTTTCAAGGTATTCTTTGAGGCAGCGGCGGATCGTCGCACAGGTGCACAAAGCGCTTGGGGGCTCGAAAATCAGCAGATTCAAAATGAGATACATTCTGCGAACCTCAGGCAAACATACCATCTTCACCTAGACAATTTTGCTGTTCGTCAAGCGACAAACGGCGTACTGCAAGTTTTTATTACCTAATAACTAACCAATAAAATTTCCTTTACGACAGTTAGAAGATATCTTAAGCAATACATAGTATTTATCAATAGCTTTTCAACAAGGGGGGCATTAAAACTAGATCCCACTTGGGGGCCTCCAGATGTTTCATCAGGGACTGGTTTGTGATTTGAGTCAGTTATCAGTTCAAAAGAAACTGATAACTGACTCAAATCACAAACCAGACCGTGATGAGTCGTAACCTTAATTCAATTACATAGGTTACGACTCATCACGGACTGGTTTGTGATTTGAGTCAGTTATCAGTTTCTTTTGAGTTGCTCCGTGTGCAGACGGTCTTATGGTTATGCACGTGTACCGTTTAAATAAATTTAAAAAAAACTGTGCCTTTCGCTAATACTAGTATATGTCATTTAACAGCTAGTGAGATCAGGTTTTAAAATATATGCATACAATAGTATTTTTTATTAACTATAACGTGCAATGATATAGAAGCATTCGCAAAATTTAAGAAGCAGTATGAGTTAACTCCAGTTTTGACCATGTTTTTCCAGTTATCAACGTCTAATCTAACTCTTCTCGATACATTTTAGATGAAACAAAGACGTATGTTAAAAAAATTAGTTGACCGAAAAATTAGGGACGATATACTCATCTAGGATTTGTCGCAGACTTATATTTATCAATTTAAATAATTTTGAAATTATTACTATTAAACTTTTAGTTCTGAGTTTAGAAATGCTAAGGATAAGTATTTTCATTGCGTTAATTGAAGATCAAAAATATTTGTCGTAGAGTAGAGTACGTCGTAGAGTATGCGAAGCTTTCGATCCAAAGCTTGTTTGCTACTGCTATTTCGAAAATACGTATAACGCAATGTAACTTCAGCAGATGATAATTTAACTTCAAGTTAATAAGCTGTTAACAAATCGTTCTTTTAAATTCCTTATATCATTTTGCCCGTTAAAATATCTCTTAAACTATATAATTTAACCTACTACAAACTTAGAATAGAACAGTTTTATTCCTCAGATAGCAATAAATCTGTCTACAGAGAAGAAATAGGGGTAAATCTACCAACGAAAACTTCTTTTGCTTGATGTAACATCGTAAAATTTCTTTTTCCAGATTAATAAGGTGAGGCTATTACGCGCTCGCATTTGAATCGCCAGAGTTAGCGATGAATAACGTCTGTAGTTTAGAACAAGTATACAGAGTCTTTGTAAGCGATAATTCTTTTATGATAAGCTCCTTTTAAGAACTTTGTAGCCTTTGCTTTGACAATTTCGAGAATTTAGTCGCTTGCAGCTATATTAAGCGCATACACTTTCTTCATATTAAACAAAAATTCCTGTAACTATACTAAACGCACAAAAAAGCAACTTCCGTATTTTTGCGATTTTGACCACCTCACATCTTTGAAATGCAGAAATTCTGTGTAGAATCGAGATCGATCAAAGGATCCAAATAATTGCAACAGAGCTGAATGGATCCGATTTGTCTACATATGCGTGCTTCTTGACGCCTCTTTCAGAAACAAAAAAAATTAATTTTCTGGGGGAGAGGGAAATCTAATTTATCTCAATGCCACTTCAAAGGCATGCCTCGAATTTTGTCTCCCCTTACGTAAAAAAATAATGATAATAATAATAATAACAACCTGGCAAAAAAATCTCTAAACCCACAATGGCCACTTCACTTCTAATCTGACCAGAATTTGAGCCTTAAAAATTCATTTAGCATTTCAAAAGATTCGGCCAAACGGTTTCTAAATTTCGCCATTTTCTTATTTGTGGACGTGTTATATATTTTTGTGAACTGTAAAAATGAGATAGTTCATGACGAAAGGTAAAAAAAATTAAAAAAATTGATACTTTACGTTACTTAGTTTTTCTAAAGAACACTAAAAGAGAGTTTTATTACCATTTTTATGTTCAGAGTGATGATTATTTGCATTCTGTGTTTTTTCAGCCATCAGATAATTTTGCACTTACATTGAAACATTCTTTACCCTAATTTTTTAATTTTTTTTTGTTAAATACAGACTATGACGAAAGATGAAGCAATGATATAACGTGACAGAATTTCTATTTCGCTATTATCGTTTTGCAGCTTTGAAAATTCATCTTGTTTAATTTAGGATAATTAGTAAACATAAAATTTCAAATGTACATATGACATTAGTAAATAGAATCCAAAGTTGCCAAAATATAAAATTATAATGTTAAGAAAATTGAGCTTGCGTATCATTTGTAATTGTTAAACTTTTTTATTACACCAATTATTTAGGGGGGGGGGGGCACACGCTGATAAAATGAAGTACGTTAAATTTTAACTGTCATAATTTCACAATGTTGGAATTAGACACTGCATCCATGTTTAATCGTTTACCCACAATAGAAATTGCACATTTCTACTGTAGAAAAGGTTTCATAAGCGTGTGACGTCAGTTATCGTGTCCTTGGTTGCAAACATTTTCAGCTTAAGTAAGATGTCGTTCACGTCTCTAAATTACCCCACGTTTTATGAAATATAATTTCATCGTGGTATTTTAAATAATTTTTCATTTAAATAGCTAGCACACAAAAACAAACAAAACAAAACAGAACAAAACACCTCGAAGACTGCTTTTCTATGAGTGTAAACTATTCTCAAAAATAATTCTTTATAAATAATCTCATAATATTAATTGCGTAACGAATATTGTAATTATACTAGTTGGCATTCGAATGTTGTGTAAAAGGTGTTAATTGAACATGGCGAACTTCCCCAAATATCGTCCTCCTGTTCCGAAAAATGAAAAGAGATGAACACTCAGATGCAAAAATCTAATACAGATATCGAATGGTGCTGCCATCTGAGGAGGAATGTATTAAAGAGAATATTGTTTAATACGTTACACAGACATAAAATTGTTTTTGTTATTAAATTTAACTGACAACTAAAAACAGTTTACCTACAAATCTTGCACGAATCATTTCAAGGCTATATATCCATTAAATATGAATTCTTTCAAAAAATTAGCATAACTCAATCATCATTGATTTCAATTGTCAAAGCCTGAAACATATTATATTGAACTAGGTGTTTAAAGCATAAATGGGGGGGGGGGGGGGTTCTTTAGGAAACATAAGAAAAAAGAAGTTGTGAAAATGTAAAACTTAAATCCGTTGAACTCCTTTGATAACAATAAATATCTATATATATATAAAAAACAGTTCCATAACTGACTGACTGACTGACGACTGACAGATAACGCACAGACCAAACCGCTGGACCTAAAGGACTGAAATTTTGCATGGAGATTCTTCTTATAGTGTAGGGGTGCACTAAGATAGATTTTTGAAAAATTCTTCTTAGATTTTTTTAAAATTAAATTTTTAAGCTGTTTTTGTAAATTTTTCAAGTTTGCATTTAAAATAATCTGAGGGTTATAAATTTACATCACGAGAAAGATCATAAAATTACTTTAAAATGAGATTTTTTCGTATCTTTACCTCCATTTTCTGATTTTTGGTGAATTTTTAAAGATTAATTTTTAAAATTTAATTTATTAAATGCTGATCACATGGTATCTTTTCTTTTTGCGATACTTTAAATTAATTTTACGTCACGTGCATAACAACGAAATAAATTGATAAAAAAAAGTTATTAAAACACGGTAAAAGATAAAATATAATCACTAGACTAATTGAAATGGAAGTTTTTTAAGAATTTAATTCAAATTAGTATGTTTTATGGATATTAAACATACAAATTAATTGCATACATTGGCCGTTGTATTTAATTTGAATATTTTCTTCTACATTATTTTGTCTATCTATCTATCTATCTATCTATATATATATATATATATATATATGTAATAAATTAAATATTAGGCCCTCCATTCTATCATTTAAATTCCCTTTCCTAAATCCAATCCCCAGTAACATTACTTTAGCGCTTTAAAAACCCATAACAACAGAACTTCCCATAAAACAGCAAACGTTGCATTGCTACACGTGTATACGTCTCGAGAAAGGCGTGGGTTCGCATCGCCAGCCCCAAATTCCGCTGACATTTCAAAACAAAAAGCACATGTACCTCGCTTCTAGCGAGTAAGGTTGAAAGGTGATATTACACTTCGCTCCGAGCTGTTGTCTGAGATGGACAGATGTTACTATCGCTCTAATAAAACTATTCGACACGACTGCTTCAAAATTCTAATTCCTTCCAGGCTGAGTCTAGCTTCAGCCATGTAAATTTGAGCTAGTTTTCCTTTTCAGGTTGCCTTTTAAGAACGATATGTAATGGATATATTACATATATATATATATATATATATATATATATATATATATATTGATTCTATTAATTGCATACAGTAACCGTTGTATTTAATTTGAATGTACTCCGTAGCGAAGCACGGGTATTCAGCTAGTGTATATATATATATATATATATATATACAGTGGACGCTCGTTAATTCGAACTCGGTTAATTCGAACTTTCGGTTAATTCGAACTAATCCAAAGGCCCCAAAAAACTTGTATTGGAGTTAATGTTAAAAATATCTCATTAATTCGAACTAAAATTTTATCACTTCGGTTAATTCGAACTAAAAATTTGACAAAAAAAATTCTTTTTCCTCGTTTAATGGAGAAAATACTCACTGTATTTATTATTTTGTGTGTCAAATTTTTTTTTCTGTGTAAAGAGGCACATGCCTGCATTCCTAGACTATTGCATGTCCGCTAAATGTTAGTAGCTATTGTCCTTCTTATTACTGCTAAACTGAAAAAGCAATTTTCCTTTATTTGGATTGATTTTCTTAGAATTTCAGAAAAACTAGTCTTTACTACAGATTCTGGGGAGCTGCGTCAGTTATAACTGCAGTGCAGACAAGTTAATGTGGTCTAGTTTTTCTTCCTCATTGTGTGGTGTGAACATGTAAAAATTCAGGATGTCTACACGTGGAAAGTACAAAACCCTTACTTTGAGACAAAGGTAGAAATTTTAAAGAAAGTAGAGAATAGCGAATGTAAAACAAAGTTAGCAGCTAACTATGGAATTAAACAAAATGCCTTGTCAACTAATTTGAAAAACAAGGAGTCAATTTTAGATTCATGGAAAAAATCAAAATTTGCTAGAGGTAGGAAACGCATGGGAAATGCGTCCCAAGAAGTTCTAGAAAGAGCTCTACTGCTATGGTTCCAGGATGTTAGATCTCGAAATTTTCCGATAAATGGACCCCTAGTGCTGACGAAGGCTGATGAATTGGCAAGTCAAATGGGTATTGAAGATTTTAAATGCAGTGATGGATGGCTTTCTCGATTTAAGTCAAGGCAAAATATTTCTTATCAAACTGTATGTTGCCAAAGCTCTGATGTAAACGAAGACGTATGCACTAATTTCGGTAGGAAACTGCCAGGGCTTTTTTCTAGTTACCTGCCGAAAGATATTTTTAATGCGGCCATAATGGATAAAGCCATAATGGAATCTATTAAAACTCTTTATTCAGATGGAACCTTCCTCTGAAAATGAATTGAAATGTTTACTTCAAATCGAGAAGCTGGCTGAACAATGTAGGCATCATAAACAGAACCAAACATCCATTTTACAGTTTACGATGTTACATCAAGCAAACTTCTTTTGCTTGATGTAACATCGTAAAATTTCTTTTTCCAGATTAATAAGGTGAGGCTATTACGCGCTCGCATTTGAATCGCCAGAGTTAGCGATGAATAACGTCTGTAGTTTAGAACAAGTATACAGAGTCTTTGTAAGCGATAATTCTTTTATGATAAGCTCCTTTTAAGAACTTTGTAGCCTTTGCTTTGACAATTTCGAGAATTTAGTCGCTTGCAGCTATATTAAGCGCATACACTTTCTTCATATTAAACAAAAATTCCTGTAACTATACTAAACGCACAAAAAAGCAACTTCCGTATTTTTGCGATTTTGACCACCTCACATCTTTGAAATGCAGAAATTCTGTGTAGAATCGAGATCGATCAAAGGATCCAAATAATTGCAACAGAGCTGAATGGATCCGATTTGTCTACATATGCGTGCTTCTTGACGCCTCTTTCAGAAACAAAAAAAATTAATTTTCTGGGGGAGAGGGAAATCTAATTTATCTCAATGCCACTTCAAAGGCATGCCTCGAATTTTGTCTCCCCTTACGTAAAAAATAATGATAATAATAATAATAACAACCTGGCAAAAAAATCTCTAAACCCACAATGGCCACTTCACTTCTAATCTGACCAGAATTTGAGCCTTAAAAATTCATTTAGCATTTCAAAAGATTCGGCCAAACGGTTTCTAAATTTCGCCATTTTCTTATTTGTGGACGTGTTATATATTTTTGTGAACTGTAAAAATGAGATAGTTCATGACGAAAGGTAAAAAAAATTAAAAAAATTGATACTTTACGTTACTTAGTTTTTCTAAAGAACACTAAAAGAGAGTTTTATTACCATTTTTATGTTCAGAGTGATGATTATTTGCATTCTGTGTTTTTTCAGCCATCAGATAATTTTGCACTTACATTGAAACATTCTTTACCCTAATTTTTTAATTTTTTTTTGTTAAATACAGACTATGACGAAAGATGAAGCAATGATATAACGTGACAGAATTTCTATTTCGCTATTATCGTTTTGCAGCTTTGAAAATTCATCTTGTTTAATTTAGGATAATTAGTAAACATAAAATTTCAAATGTACATATGACATTAGTAAATAGAATCCAAAGTTGCCAAAATATAAAATTATAATGTTAAGAAAATTGAGCTTGCGTATCATTTGTAATTGTTAAACTTTTTTATTACACCAATTATTTAGGGGGGGGGGGGGGCACACGCTGATAAAATGAAGTACGTTAAATTTTAACTGTCATAATTTCACAATGTTGGAATTAGACACTGCATCCATGTTTAATCGTTTACCCACAATAGAAATTGCACATTTCTACTGTAGAAAAGGTTTCATAAGCGTGTGACGTCAGTTATCGTGTCCTTGGTTGCAAACATTTTCAGCTTAAGTAAGATGTCGTTCACGTCTCTAAATTACCCCACGTTTTATGAAATATAATTTCATCGTGGTATTTTAAATAATTTTTCATTTAAATAGCTAGCACACAAAAACAAACAAAACAAAACAGAACAAAACACCTCGAAGACTGCTTTTCTATGAGTGTAACTATTCTCAAAAAATAATTCTTTATAAATAATCTCATAATATTAATTGCGTAACGAAATATTGTAATTATACTAGTTGGCATTCGAATGTTGTGTAAAAGGTGTTAATTGAACATGGCGAACTTCCCCAAATATCGTCCTCCTGTTCCGAAAAATGAAAAGAGATGAACACTCAGATGCAAAAATCTAATACAGATATCGAATGGTGCTGCCATCTGAGGAGGAATGTATTAAAGAGAATATTGTTTAATACGTTACACAGACATAAAATTGTTTTTGTTATTAAATTTAACTGACAACTAAAAACAGTTTACCTACAAATCTTGCACGAATCATTTCAAGGCTATATATCCATTAAATATGAATTCTTTCAAAAAATTAGCATAACTCAATCATCATTGATTTCAATTGTCAAAGCCTGAAACATATTATATTGAACTAGGTGTTTAAAGCATAAATGGGGGGGGGGGGGGGGGTCTTTAGGAAACATAAGAAAAAAGAAGTTGTGAAAATGTAAAACTTAAATCCGTTGAACTCCTTTGATAACAATAAATATCTATATATATATAAAAAACAGTTCCATAACTGACTGACTGACTGACGACTGACAGATAACGCACAGACCAAACCGCTGGACCTAAAGGACTGAAATTTTGCATGGAGATTCTTCTTATAGTGTAGGGGTGCACTAAGATAGATTTTTGAAAAATTCTTCTTAGATTTTTTTAAAATTAAATTTTTAAGCTGTTTTTGTAAATTTTTCAAGTTTGCATTTAAAATAATCTGAGGGTTATAAAATTTACATCACGAGAAAGATCATAAAATTACTTTAAAATGAGATTTTTTCGTATCTTTACCTCCATTTTCTGATTTTTGGTGAATTTTTAAAGATTAATTTTTAAAATTTAATTTATTAAATGCTGATCACATGGTATCTTTTCTTTTTGCGATACTTTAAATTAATTTTACGTCACGTGCATAACAACGAAATAAATTGATAAAAAAAAGTTATTAAAACACGGTAAAAGATAAAATATAATCACTAGACTAATTGAAATGGAAGTTTTTTAAGAATTTAATTCAAATTAGTATGTTTTATGGATATTAAACATACAAATTAATTGCATACATTGGCCGTTGTATTTAATTTGAATATTTTCTTCTACATTATTTTGTCTATCTATCTATCTATCTATCTATATATATATATATATATATATATGTAATAAATTAAATATTAGGCCCTCCATTCTATCATTTAAATTCCCTTTCCTAAATCCAATCCCCAGTAACATTACTTTAGCGCTTTAAAAACCCATAACAACAGAACTTCCCATAAAACAGCAAACGTTGCATTGCTACACGTGTATACGTCTCGAGAAAGGCGTGGGTTCGCATCGCCAGCCCCAAATTCCGCTGACATTTCAAAACAAAAAGCACATGTACCTCGCTTCTAGCGAGTAAGGTTGAAAGGTGATATTACACTTCGCTCCGAGCTGTTGTCTGAGATGGACAGATGTTACTATCGCTCTAATAAAACTATTCGACACGACTGCTTCAAAATTCTAATTCCTTCCAGGCTGAGTCTAGCTTCAGCCATGTAAATTTGAGCTAGTTTTCCTTTTCAGGTTGCCTTTTAAGAACGATATGTAATGGATATATTACATATATATATATATATATATATATATATATATATATATTGATTCTATTAATTGCATACAGTAACCGTTGTATTTAATTTGAATGTACTCCGTAGCGAAGCACGGGTATTCAGCTAGTGTATATATATATATATATATATATATATACAGTGGACGCTCGTTAATTCGAACTCGGTTAATTCGAACTTTCGGTTAATTCGAACTAATCCAAAGGCCCCAAAAAACTTGTATTGGAGTTAATGTTAAAATATCTCATTAATTCGAACTAAAATTTTATCACTTCGGTTAATTCGAACTAAAAATTTGACAAAAAAAATTCTTTTTCCTCGTTTAATGGAGAAAATACTCACTGTATTTATTATTTTGTGTGTCAAATTTTTTTTTCTGTGTAAAGAGGCACATGCCTGCATTCCTAGACTATTGCATGTCCGCTAAATGTTAGTAGCTATTGTCCTTCTTATTACTGCTAAACTGAAAAAGCAATTTTCCTTTATTTGGATTGATTTTCTTAGAATTTCAGAAAAACTAGTCTTTACTACAGATTCTGGGGAGCTGCGTCAGTTATAACTGCAGTGCAGACAAGTTAATGTGGTCTAGTTTTTCTTCCTCATTGTGTGGTGTGAACATGTAAAAATTCAGGATGTCTACACGTGGAAAGTACAAAACCCTTACTTTGAGACAAAGGTAGAAATTTTAAAGAAAGTAGAGAATAGCGAATGTAAAACAAAGTTAGCAGCTAACTATGGAATTAAACAAAATGCCTTGTCAACTAATTTGAAAAACAAGGAGTCAATTTTAGATTCATGGAAAAAATCAAAATTTGCTAGAGGTAGGAAACGCATGGGAAATGCGTCCCAAGAAGTTCTAGAAAGAGCTCTACTGCTATGGTTCCAGGATGTTAGATCTCGAAATTTTCCGATAAATGGACCCCTAGTGCTGACGAAGGCTGATGAATTGGCAAGTCAAATGGGTATTGAAGATTTTAAATGCAGTGATGGATGGCTTTCTCGATTTAAGTCAAGGCAAAATATTTCTTATCAAACTGTATGTTGCCAAAGCTCTGATGTAAACGAAGACGTATGCACTAATTTCGGTAGGAAACTGCCAGGGCTTTTTTCTAGTTACCTGCCGAAAGATATTTTTAATGCGGCCATAATGGATAAAGCCATAATGGAATCTATTAAAACTCTTTATTCAGATGGAACCTTCCTCTGAAAATGAATTGAAATGTTTACTTCAAATCGAGAAGCTGGCTGAACAATGTAGGCATCATAAACAGAACCAAACATCCATTTTACAGTTTACGATGTTACATCAAGCAAACTTCTTTTGCTTGATGTAACATCGTAAAATTTCTTTTTCCAGATTAATAAGGTGAGGCTATTACGCGCTCGCATTTGAATCGCCAGAGTTAGCGATGAATAACGTCTGTAGTTTAGAACAAGTATACAGAGTCTTTGTAAGCGATAATTCTTTTATGATAAGCTCCTTTTAAGAACTTTGTAGCCTTTGCTTTGACAATTTCGAGAATTTAGTCGCTTGCAGCTATATTAAGCGCATACACTTTCTTCATATTAAACAAAAATTCCTGTAACTATACTAAACGCACAAAAAAGCAACTTCCGTATTTTTGCGATTTTGACCACCTCACATCTTTGAAATGCAGAAATTCTGTGTAGAATCGAGATCGATCAAAGGATCCAAATAATTGCAACAGAGCTGAATGGATCCGATTTGTCTACATATGCGTGCTTCTTGACGCCTCTTTCAGAAACAAAAAAAATTAATTTTCTGGGGGAGAGGGAAATCTAATTTATCTCAATGCCACTTCAAAGGCATGCCTCGAATTTTGTCTCCCCTTACGTAAAAAAATAATGATAATAATAATAATAACAACCTGGCAAAAAAATCTCTAAACCCACAATGGCCACTTCACTTCTAATCTGACCAGAATTTGAGCCTTAAAAATTCATTTAGCATTTCAAAAGATTCGGCCAAACGGTTTCTAAATTTCGCCATTTCTTATTTGTGGACGTGTTATATATTTTTGTGAACTGTAAAAATGAGATAGTTCATGACGAAAGGTAAAAAAAATTAAAAAAATTGATACTTTACGTTACTTAGTTTTTCTAAAGAACACTAAAAGAGAGTTTTATTACCATTTTTATGTTCAGAGTGATGATTATTTGCATTCTGTGTTTTTTCAGCCATCAGATAATTTTGCACTTACATTGAAACATTCTTTACCCTAATTTTTTAATTTTTTTTTGTTAAATACAGACTATGACGAAAGATGAAGCAATGATATAACGTGACAGAATTTCTATTTCGCTATTATCGTTTTGCAGCTTTGAAAATTCATCTTGTTTAATTTAGGATAATTAGTAAACATAAAATTTCAAATGTACATATGACATTAGTAAATAGAATCCAAAGTTGCCAAAATATAAAATTATAATGTTAAGAAAATTGAGCTTGCGTATCATTTGTAATTGTTAAACTTTTTTATTACACCAATTATTTAGGGGGGGGGGGGGCACACGCTGATAAAATGAAGTACGTTAAATTTTAACTGTCATAATTTCACAATGTTGGAATTAGACACTGCATCCATGTTTAATCGTTTACCCACAATAGAAATTGCACATTTCTACTGTAGAAAAGGTTTCATAAGCGTGTGACGTCAGTTATCGTGTCCTTGGTTGCAAACATTTTCAGCTTAAGTAAGATGTCGTTCACGTCTCTAAATTACCCCACGTTTTATGAAATATAATTTCATCGTGGTATTTTAAATAATTTTTCATTTAAATAGCTAGCACACAAAAACAAACAAAACAAAACAGAACAAAACACCTCGAAGACTGCTTTTCTATGAGTGTAACTATTCTCAAAAAATAATTCTTTATAAATAATCTCATAATATTAATTGCGTAACGAAATATTGTAATTATACTAGTTGGCATTCGAATGTTGTGTAAAAGGTGTTAATTGAACATGGCGAACTTCCCCAAATATCGTCCTCCTGTTCCGAAAAATGAAAAGAGATGAACACTCAGATGCAAAAATCTAATACAGATATCGAATGGTGCTGCCATCTGAGGAGGAATGTATTAAAGAGAATATTGTTTAATACGTTACACAGACATAAAATTGTTTTTGTTATTAAATTTAACTGACAACTAAAAACAGTTTACCTACAAATCTTGCACGAATCATTTCAAGGCTATATATCCATTAAATATGAATTCTTTCAAAAAATTAGCATAACTCAATCATCATTGATTTCAATTGTCAAAGCCTGAAACATATTATATTGAACTAGGTGTTTAAAGCATAAATGGGGGGGGGGGGGGGTCTTTAGGAAACATAAGAAAAAAGAAGTTGTGAAAATGTAAAACTTAAATCCGTTGAACTCCTTTGATAACAATAAATATCTATATATATATAAAAAACAGTTCCATAACTGACTGACTGACTGACGACTGACAGATAACGCACAGACCAAACCGCTGGACCTAAAGGACTGAAATTTTGCATGGAGATTCTTCTTATAGTGTAGGGGTGCACTAAGATAGATTTTTGAAAAATTCTTCTTAGATTTTTTTAAAATTAAATTTTTAAGCTGTTTTTGTAAATTTTTCAAGTTTGCATTTAAAATAATCTGAGGGTTATAAAATTTACATCACGAGAAAGATCATAAAATTACTTTAAAATGAGATTTTTTCGTATCTTTACCTCCATTTTCTGATTTTTGGTGAATTTTTAAAGATTAATTTTTAAAATTTAATTTATTAAATGCTGATCACATGGTATCTTTTCTTTTTGCGATACTTTAAATTAATTTTACGTCACGTGCATAACAACGAAATAAATTGATAAAAAAAAGTTATTAAAACACGGTAAAAGATAAAATATAATCACTAGACTAATTGAAATGGAAGTTTTTTAAGAATTTAATTCAAATTAGTATGTTTTATGGATATTAAACATACAAATTAATTGCATACATTGGCCGTTGTATTTAATTTGAATATTTTCTTCTACATTATTTTGTCTATCTATCTATCTATCTATCTATATATATATATATATATATATATATGTAATAAATTAAATATTAGGCCCTCCATTCTATCATTTAAATTCCCTTTCCTAAATCCAATCCCCAGTAACATTACTTTAGCGCTTTAAAAACCCATAACAACAGAACTTCCCATAAAACAGCAAACGTTGCATTGCTACACGTGTATACGTCTCGAGAAAGGCGTGGGTTCGCATCGCCAGCCCCAAATTCCGCTGACATTTCAAAACAAAAAGCACATGTACCTCGCTTCTAGCGAGTAAGGTTGAAAGGTGATATTACACTTCGCTCCGAGCTGTTGTCTGAGATGGACAGATGTTACTATCGCTCTAATAAAACTATTCGACACGACTGCTTCAAAATTCTAATTCCTTCCAGGCTGAGTCTAGCTTCAGCCATGTAAATTTGAGCTAGTTTTCCTTTTCAGGTTGCCTTTTAAGAACGATATGTAATGGATATATTACATATATATATATATATATATATATATATATATATATATATATTTATTCTATTAATTGCATACAGTAACCGTTGTATTTAATTTGAATGTACTCCGTAGCGAAGCACGGGTATTCAGCTAGTGTATATATATATATATATATATATATATACAGTGGACGCTCGTTAATTCGAACTCGGTTAATTCGAACTTTCGGTTAATTCGAACTAATCCAAAGGCCCCAAAAAACTTGTATTGGAGTTAATGTTAAAAATATCTCATTAATTCGAACTAAAATTTTATCACTTCGGTTAATTCGAACTAAAAATTTGACAAAAAAAATTCTTTTTCCTCGTTTAATGGAGAAAATACTCACTGTATTTATTATTTTGTGTGTCAAATTTTTTTTTCTGTGTAAAGAGGCACATGCCTGCATTCCTAGACTATTGCATGTCCGCTAAATGTTAGTAGCTATTGTCCTTCTTATTACTGCTAAACTGAAAAAGCAATTTTCCTTTATTTGGATTGATTTTCTTAGAATTTCAGAAAAACTAGTCTTTACTACAGATTCTGGGGAGCTGCGTCAGTTATAACTGCAGTGCAGACAAGTTAATGTGGTCTAGTTTTTCTTCCTCATTGTGTGGTGTGAACATGTAAAAATTCAGGATGTCTACACGTGGAAAGTACAAAACCCTTACTTTGAGACAAAGGTAGAAATTTTAAAGAAAGTAGAGAATAGCGAATGTAAAACAAAGTTAGCAGCTAACTATGGAATTAAACAAAATGCCTTGTCAACTAATTTGAAAAACAAGGAGTCAATTTTAGATTCATGGAAAAAATCAAAATTTGCTAGAGGTAGGAAACGCATGGGAAATGCGTCCCAAGAAGTTCTAGAAAGAGCTCTACTGCTATGGTTCCAGGATGTTAGATCTCGAAATTTTCCGATAAATGGACCCCTAGTGCTGACGAAGGCTGATGAATTGGCAAGTCAAATGGGTATTGAAGATTTTAAATGCAGTGATGGATGGCTTTCTCGATTTAAGTCAAGGCAAAATATTTCTTATCAAACTGTATGTTGCCAAAGCTCTGATGTAAACGAAGACGTATGCACTAATTTCGGTAGGAAACTGCCAGGGCTTTTTTCTAGTTACCTGCCGAAAGATATTTTTAATGCGGCCATAATGGATAAAGCCATAATGGAATCTATTAAAACTCTTTATTCAGATGGAACCTTCCTCTGAAAATGAATTGAAATGTTTACTTCAAATCGAGAAGCTGGCTGAACAATGTAGGCATCATAAACAGAACCAAACATCCATTTTACAGTTTTTCCCCCAAAGTGTAATTCATATTTTTAATAAAAGTTTACTTTATACTGCATATCTTCTGCTTCATTTTATGATTAAGGTAAGTCTGTATTGCTTTTTAATATGTTTAACTTTAGATAACATAGTATAATATATTTTCTGGGGTTATACATACTAGGAGAGTTTCTTCTTCAGTGATACACATTTAAAGTTATATATTTCCTCTTAACATCGGATAATTCGATCTTTCTTCTGAGAACCTTCGAGTTCGAATTAACGAGCGTCCACTGTATATATATATATATATATATATATATATATAAATATACAGTAACCACCGCTTATAGTGATCAGTGGTTATAAGAATCAACCATTTATAAGAATCAATATCTCAAAAACAAAAACAAATGTATTATTTCCATGTTAAAATTTTCGCTTTAAAGAATCAATCCACCGGTTTTAAGAATCAGTTTACACTCTTCGCTTTCCTATCATTTTTCCAAAAAAGCCACTTAAACCCTCAAAAGGCACAAAGTTCTTTCTTTATTTTTTTAAAAGAAAGAGTGATAAGGTGGGATGGAATACAGTCGTAAAATGCCTACCTTGCTTTGTTAGACATAACATAATAGTTTTCCCTTAAACGCTTTAGCTAAACACTATCCTATTAGCTTGACCCAGGGGCATCCTACCCGCCCGGATCCGATTTCACTTTCCTTCACTGACAAACGAAGACAGGGACTCTTTTTTTTCCCACCTCCCACATCCTGGTTGTTGCTTCCCGGACCCTGAAACACAAAAATCTTCGGTGAAGTGTCGATTATCATTTAGGCAAACGTGACATTAGTAGATTCAGCACGTTATCAAACCCTGAAACGTAAGCTAGAAGGTGAATCCTCGTCTGAGACTATTGGTATTGAAAGAGGTATAAATAGCCTCCTGAAAACTTCATTACGTCAAACTACCATAGAAAACTTTTTCTTGCACCCTTCCTGTAGTTGAAATGTTAAACTGTTAAACAAGTATGTTGTAACAAATATTGAATTTTTCTTCTCTTATTATAATCATGTGTATCTACTTATAGGTCTAGAAATTAAGTTGTATTTTTAAAATTATAAAGAATAATCTTAATAAAAGATAATTAACGTAAATTAAAGAGTATTTTATGGTAAATTATCTAATATATGTATATATAGGTGTGTGTGTGCCTGTCCAAAAACCTGAATTTCGGCTATTAGAATCAACCGCTTATAAGAATCAAAAACAGTAATAACAAACGTGTAACAAACGTGTAACAGTAATAATAACAGTGATTTCCGCTTATAAGAATCACGTTTGTTATTACTGTTTTTGATTCTTATAAGCGGTTGATTCTTATAATCGAAACTTCCCTTTGGACAGGCACACACACAAATATATACTTGTACATATATATAAACACACAGGCACATATATACATAATTTACCATTAAATACTCTTTAATTTACGTTATTTATCATTTATTAAAATTATTTTTTATAATTTTAAAAATGCTCAATTTCTAAACAAATACTATAACTCAATTTCTAGACCTATAAGTAACAACACATGATTATAAAATCAACAAGAGGCAGCTTCTCTTTGACTACACTTTGGAAGAGCATCATATCTAATTAACAAGTTCTGTTTTTCAGAAAAACTAAGAGTTTTCCTTGTTTTTATCATATTTGAATTCGACTATCAAAAAGTTCTAACACTAACTGGCAATTTTCTTAGAAAACTAAAGTGAATACTAGCGACGTATGCTTATTACAGTCTCAGACGAATATTCACTTTATAGCTCGTATATTCACTTATACGTTTCACGGTTTGATTCTAATCAAACCGTGAAACGTTTGATTCAGCACCTGGTTCATCTGATTCAGCAAAATGGATCCGTTTACGTATCACGGTTTGAAGTGCTGAATCCACTGTCCCGTTTGCTTAAGTGATGGTGGACACTTCGCGGAAGATTTATGTGTTTCAGAGTCCAGAAATCCGCAACCAGGAAGTAAGTGGTGGGAAAAAAGGAGTGCCTGTCTGGAGAAAAGCGAAATCGGACCCGGGCGGGTTAGATGCCCCTGGGTAAAGCTAATAAGACAGTGTTTAGCAAAAACGTATAAGGAGAAACTCTTATGTTATGTCTAAAGGAATGTATTTTTCGACTGTTTTCCACCCCAAAGTTTTATCAATCTTTCTTTTCAAAAACTTAAGAAAGAATTTCGTACCTTTTGAGAGTTCAAGTGGCATTTTTTGGAAAAATGAAAGGAAGGCGAAGATTGCAAACTGATTCTTATAACCGGTGGATTGATTCTTTAAAGCGGAAATTTTAACATGGAAATAGTACATTTGTTTTTGTTTTTGCGATATTGATTCTTATAAACGGTTGATTCTTATAACCACTGATCACTATAAGCGGTGGTTACTGTATATATATATATATATATATATATATATATATATATATATATATATATATATATATATATAATTAGTCTCGGATATTTTAATAACAATAAAATTTGTTTTCAAATAATCATACATTAAAATTTTTTAATTGGGGAAAATTATGGGATTTTTTTTAAATATATGACTCATTCCGCTACAGGTGTTATTCTACAGCATTATAACTAGAAAGTTTTATGTATTACAAAAGTCACAAATTTCACCCCTGTTGAAGAATGTAAATTTACTAAGAGTATTTCTGTCATATTATTATATCATAAAAAATGTTCGTTGTTGTTACAGGTTATATTGTGTCACTATGACACATGTAGAAATAAAAGACAAAAAGGTATAAATCAAAAGATTCAAAATTCTGTCCTTTGAAGAGTAAATATCTGTTAATTAAAAAACGAGAAACGAATGCTTCAACATCAAATGGCAAACACAAGTTTGTCCCTAGTGGCACCATCTAGTGTTCATAAAAAGATATAATTCAACTATGAACTGATTTAACGTAATGAAGTAAGTTATATGAAAAATTATTTACCCGTTACGTATTTATTGATCTAAGAAGTGAATAAAAAAAGGATCAATATTAAGCATCAAAATTTTTTTTCAAGATATTTTTAGTCCAACAACTAATGATTCGTTTCTAATTTAACAACTAATTATTCAAATACAGCAAGAAATGACGAAAACAATGTAATTTTTTGTTTTTCAAGTATAACATCTTTGACACAAATTATCCTACTTCAACTCAGAAATCAGAGCATCTATTTGGAAAATTTATCATATAGACTATGATGAGGCAGGTATATACCATTCATCAGTTTCGAGATTATCACTTATAGTTAAAACCTTACTCTATTTTTTAAGTAAATAAAGTTCTGAAATAATGAGAACCAAAACATATCCTTAGAAACTATATGGTATGATTTAAAAATGTGACAAAGTTATTTTTCTCAATTCTAATATGGCAAGTTCCGATCGTTAAAGTTATTAGCCCTAATTCCCATTGTTATCTCTTTGAGAGATTTGCGAGGGTAATTAATATTCTTATATAGTGTTGCTCATTTAAAAGCCGACATTCTGTTGTTAGGATGTTTAAACGTTTTTCAAAATCTAGCGTGAAGGGCAGTATGTTCTCTCCTTTTATATAAATACAGTTGTACTTGGATACTTGTCGATAATTGGCTTCAGAAGGCACGGGAAGTACCGAAAACGATGAGTGCCGAATGAATGTTTCCCATAAAGAGTAGTGTAAATTGAATATATTCGTTTCTGAAAACCAGCAATTTCACATTTTACTGGGCAATTTATAATATGACTGGGTTGTTTAATACACAAAAGCTTTAACCTAGACAGCATAATTTAAAACAATAATTATATAAAATAAAATAAACTTATCTTCACTCAACCTGTACCTAAAGGAGTTCGTGATCTAATGGGATGGTGGCGAGAGGTTTTAGCTTGGAAGAGGACAAAACCATGTCCCCTTCAGTAATAGAACAGACACTCGAACAAAGGTTCTTTGTCTTTTCTGTCTATCACTGAACCCTGATTTAGATATAGGGAGTTTAACTACAAACCTATCAAGAGAAACTTTGTTCAGCCTATGTTTCAAAATGTTTTTAAAGACGACATTTCGGCTTACAAGAACCACTTTCATCAAAATTTTGCAATTCAACCTATTTAGAACACACTTCTTGTCTCAGTACAGTAGGACCTTCCCTTCTCCTCACTTTTTAGAAAGTTCCCTAGCCACTATCTGTCCTTTATTGGTACTGCATCTGTTGCTCCCTTTGAAGATCTTGCAGCTCGTCACTGCTGAGCAATCCTTTGTGTTCTTTCACTAACTCTTCGATACCTTCATCCCACTCTTCCCGGCCCATGTACTTCCCCACAGACATGATGTCCTCCTTTATTGGTACAGCCTTCCAAGTCCCTTGGAGTTATCCCCATCTTTGTTCTGCATCAAGATCAGACTCTGCTACCACACTCATACTTGGCTATTGTCTCCCCGTGGTTCTGCTGAGTGGTATCACTAACCTTCTGCAAACTCGTAATGACTTATACTTAGAAAGAAAGGGAAAGAAAAGTACATTGCGAAATATATGGGGTTCTACTCTGAGCACAAGACTAACACGTCGGACTTTGTTTCGTCCAAAGAAATGGGATCGTCTAATGCAGGTTTTATAGTAAGTGTGACGAATACTGGGCAAAGTTCGAGTGCTGAAGCATTTGTTTCCCGTCGAAATGCGTAGAGTCCCGAAGGAGGTATGAATATATCGATATAATGTACCGAGGGAGGTTTGTAAAGAGCTTGTTCGTATGTATATTTCGTAGTAATATGTCAACTTGTTAAATAGCCATAACGTGTTTAGATAATAAAAGTATTATTCCGTTTAACTGAAACATTTAATCTGGAGTTGATGTTACACAAGGCCCGACTGCCAAGCCGAATTGCCCTTCTTCTATTTTCCGAGTACCGCCCAAGTGTCGACCAGTGGATTTCATTATGTATATATATATATGCTACTTTTAAAATTCTCTTTGAAAATTATCAAATTATATCCTGTATTTTTTCGCCCAATGAATCAATGAAATTTCGAGTTTTAAGAGTGATATGACTAAAGCAACAACCGTAATGGATGGATCCATTTGGATCGTTGCGCGAACGTTTAAGATCAAAGGAACAATTTTCAATCACAGCGGACATACACAAATGTGCTGAATTTTTAATGTCTATTAATGACGCATTATCACAGATATCCTACATTTTAATACAATAGATAATTTCCAGTCATTGATGCAGTCAAGATATATTCAAGAAATATGCGATTATTTCGTTATACCTACGAATAAACATACTTGTAACGGTGCCAATGACTCCGGCTCAAGTAGATTATTTAATTTCCCCCCAACTTCATAAAAGGAACTGAGAGCTTCTTTTTCTCCCATTGAAAACGAATGATGAATGCTTCATTCTGGTTAGGCTGTTCTTTCCTACGTCTAAAATTTAGACTTGTAACTGGTTGTTTGGAGCATGACCACGGACCCAATTCTTTTATTATTATTTTTTTTAAAGAGTGTTATTGATAAGTATTGATCCAAAGGGGTACTTTCAGTTTTAAAACACAAATAGATTTATTTGTCCATTTAAAGGGATTATCAGTTCAAACTCATAACGACTAAATACAATTGAATTGTTTATTTCAGAAACCCGTTGTAACGGCACGTAGAATGGGTGTTCCCACGACCCTCGAAGGGCCCCCAGCACAGCTGCGGGGATTAAGAGGCTATTCCAGCGGTCTCCAAAAAATTCCTAGCCTGGAAAGTAAATCCATAAGCATATCAGTTACTGAGAATGTGGGCGAAAGCTGGACAAAAGCATCGTTATCTTGTAACACCCCTAGTAAATTTATCTTTTCAGAACTGCTCAGTGAGTCTGACACTATAGCGATCATAAAGATGGCTGAAATGTTCGTCGATAAGCAAGACTGACATCCTGACTAATCCTCACGGCCCCGCTGTGGAATAGGGCCACACTTCTGAGAATTACAAGATGTCGACAAAGAAAAGACCGTGAAATATAGTAAGAGACTTTGGTTTTTTGGGGGGAGAGTTATGTAACACCTAGGTGGCCGCACGAATTTCTGCTCTCCGAAAGAGACTAAACTAATCCTCGGAGTTTGCCGCTGATAAATCACTTATGCACTTGAGTCTCAATCTACTGTATCTTCAAATTTAATTTGTTCTATTTTGTTTTTAAGTTTTTATTCTGGCCTGTTAAATCTGACCACTCGGGATTTTTATTGTCTACTTCGCTTTAAAAACGCCTCAGAATTAGCCTCATGACGCCACACCGTTAAGTGCGCTTTTTCAAATTGTTGGGAAACAAAGAAAAACATTCTATTTTTGATATTATTATAGATTATGGCTTAAAAACTTTATAGCATTAGTTAATATCTTCTCGAATTGCATGTTGCCTGTAATTAACTTATAATATTTATAACTTACGTTTACACAAATTTAAAAATTTTGCAATTAGCGGGTTTCTGCAATAAAATACGTTTTTCTTTAAAAACGTAAGGTTTTTAAGGCTAATTTCGTCATGCAGAAACACGTTATGTGATGTCACTTGTCGGGTTTCTGCACTCAGGTTAATTTGCACTGTCAATAGTAACCCATAAATCGGAATAGTAGTTGGAAGATTTTTGTACAAAATTATGTGTTTACGATAGAAGACACCGATTCTGGGAGGGGGGGGGGAGGAAGTATGTTAACGGGTTTATGAAATAAACGATTAAATTGCGATTCTCAATTGGAATTTATAACGTTTAAAATATGGGAACAGTAATATGAGGTAAAGGTTGTTTATTTTGTTATAGAATCGACAATTAGTCTCTCAATATAAAATTGAGGCGAAAAAAAAATATGCAGCACCTCTGCTCTAAAGGAATGTAGTTATCGCTCATAAACATTGAAGATTTAAAACAGTGATACCTACGAACAAATTCGTAAAATTCAGTCTTAGGCTTCCACATAGTGGGCTGGGGTTTAAATCTCGGAAACTGCATGAATTATCTGCCGTTGTCTCCTCATAGGGAGCAGTGTAGGTTCACCTGTATGGTGCTCCTATTATAAATTAACCTACGAAATCGCGTTCCTGTGGGTGAATGTCCTCAGGAGAAAGTACCTGTAGCGTTGAAAAAAATATGCCTTAAACGTACAAATTGTAAATCATTCATTAAAATTGTTAAGAGTTAATGAATCGCCCCTCTTGAATTTACTAGGTGCGTTCAGCACGTGCAAGTCATGAAACCTGTTAGGCCTGAATATTCTTCTAATACAATCAAAGTTCTTCAAGAAATCATTTACTACACTTTTATAGACCTTTGTCAATTTCTTAAAAGTTTAACATAATTATTTTATTTTTAGAATATGATACGTTATAATGTGAGTACGTTAAGCCTCTATCCCTTTTGCTTAAAGGGATATTGTATACCCCCAACATCAAGTCGGTTGGGAGGGAGGGGGGGGGGTCGTCGTCCGCACATCGTTCAATTTCTGGCTTAGTGGTCTGCAGACTTCTACTGGTTGGGAACCACTGGGTTAGAATATAAATTACCTCGTTGTAAACGCAAGGAATTGCATAGAAGAGTGGTTCCCAACCTTTTTCAGCTGGCGACCCACCTTTCCTTATCGGAATACCTCCACGGTCCATGGTGGAGTAAAAACCTTATTTGTATCGTATCCTTTCCTTATGTATATATAATTTACCATCCAATATTGCAAATATATATATATGCTTTTTAGAAGATGCAGATTGATTATTGATAAACAATTTGTTCTGATTTGAAAATGGTTGACAAAATATAAGCACTTTGTAGCAAAACAGTTATTTATTTAACAATAGATATAGGTTTGCAATATATGCAACAAGTGTTCCTAGGTGAAGATAAAAACTACAATTATAAAAGTACACAAAGACCATTTTAATAGTTTTAGGATCGAGTCGCGACCCACCGGTTGGGAACCGCTGGCATAGAATAATCAATGCAAGAACCATTTAACCACAAACGTCTTTAAGCTTTCCCCGATGATATACAGGTGAAAATTTATCTTAATTCGCCTATTCCAGAAAACTTACATCACAAATTTAATAAAGGCGTCAATCACATCGGCTCAAAGCTTATATTACGGCGTTGCTAACATGTAGAATAATCAGCAAAGCGCCCATTCAACTATAAGCACCTTTTAGTTTTCCCGATGTCTTACATATCAATTTAAATTAAAATCTCAACGACTTTGTAAAATAAATAAAAGTCAACACCTACTTAAGAATAATGCTGCCTACACCTATTCAAATGAGCTGTATTTTAAAATTTACAATTTTGACAGATTATTTTAGAAAATAATAACAATACTGTATAAGTATTAAATTGAACTAACAGATGGCGCCACTTTTGCAGTTGTAATACATAGAATCGCATTAAAATCAAGTTATTTATTTTAAACATTAAGGCTACTGTGTACTAACCTTATTGGATACGCTCAACTCAATGTTAACCTATGGAGAAAATTTGTCTCCTATTTACAGCGACATAAATGCTGGTAATCCAGTAAAAAAGGTATTTTCAAGTAGCCTATACAGAAAAGTTCAGGCTATTTGAAGAGGATGAATCCTGTTGCAAGGTGGTTTTCTGCACTTTGCAACATGTTTATAAATTTCGTCCATCAATCGAATTTATGAGCGCGCTTTACTAAATTTTCCCACCGAATAATTTAAATTTTAAAATATTTTCTTTAAAAAAAAAATGACCCAAGGTGTAAGATTTCTTTCTCTATTACGGAGTTCAATTTAAATAATAATAAACTTTAAATGTAAGTCGGCAGTCCTTGGACACATTTTCTCCATGGGTTAACACTGAGGCGAGCGAATCCAATAGGGTTAGTACACAGCAGCCTTAAGCGGCCACAAATACAATACTAATAATTAGGGTTTTTAATCGGGCTCACGAAATTATTCATCTTTTATTTATCGTAAAATTTGATGGATAGCTATAACTAATTTTATACTTGTGTCCGACATTCACTCTAGTTGTGAGAAAGAACGTATAGCATCGATCTACGCAGACCTTGAATTCCCCGATTTTAAAGTTACAGTATTTTTGTCCATCGCTCTCATTTTTTGTTAGCACACACTGCATGTCAGTAAACTGTTTCATTAATTTTACTGTTTCAGTCATTTATTTTACTATTTCGCGGGTTGAAATGTGGTTAGGAGAATTGAGAATCATATTTGGGAGCCTGGGAAGCTAATTTTTTTTCCACTTTCGCGAGATCCCATAACCCCCATGAATGCGAAAGATCGCTTGAAAATTGCCCCGACTGTTTAGCAAATGAAATTTATCAAATGTGTTCTTTTTGTTTCAAGCGAAAATTCCATTCCATGTAAATTTTGTCCGTTTTAGTTATGGTTGTGAAATGAAAATAAAACAAGAAATTCGATGATATTTTGGCTTGCATTATACACGATATAAAAAGTTTGCCATTGAAGCAAGTCTCAATCCAAATTCATAAATTTTACTGAAGGCGGTGCATCACTAAACAACTTATCAATATTCCCCAATTTGACAAGAGAGAAATTTTCCTCTCGGTTATTTCTAACCATGCACTTCATAAATGTGTACTTACGGATCCTGTTTTCTACAACTGAAAATAGATTTTCAAAGGAAATAATTTTTAAATAGTTTCATTTTTTTCACGGGAATAAATTGTTGACCACCGTCGTTCAAAAATTAACTTTCGAAGAGATTAATAAAGATCCATTTTCAAATGCAGAAAACAGAATTCAAAAATATGCATTTGTTAATAAAATGAGTAGAAAATGTTCTCTACCGTTTAAACAAAGGATTGTGGATCAGTAAAGTCGATGCAACGCCTTAACAGCAAAACTTTTGCTGCTCCATCCACGTGTACGTGTACTGTCATGCTTATTTGCAGCGATTTTCACAAAATCGCAGACAAAAAGAAGACTCCGTAGGAAAAAAAAGGAACAAACATGTAAGTAATATTTTTAATCCAGTTTCACAGCAAAGACATTGCTTATACTAAAAATATTCTCAATACATAGTATTGTAACAATAATAAAGTTATCTTGCATAGCTCAAAAAATAGGGTTGCTAATTTAAATGTGTCTTCTATATAACGAAAGGGGCAGTCAAAGAACCTCTCTAATCTATTCCAAATTGCATAGTAGTGCGCTGACTCCAAGTATAAAAACACAAATGAGAACACATCCACAGACTGGGATCTCGGTGGTCGATACTGACGTTTGATAAACGTAGGATTTCATGGATTGCCCAATAACTATAAACAGATTAGTTGATCAGATCAGTTTATTGGTTATCACCCAAGAAATAAATTTTGAATGAAAAATTTTAACTTAAATTCCCTTTGTAAGTTCAAACTTGCGAGGATATGGAGCTAAAAGTTATGATTATCTTAGTATATATGTATTAAAAGTTCATTATGAGTAGAAAAAGTTAAGACTCAAAGATACTCCTAAGCTAGTGTAATGAACTTGAAGAGTAATTTTCAGCCTTCTTTAATAGTATGCAATAAACGTCGCCTTGAACGTCAAAAAAATAATCCGTTAAATTATTTGTGAGGTTCTAGAGTCAACGAATAAAAAAAACCACAGGGAAGCCAACCCGTGGAAGCGTTACAAAAAATAGCAGCTTAGTAAAATATTAAACTTTAAGATAAAAAATTACAATTCTTAAAGGTTATGAATCTTCAATAAAGCATTCTTTTTCTTATCAACAAATAATTATGTCATGGTTTCAGAAATTTCAGTTGGTATGAAACCGTGACGGAAATGGATACATGTCCATTGCCATTATAAAATACAAATAAATAAGTTGGAGGGATAAGATAATAAAAACCGAAAAAAAATACGAAGTGCCAACTGTACATAATACTCCCAATATAATCATTACACTTGCATTGAAATGGAAGAATTTCAGCATCTTACAAACTGATTTCTATAATACAAATATTGAAGATTTACATAACTTTAAGAATACAAAAAGTTCTAAAGAACGCTTTCTAAGAATTGAGCTTCTTTGGTCTAAACCTCTAGATAATTGCTCCATCTGAGAATGTGTTAACCAACCATACAAAATATGAACACAATGAAGATGCGTGTGGAAAAATATCAATGTATCAAAATAGATGCTTAATTATGCAATCAAATAACTATGAGTACAGCTGCTTTACAAAATCATTCACTTACAGATAAGCTGCGACGGTGCCCTACCATGCAAGTCAAAAAACACATGTCTTACATTAAACATCTTATACTTATTTTATTATAAACGTATTAAACGCTCGATTTACGCTGTAATGCTTCAAGAGTTGAAACTCAAGTTTGTCCGAAAAATTACGACCATATTGAATGACCAGTATACTAAATGTAAAATTCTAAATGCTCTGTTTTAAGATTATCGAAAAATTTGAAAATACATGCGGCTGTCAAAATGAAATATGAATAACATTTAGGAGTAGACACATATAAACACTCTATCTTTGATAAATAAACAACTTTTTAATTTCGTGCTCTAGAATAATAAAGGGAGAAAACTATGTTCAAGAAAAAGAACAATTTTCTTTAAAATTGTCATACAATTGTACAATGAAATTTCTACACCCACAGTAGCTACTTTAAAAAAAAGGCTGGGTTTTTCTTTTTCTGTCACTTATTTGAGACACATTACTTATTTAGATATACATGCTTTGTCCAGTCATAAAGAAATTATTCAAATTTGAAAATTCTAAAGCTAAAAAAAAAAGTTTGGAGAGTTTTTAGACGCTTGTCGAAAAACAATGTTATGTTATTTTTCTGTCATTTTAAATCTTGTTTAAATGTTTCAAATTGAAATCGACGATTTTATTAAAATCTAACAGCAACATCGATTTGAAACACTACAACTCCAAAGAACCTTTTTTTTTTTTTGCCTTGCTTACGAGTCAAAATATAACACATAAATTAGCAAGTCAGACACAATGGTTGCATCAATATCGCGCTTATTTCGACCTAAGTTGCTGTTTTAAAGTGGTGTATCAGTTGACCATTCGGACCTCCAATCCCCATGTTTATCAACAGAAAACTTTATTCTTTTTCTTCTTCTGATCACAGATTCGCGAATGCATAGTTTTGAATTTTGTATTCTGCCCGTAAAAATAGATCTTTAAACGAATAAGCATTTTTTCGAAAAAATCTTTTTTTAATTTTTTAAAATAAATTTTAATTTTATAGCGATATGAGTTAAATAAAAATTTCTTTTTAAAACATCGCTAATTAATTTAAATTCAACAACTGAAAATTTTTTAATTTTAAAAACGTTCTTTAATTTAAAGGCCAACCGGCAAGCATATTGAAGAAAAGAAAAGCAGCAGAATTCAAAAGTATCAATTTGCTAACCAGTCACAAGAAAAATTCCGAGACGAAAATTCATCATAGCTTAACACGGGGATTCAAAATCTGCGATCTAAACTGATGCCCTGCCTTAAGCAAGAACTTCTATAAAAAAAATTTCGAAATTAAGGTTTCCTTTTACCTCAATTTGATAAGCGATTATTATACAGATAAATATAAAAATACAGTGGAATGAAAATAATATGTAAAAAATTTAATCTGAATAATAAAAATTTTGACTTACAAGAATAATCTCTCAAACATGGCTTCCAAAATTATGTTTAAATCCTTTAATACTTTTCACATTATTATTATTATAGCCCCATTTGAATGAAGATGAAAATGATGAAATATAGTACAGTGAAAACAATGCTTAGATAGATATTCGCTCTTTGGAACACCGATCTGCCAAACACAGAATAGACTTACTTACACAAGTTCGAAGATCCTCAGTGGTATCACGACAACCCTAAAGCAAGCAGTTGTTATACAACATCACGCTTGTCGCGAAAATTGGTAACTTGCTATTTTATTTGATCGCACCCCAAGTTTCCAAATAATAAAAAATTTCAAAATTAAAAGAATTAGGATAATTGTTCAATAATAATAAATCGAAATTTCCAATCCAAATTTTAGCGAACAGTTTTACAACAAATTCTATTACTTTACTTCTTGAATGTACAAATATACAAGGTATAATTATGTCTGGCAAAGCAATTTATTATAGAAATAGTTTATAATAACAGTAATGTTAATAATAGAAAAACTTTTCCTATTTACCTATTTTGCACAAGTTAAAAGAAAATTCTTTGGGTAACTAAGATGAAAAAAACAAACCTAAACTATACCTAAAGTAAAATCACTAATTACAGACATTTGGGATAAAATTTCTCAATCAAATACAAGTAAATTTTTATTAAATACTGCTAGTAGTTTAATTTATAAAATCCACTTCAGAAAAATACTTTAATGCAAATATAGAGGAAGTGACACTCTTAGTATAATTCAGAATTCAAATTTCATAAAACTAACAACAAAATATTAAAAATTATATTTACTTTAATTTTATAGTAGTTATGAATATAAAAATAATACTATGCCTAGTTAAAATGCTTACGAGTAACTACTCAACAACTCAAAGCTGAAAATAGTTATTTTTACAGATAATTATTACATAATGGATATGGATATATCTCTTATAATCAGTAAAGGAGTATTATTCAATGGCTATTAAATAGAGATTATAATATATATTAATCCACAATAGTTCTATTTTCCAGATAAATGTGAGGTTTGCATAGGAAAATGTATTTTCCCGCGATAGAATTATGTTCGCTCTCAAATTTTAAGTAGAACTTGAATATGGAACAAAAAATAAATAAATAAAATAAAAAAATAAATAAATACGGCGTCATATATTTTATTCTGAGGTATTTTGGCACTATTTTGTAGTGAAAATGGAAGTAACCATAGCCCTAGAGAATTCTTTATGTTATTGAGATAAAATTTGTCTTCTCGCAGTCGGAAATAGCTGTGTCATTTGTACGCATGCCAAAAATACCTTACAGCCGGAAATATATAAACAAGGACATCTCTTCCCTTGTGTAAACCATCTTCAGAAAACAAAAGCATAAACATCATCACAGATCATTTTCTGATCTCAATAACATCAAAGTTTTTGGTATAGAAGTACAAGTTTTTGAATGTCAAAGTATAAACATCAAACAAAACTATCACAAAATTGCGAGAAATGACATTCAAAAACTTTAGGAGGAGGACTACACGAGAAATTCTAGTACATTTAGAAATATCATTTTGATGTGTGGGTTTTTTTTATGACTGTCGAAATGCAGTTCATTATTTTTAGGTAGAGATGGACGATTTTTCATAGACAGTCAATTGAAAAGATTTCGCTGCCAAATACAATCTATCTACAGTGTATTTACGCAAAACCTTAAATTTTGATTGAGATTGTTGATTGGTGTCTACTTGTTCTACAAAGATACTTGCAATGTCCAAATAAACAGTACAGAACATAACCTTCAACAATATCACATCCAAAGTCAATTTTAAAATTTTACACAACATTCTTGCCCTTTAACATTTCGTTCCGGGGTCTTTTTCTATCTCCACAGGGCAACGAAACAAATTTCAACCAGGAGCTGTAAAAGAAAATCGTCCATATCTTATAGTAAAGGCGTTCTCTGCCTCATGAAGATGCTGCAGGACATTTTTCTCGTTAAACAAGAGTTGGCATGAAATCTAGCAGCTAGAAGTAAAGCTCTAAACATCTTTGACGTCCGCGACTAGAGGTTCTGACTTTGGATCTTCGAAATTTTCATCTTCTTCCATCAACTTGGCTTTCTGTCTCCTACAAGGAGTTAGAAAATTTTATCGTAAATAGTTATTACTTAAAAAAAGATACACAGATGCTTAAAGAATTTATGGTTACTCGTTAGAAGTATCAGACATTGAGCAAAAAACACTTGCAAATTATTTCGACGGTGTTTGCTTTAGGTAACGAGAAACTATTAAACAAAACAGAAACATAAAAAATTTAAAATTACTTGCTAGAAGTTTCACAAACATAAAAAATATATTCGTAAATGGCTCCGACAAAGCTAACTTATGGGTACGAGAATTTAATAAGACAGACAAACTCAGAAACGATAATAATTTGTAATTGCTTGTGCAAAGCATAAGACATTCAGAAAAAATATTTATGAGCGGTTTAGAGAATAATAACTTAAGACCATGAGAACTTAATACGACAAACATACTCAGAGGAGTCAATAATTTATAATTACATGTTTGATGCCTTAGATATTGAACTACGAATGAATCACATTTAGATAGCGCTAAATTCAGGCTTGCGCTAAAACTAAAGAAATCCAGCTCTTTGCCTAGTATCTTCTATGTCGTGAATCAATGGCTTGTGGTGGCCCTGTGGTACAGGGCGCTGGCTTTTGGTGCTGAGGGTGCTCGGATCGAATCCTACTGTCGCGCCACTAAAATACCTACGTTTGTGTTGTTCCTTTTATGCTGGTCCGCCTATATGGTGGCTCCCAAAATAAAATGGCCTGCAGTGAATTATAGGCGAATGTCTACACGACAAGTAGCTCCGCAAGAAAGAAAAAAAAGTTGAAAAAAAATCCAGAATCAATATATTCTATAAAAATAATTCTACGGCGCTGGCATTCGGTTCAGATCCTGTGGGTTCGAGTCGCACTGTTGGCATGAATGTTTGTAACCGTTCGGAATCGGCTATAAACTGTAAATCCCGGTCTAGCCCTTGTGTAGCGAAAAGTTAACCGTAGCGCTCCAAACCAAACCAAACCAAAACCAAAACCAAATCTATAAAAACTACTGTCATTGATACCGTTTCTGGGTTTTACGCTTCAGTCAAACATCAGATACGATTTAGTTTTTTCTTTAAATTATAGGTGTCATTTTTTGTCACTAAAACACCAAGGATCAGGGGGGGGGGGGGGGATGGGAAAATTCAAGAAAATTGATATGAGGATACGCTTTTTCGTAACTCATACATCGCCTTGGTACAATCACATAATTTTTATCTCTCTTCAGTAATGTTTCGTATCCTATAACTAAATATTTATCATCCTTCTGATTTTTAAATACATCAAATTTCACATTAAATACACATTTAGAGCTAGTTATGATAGATATTTTCCCAAACCTCACCAAGAATTCAAAAAAATTCGATAACTCTCTTCTCATCTTGTGAATTTTCGGCTCTTCACTTTGAAACATCACATTTTATGTTTCATAAATGACAATCACATTTTTCACAAAAAATTCTAAAGCATGATCAAGCTTAATGTAAGAAAAATTCTTTCTTCCCGCTGCAATATGCGTTTATTATTGGTAGATGATGGTGACCCTCCAAGTGATTTTACTTTTTTTGCTGATTTTTAAGAAGCACATGAGGTTGGTTTTAACTGTTTTACAGAGTTGGGTGAAGCACTTGACATTAATTTAAATTTTTTTACTAATATTGGTGAAGCAAATGAGGTTAATTTTACTTTTTTTATTAGTTTAGGTGAAGCACATGATGTTGACTTTCTCTTTCTTTCGAATGTTGTAGAAGCTGCTTGCTGTCCAGGAAGTTTTTGTATAGTGTATGCTTCAGTCACACACATCTGCCCAGCACAGTACACAGGGGGAAGAGGAGTGATTTATGGGCAGCGCTCTCTGCACCGATCCTCTCCTGAGTCGGTTTTCAAGCAGATGATCTAAGAGATTCGAGGTACCTTGGGGGGGAGGACCGTAACTAATCGACCCCCAAATGTGTCAACAAGTGTGGGGGGACTGCGTGTCTAGATGTGTGTGACTGAAGCATAAGCTGCTAGGAGGGGAATCTCGAAAACGCGATATGGGGGGGGGGGAAAGCGATGGTGCTGCGGAAGTAAAAAATACGGGACATTTTTGCTTGAAAACGTATTTTCGTAACAAAGCTTAAAAAACGGAACGAATACGTTTTTTACGGAACATTTGGCACGTATGAAATAGTTACACTGCATAACTGGACTATTAAACTTCGCCGTATTTATCTGTGTAACACGAAAATCGTGCTATTTACAGCGTCCGGTGTTATTCGTGGTTTCACTTGGTCGCGGTAGGCCTGGAAAATATTAGCCGCGGATGCAGGCACATTATAGTTAAATGTTTACGAGATAGTTAATTATTTATGTACTTACTTCTTTATTATTAGTATGGTGGCTACTATAATAGCATTCGCTACTAAAAGTACTCCTATAAGGACGCTGGGGATTATTATATCTGAAATAAAAATGGGAAAATTAGGTTCAATCAATTAATGATATATATATATATATATATATACATATATATATATATATAAGAATCAGTGATCCATAAAGGTTATCTAACATTGAGGAAAATCAGGAGCTAGAAAAACCTTAATATTTCACTGTAATTAATAGCAAAAAGGCCTAGATTCGAATCTCTAGAGTAGAGAAAATCCAGCTTACCTCCTCCTTATAATTCAAAATTCAATCCGAGTTTTTTTTTTACTGATAATTATAGTGAAATATTAACGCTCTTTTCTCCGATTAATTTCACTAGCTGTAGTACAAAATTTCATATAATGCAGGAAAATATTTACAACTGTTTCTGCAGCATATTTATAGAGTACCTCATCCGAAGATGGCGAAACAGCTTTCGAACGCTAATTGAATGTACAAAAGGACAAATATGTACCGTAAATAACTAAGAACAGAACGTCTAAACGAGAAGAGGTACGAGTTTTGGAACAAACAGTAAGCACTAAAATGAAGCAACAGTCAATATGGTACACTCACCTTCTAAATAGGCGGCCTCTTTGACTTCGGCAGTTGTCCGCTCTGCATTTGGCAACGTGACGTTCTCGGACTGCTCTTTTTCTGTATCCACACTGGGTCCGGCCGTCGGTGTGGTGGCGACCTCATCCGGGGCTATGAGCAAATAAAAAGTCATTAGTTATTAAAATCCATGGATTGAATCATGCCCCGTTCAAAGTCCGGTTTACAGAGCTCGACTCGGATTATTTACAAGCATTTATTTCACGTCAAACAGCTCCTGATTTGATAGTTCACACTAGGCAACACCGTATTAATTAACCGATACCAACCGTTAGAAATAAATAACTTTTTAAAACAAATATTATGAAGCAAAAAAAGATTTATTTACCCCGCTTTTTGGTGCGACTATCAACATTTTTAAGATAATGAAGAGTAAAGGTCTATCAGTAGAAATAAATTTCGTCTGAATATAACAAGAGAAAATACAGAGGCATTGCAAGATGTATTCAGTAATAAAAATCAAAGAGTAACGGCCCGAGTTTGAATATTTCTTGGTGCAGCCAATGCCTGTCGCTTATTATACCACGTGACCTTTTGAATCGCACACACCTGGAGTTCTGTCGAGCCGTTATGAACTCATTATGAAGATGTTATGTTTTTATGTTGTTCGTTGAAAAATCTCTTGTATCGCCAGAGTGTAGTAGTTGATCTCGAAGAATCAACATGTAATTGTATTGCGTTTGTTAGTTGTTAATAAGCTGTTGTAGAGTGATGTGTGGGTATTAATGGATATGTTTCCTATTTAATGGCTTTGTGATGAATCTTTTGTGGTGTTGAGTTCTTATTTCAAGAAAGGAAACTTACGATGGCTACAAAAGTAAATATGATTAAAAATCTTAAGACAATATTTAGAAAGCAAACACAGCAATATTTAGTTAATATTTTTCAAAATTATTTTATAGTATTCTATGTTATTTTATTAAATTTGGTTATTTATGTAAGATATTATATTTACAGATGTTTCATTTTTAAATATTCTTTTACCTATTTTATAAAGTTTATATTTTTAGTTTATTTAAAATCTCGTAGAGTATCAAAACTTAGTATGACACTAACTCACAATAATTATCTACAGTTTTATTTCACAGGATCATACTGAACCTTTGGAATTTGCAAAAAAATTAACGCTGTCATGTTTCTTGACTGGTAACTTTGCTACTATAATTATTTAGACTTCAATTATAAAATCAATATTTAGCATTAAAATTCATTTTAGTTATTTAAAGCTAAGTTCACTCTATTCAATACGTTTTGCATAAAATTTAGTAACTCTAAGGTAAAATCATAACGCAACCTGTTATTTGTGTAAAAATAACAAAACTTAAAAGAGGCTCTTTTATTAAAATTGCTTTTTCTATTCAGATACAGTACCCGTTTAAAAATGATTACTGCATCCTCGTATTGTTATGTAGAGAAAACTAATATGTCCATCAACGCGGTAAAAGAAAGCATGAGCAGAACAAATATTTATAAACGTTTTCAAGCACATATTAACAGATTTTTTTGTCATATTTAAATTTTAAAAAGGTTTGGATGTTTAAATGTAGTATTCTGTAATTGTCTTTTTACTCCCAAATATATTACAAGATTACGCTTTTCTCCATAATGCAAAATTAATCACACGACAAGGAACTACTAAAATTATTTCAAATTTACATAAAAGAATAAAGCATTGTAATTCCCTAAGATTTGTCTGCCTTTTTTTATTATTATTTTATCCAGTTTCTTAACATGCAGACAAGAATTCTCTTAGTAGCAGAATACAGTGATTCAAAAGAAATCATGATAATGAACAAACATATCGATTTTATAATCTTCATTTGCGAGTCTGATAATATATTTCATCTTCTGGAACGTTGTTTTTTTCCAAATTAAAAATTCGTTCACATTGGTTTTTTTTTAATATATCATTAGGTACGTTCTGAGGGAAAATTAGAAACGCAAATAAGCATAATCAATTTCTTCCGTCATCTACAGTTGCTTGACAAAGCTTAAGTTTTCAAAAAATAGTATTCCCTTCATGATTAAGTAAGAAACTGCAATCCTAAATGCTTCTTTTGTGTTTATTGTAAATCTTCAACTTTCTCTGGCAAGGTTAGGTTTGTGAAACGTTCGTCTATATATAAACACTGGCAGAGAAAAGTTTCCGTTGACGCAAAATTCCTGGAGAAGATTATTCTTTATCCTATCTTCCTTTAATTAGGTACGTTACGTAAATATCAATTTCTGTACGTATGCAAATGTCAGAGTTAAATTGTAACCTAATATTATGTACGGTAAACACCATTTTTCAATCTTTTTTTTTTCAAAACTGAATTAGTTATGTTAAACTCATATTTCAACACGATTTAAGTTTGCAATCGATATAGGTTTAGGATATTTTTCAGTGCGTAAAAATCACTCTAGACGTCTCGCCATGTTTATGATTACTGTATCACAGTTAAAAGACAACTTTGCGCCATATTCAACTTCGTTAATTAATTTAGAACGACGCCTTTTAGAAATAAAACTTGACACCACAGTCAGATATTGAAAAATATTGCTATTTGATCACAGAATGTAGAAAAATTATTGTAAAAGAGGAAACATCAGTTAACCTCGAAAATTTTCAATCGTCGTGTTAAGCTATGGGGAATTTTCTGCTTAGTATTTTTCTAATCACATAACATAAAATGTATATTTTGATAAGAGATTAGTAAATTTAAATTAATTGTGATTAGTTTTGCATTGTTCGTTTAAAAATCGAAGTGAAAAATTGACATTTGGATTTAAAGTTCTTTCCCTGGATGCGTCGAAACGGCACAGTCAAATAGTGTGCACAAAGGTTTTGTAATGTAAATATCCCATTTTCCACGAGTTTGTGTCTTATTTAACTTTTAATATTGTCTACAAAGGTGTTTTGAAGTGTACATATCTCATGTTCCCCTGTTTTGTCTTATGCTTCACCTTCAATATTGTGGCCAAAGGCGTTTTGTAATTGGTTTTGTATTATCCTTACGCACCATTGTTATTTGACAAATAAACAAAGGCTACAAATGAACCGGTTCTTCTTTCATCTTACTACAAACCACCAGCCTCGCTATATAATTTATCGTATTTTAATCGCATGCGAAAGGGTCTCACGGGCTAACTAGTAACTCTTAATTTGTTTATAAACCCACACAGATAAATAATTAACTGATGCCCTCAAGTACTCCATGTTATAGGAAGTTATCGCGTATCACGCAATAGTGGGATGTGTTCGAGGTATAAAATACAAAGTTAGAGTACATATTTTGTTCTAATACCGTTGCAACTATAAAAATTTTGGACGTAAATAGGGATATCTAGTAAAATGTGTGTTTTCATATTAAAAAAAAAAAGGGCATTAACCTATTTTCTCAAAAAGGAAAGGATAGAGAATTCAAATCTAAGTACTTTGAAAAATTCTGAATGTGACGGACCAAGCAAAAGAGTGAAATTTGATAACAGATATTTTGACCTTTTCTAAAGAGTACCTTGAGAGAAGTCAAATCTATGTACTTTGAGAAATTCTGGACGACGTTACAGGAACCTAGCAAAAGTCTGAATTCAAATAACAAGTACATTCACAGATCTTTCCTAAAAAGTACACCAAAGAGACGTCAAATGTGTACTTTGAAATATTCTGGACGTAATAAGAGGTAGCTTGTAAAAGCATGGATTCTGACTCCAAATCACTGTATCACTCTTCTACGGCTATAATCCTACTTACTAGAGTAAATGCTGGACTAACTTATAGCTCCTTAATCCAGGGTTCTACATTAAGCTATAACGTATCACGCATTAAAAGAATGTGTTCCTGCACGGTGCTGCAGAGCATACTCACCGATACAAGGTGGCAGCGTGTCGTTCCAATGATGGTCTCGTACGCAGCTGAGGAAGCGCTCACTTTCCAAGGTGTCGTTGAACACGCGTTCACCGTCGCAGGCAAATATGGACACGCTACTGTTTCCCTCCACCAGGTGGCTACCTTCGGGGCTCGACAGGACGGGGCAGCCTTGGACTGGAATGGAAGAAGCGGAACATCAGATTTAATGCAGCAAATGCATGACTTAAACCGGCGCACCGGCTCACAGTGCCCTCTTCTAATTCCGCGATTATATGACCCTCAAAAGCGCAGAAGGTCATAGTGACATGGTTCAGAATTCACCTGTCTTCCTAACTTCTCTTTTACCTTGTCATGGAGTTAGCACGCGCATGCCCTGGCCTTCCGGTGACGGTATTACATTCCTAGTGTCGACACTACTCTTGTATTTTTGTTACCTCGCCGGCTTCAATAACTTTTTTATTTTTGATAGACTCTTTTGCACAGTCTTCGTTGAATATTGAACTGTTATAGCATAGGAATGACACAACTATTTTATTCACGGGCCTGATGTGATACAAGTAACTCAAGTAAAAAAAGGGAAGCTAATTTTTTTCCCTTTATTTCTATCGGGTTATTAGTCTCGCTCCCTCGTCCAAACCCAAATCAACTTCGAAAATCGTGTTTTTATCCTAAACTCTCTTTCGAAAGAAGGCGAAATGCCAAAATTATTAATAGATACTCCAGTAAGCCAATAGTGTCTCGCCTTGTTTCGAATATCCGCCTTATGAAGAATTTTCTCCTTTAGTTATTTGTTAATCACAGGTTAGCAGATGTATAATTTCGAATTCTGTTCACGCATCCGAAGTTAAACTTTTACATATACAACGCGTATTTTAAGAGAATATGCAACACAACCAGTGAATAGAAAAACAAATATCGAACCGGGAGAAGAGAAATATTAGTTCTTCACTATAATTAAAATAAGAAAAGGCATTTTGCCTCTTTGACTTACTGCGTAGGCGTTCTCTTGATCCGGTCTTGTCGAACGAAACAAGCTTTTGGTTTAAAAACTCAAATCTAACACTTTTTTTACTATTAATTATAGTTCATTTTAACAGGACATTAAATTGCAAATAACAAAGCATCATAAAAATAATTAGACATTTAATTTGAAAAGAATAAACTAGAAACACGCGCATTGCATTTAAAGGTCTGTTTGTGTGCAGAACAAAGAACACAAAAATATGCATTAGCGAATCTGTGTTAGAGGGAAAGTTTCCCTCATCTTAAACCAGAGCATCAGAAATCTGCGAGTTCTGATGCCACCGCCTTGAGACTAAGGGCCTGTTCACATAGAATCCCTCAGCGTTAGCGTTACTCGTATTGACATATTTTAAACCAATTGCAGACCTTAACAGTTTCGTAGCTAATCGCTTGGAGGTTTGTAATTGGTTAAATATATTTCAATGCGAGAAACGCTTACGCTGACGGATTCTATATGAATAGGCCCTAACAAACTGAGCTAACGTTTTTCGTAAGGATGATGCTATTGACGATATGTCCAGTGATAGAAATTTACCTCGCATCATTTAAAACATACATCAGTTCCTTTAAAGTGTTTTACACTCCATCCTTTTTTTTTTTTTTTTTTTTTTTTTTCCCCTTTTTTTTTTTTTTTTTTTTTTTGGGGGGGGGGGGGGGGGGAGGTTTATTGATGTGGTATTCTCACAAAATCCACGCTGTAAGGTTTCAGAACTATGTAGGATTCGAACACACTGGTATTTCATTACCTTTGATAATAATGCTCCTTCTTTTCCAAGAGATTAAACAAAAAGGTCATGAATTAGTTATTGGTTGGTAATGAGTTAAGTTTCAGTATTTATTAATGGAATACGCTATGGAATCTTACACTAATAAATACTAGTTCTAGCACACTACTAGCATTAATACTAGTAGTTTAATTCTACAAGTTGTGAAACTGCTAGTATAAAAACACCGGTAATAGTAAACTATTCTTATTCGTACTACAACTATACTAGGTTATTGCTAGTATCGTAGTATTCAACTACTACACTAATGCTATACTAGTTACACATAACTGTTCATACTCAATATTAGTACACAATAACTATAAATATGCAAGTAGTAGTTACAGAAGTAACTATGGTATTCACTATGTAAGGCTACTTAGAAGCTAATACTAGTTAAAAATTAGACTAAAAATCAGCAGTAAGTCAAAGAAGTAATTTCCCTATTACATGTGAATATGCTACTAAAAGCGGATACTCACAATAAAGAGGATTTATTCATTTATCTAAATCAGCGTTTCTTAAACTGTGGGTCGTGACCCCAAATGGGGTCGCAAAGGGAAATTTTCGGGTCGCGAAAATTTAATTCTAATTTCATTTGTTATGCAGCCAGAAAGGAAAAAAAAAAGCCACATTCATCTCATTAAAATGCGATATTTTCATTTATTTTTATTTTTGTATACTTGACACATATATCAAAACTACTATTTTTCATATCTAGATTGTTTACCAAAAAATATAAATTAATTACGAGAAAATATTTATCTTTATATCCTTATTTCACGGGGTCGTGAAAATATCTCTATGATAAAAAGGGATCATGAATCAAAAAAGTTTCAGAAGCGCTGATCTATACATGTACGTTGTGATGCGTTTTACTACTTTCCTTTCCATTTGGGAACTGAGGCCCCCAATTTTACAGGAGACAGCGGCTTTGTGAACTGTACACATGCAAATAAAATTGTTTGTTTCTCCAATTTCATGCGGTACATCTATTCATCTCGCAAATCTCCAACCCCGGAGTTAAGTGATGAATTTTCCTTTATGTATTTTCCTAACCACAGATGATCAAATTCTGTTTTCTGCTTTAAAAAAAAATTCAAATGCAAAGGTCGGGATTTTCAAAAATCTTTATTAATTTATTTTTTAAAGCAATTTTAATTTTGCACATATAGATACCAATATTTTAATGCTCTTAAAAATTATTAAAATAACACGCTCTTTACTTAGATTTCTATTCTTATGGGCAAAAACATAATTCAAGAGTATGCATTTGTTAACCTGTAATTATTATAATACAGAGGGGGGAAATTCCCCATAGCTCAACATTATAAATGATGATAGCGATATCAACTGATGCACTGCCTTCGTAGTTTAAAGGTTGTTACGGATCTAACCGCGGTTAGTATATTTCCATTACAAAGTGGGAAAGATATTATGATTCCTTTCATGAACACGATTTTCACTAACTCCTTAAATATTTGTTTACAGTTTGGTAGTCTTTAAAAAAAAAAGAAGAAGAAAGAAAAAAATACTCCTTTAATAATATTTTTGCTTTCTGTCCGCAAAGGGAGCAAAAATATTACAGAATCAACAGAAATGGCATAAGAATATGAATATCATCATTTTTAACAGTATTTTACAAGCGGCAGCTACATGTAATCCGGTTTTAGAGGAGAAATTTGCAGTTTTTGCTTACTGAAATTTTAAATATCAGAGTTCACATACACAGAAAGCCCGAGAGCTTTACCACGCTTCAATGAAATATAAAGGCAATTTTTAAAAAAGATTTGGAAGAAAAAAAAATAGATAAAATCATCGATTTTAAGCACAAATGGAAAAGTTTAATTTGAAATATCCCAGTGGGGATGTATTTCATTCAACTTAGTTCTCCTTTCTTTTTCTCTGTTTCAATTAAAATAAAATAAAACGAGAAAGCTGAGATTTCTGTGGACGTTTTGAAGAATGAAAGAATGCTTTGTATGTTGAAAGTGGTTTCAAGATAATGAAAACATTATAATTCTCCAGTAACATTAAAAATAAAAAAATCTTTTGGAAATTTTGAGGTATTTACACCTGGTATTAGAGATATTCCTGTCTGACTTTTTATTCCCCTCTGTATTTTTTAAGCTTAGAGAACAAAGAATTTCTCACTTCAGCCGATCGAAGTGTTTAATGAATAGATTAGAAGAAAATTGAGTCCTTTATTCATTTTAAAAGAAAGTATTCCTTTTCATAAGTCAATGGCTTTTTATAAATTCTTATTAGTTGTTTCTTCTATGTGACGTTCCTTAACCTTAGGAAATAAAAATACTTTTATCATAATAATAGTATAATAGTAATAATTCACCATAACAATGACTATGGTTACGACCATACTTATTACAAACGTGCAAATTTATAACACAGTAGCAATATCAGATTTTTAGATTTCAGAAAAAGTGCTATTTGGAGGGTTCAAGAGTAAAAAGTGAGCCAAGTTCAGGATAGTCAGTTCTAAGAAAACTGACCTCAAGTTGAGCAACTGTATTAACTATCCATTGGCCCATTGTTTGTTTTTCCTGCTTCAGTAATGTAAAATTTTTACTACTGACTTGGTTCACGATTGCATTGGAAATAGTCGCAGTATCAGGTGTTCAGATTTCAGAAAAAAATGCTACATTTAGTTGTGTTCATTAAACATTAAATGCTTCGTACGCAGGTAAAAGGTTGGCTAATCTATCGTTACTCACTAATAAGATATTTGTACCGGTACTGACAGGGAGGTTCTAATCAATCAAGATATATTTACGCCTAGTTCAATATTGTTAGTAGTTTAGAAATCTTGATTTTCCGGGTAATAACGGTAAGGAATAACTTGCTTTAAAAGTCCAAAGCAGTGTGGGAGGAGAATTTTTTTTATGAATAAATAATGCACACGATAAAATTATTGAAAATCATTCACAAAAGCGCGAACCACTATGAGGTCAGTATGCAACAGGTGAAATGGCATTTAGAACTAACATCTGATTCAGGCATTTCAAACGGTTTCCGGTATGCTATGGATCGAGTAGGGCCGCGCTGAAACGAGGAGCATAATTAGAGTTTTCCTGTCGCATATGTCGCCAGGTGAAACAGAAGTTATAATGAGAGGTAGGAGTAGAAGAATAATGAAAATCGTGAGGAAGGTACTTCTGAAATTTGACTAATTAACACTCATCAGTTTCTGAGATAGAGTCTAAAAATCAGAAAACGCGCGTTTGCGAATGGAGACCCCAAGTGAATCCCTTTTAAATTTCGATCTCTGTCGGACAGAGACACGTTTAATCGGTAGGTAAAGAACCAAACTAAGAAAAGTAAAGAATAAATACGAGTTTCAATTTATGTGGAGTAGAATTAACTATTAGCAACTCAAAGGTTTTACTGAAAAGATTCATACAATGTCACGCTGTGAATACACGTATTAGTTAGCTTTTCCTTCAAAAATGAAGACTGAACATGAATTTAAGTTTATTTTGGCGTAGATAATAACTCCCAGAGATGAAGGTTTGTAAGGCTGAATACGGTGCCAGACATTCACTAATATTTGATGAGCGATTATATTTCCACTGGAAGGAAAGAGTTATAAATTGCTACAAAGTAATACTCAAGAAAAGATCACTCAAAAGATATTTTACGAACAAAATGTTTGCCTTTTTTTAGATGAAATAAAATTCATTTGGATTTAATATTGTTAAAAATTTAAAACCTTTAAAAAGTTTTTTTTTTAAATTATTATATAACCAAATAGACAGGTTGTTGGCGCCACCAAAGAGCCATCTGTCTCTTTCCGCTGACTGTAACCATGTTTTTGTAGAGTGCTTCTTCGGCCGTCGTAGGCCTCGCATCGCAATTGAGCGACTGCGCATTTTCCTAATAAAATTGATGTGTTATTAAAAGATAACAGTCCGCTGAATAATTCATAACATAAAATCCGCACTGGGCCGGTAGACAGGTCAATAAAAAATTATCCGGATTCAAATTAAAAAAGGTTAAAAAAATCACTAGGAGTAAATGCGGATATTGTATTAAAAAACCTACCACAAGTCCGATATAAAATGTTAAAATTATTGTTTACTTACTTTTTAAAATAAAAAAAAAACTTAATGTTTGAAACTGCTTATAATCGAAACATGTGCTATTTAAGAATTACACATTTCAACCAAAAAACTTCGAATAATTTTAACTACAGACTAGTTAACTTTTAAAGAACAATTGATGAAAATTTTAAAACCAGCCAAGTAACGTGTCTCTGTCAGAATGCATATACTAATTACAGAAATACCCAAAAGCTCCCTATCAAAACATGGAGTTTTACTTCTCTTGGAGAGCAAACTATTCAGAAACAACAGATTTCGCCCATTGGAAATACTACTAAAGACGAAACAATGATAACAGAAGTTTCGAATTTCTTTTCCGCCATCATCTGTGAAAGGATGTCAGTTTTACTTTCACTGTAAAAGAGGGACCAATAGTTCGTAAATGCGCGTTATTCAAATCCAGGGAAAAAGCTCCCAAACATAGAGCCGTATCCTAATCAAAGCTAATTTTAAGCGCTCGGAGAACACTTACAGATCGGTTGCAGAAAACAAAGAAAGCGCGTAGGAGAGGGCCAAAACTATCTGCGTAGATAAAACGACGGAAAAGATCCATTTTTTAAAACTCGGAATAAGGAAACGGCCATATTAGGACTCTTGGCACATTTTCAAACAATCGATCTGTCGTTTGCATCTTCATGAGTCAAGTGGCTGAGCATCCGAGACTAAGAAATGATGACGCTGTATATTTTTCTGATGCAATGATTGAGCACGATGAAATGAGAGAGGGTAAGGATATGAGCACGTGTGTGTCGTATGTGTATCCTAAGCAATCTTATCTTCGGCGAGAGTATTTATTCGTTTTTAAATTTGCTGTTTCCCGTACGAGAAATATGAGATGAAAGCTTTCAATTTTATTATTTCCCTGCACTATAAAATAACGGAAATTTTACGAGCATAAATAAAAGAAATAAAATTAAGTTTTTACTCCTGAGAAGTATTAAAGTTGACCTTTTTTAAGACTTTCCGTGAAATCTAAACACAGTGGTATGATTTTACTAATATGACCGCTAATCACACTTATGCACGTAAAAATTTAAGTTAGATGCAAAAAGTATCGTTTGAAGTGCCCTAGTGTGAAAAGACAACCTTATAAAATTCGGCGATTATCTTCCAAGTTATTCATCAGTACATACTGAAAACAGAAAGAAATTTAATATTAAACCTTTTTTCAATAAACATATATATTTCCCACAAATATAATTTTAAACTACGAAACTGTAGTATTTATACTATTAGGGACTCATCGAGTTAGAAAAACAAAAATCAATAACGATTTAGCGTGATAACAGATTAATAGCTAATAATATTTCAGTTTATGAGTTATTAAGATTTAGAAGAAAAGTACGCCAGTTACAAATGCGAATCATAACACCTTGAAATATTAGTGAAACATTTTTAACCATTCCACACAGTATTAATGGCCCAAATAAGGGTGCTAATAAACAGAAATGATGTTAGAAAGGGAAAATAAGTCTAGGAAATAAAAAAAATATGAATTTCTGTATCCCATATAGACGTTAAGTTAGAAATATAACACAGTTTACATGGATATTGGAATGAAACATTCCTTCGTCGTTGCAGGTTTTTCTCGGAGTTATATTACAATACTGGCCATTAAAATTGCAACACATAAAGGAGGGATGATACAAGCGTCAAATTCGCATGAAAGGAAGAAGATGCTGGGATATGCAAATGATTAGTATTTAAGCGAAATCGAACGACGCAGGAGGGAGATGCGGAATCTCAAACTCTGCATAAAAGGAAAGTTGCGCAGCGGATTTCTCATTCGAAAATCGCATTTAAATGTTTGTTGTTTGTAAGAAGATCGTGTTATGCCTCGTATACGCAGAAACAGCTACCAGAACGTGTCAGTTTGATATCGGCAGGATCGGGGTATATCGAGAGTGCGGTTTATCGTTTCGCGATATTTCTATACTCCCATTGGTCGGAATCCGACGACTGTCATGCGAATATGGAATCGAGGGGTTCACGAGGCTTATACTGAACGCCAAACGCCATGCAGGATCTCAGTAGCCCCCCCCCCCCCCGCGCGCCACTAACACTCGAGAGGATAGACATGTTATCAGGTAGGCCGTGCAGGATCGTACAGCCACATCACAGACCTTGAGTCAGAAAATGGGCTCGTTTGCAGTACGACAAGTATCCGCACAGACAATGCAACGTCTGGAGCAGCACGGACTGTATGCACGGTGACCATTATTGCAGCTTCCCTTGACACTGCAGCTCAGAGACGCGCGAGAGAAGTGGTGCATCCTACGACAAAACAGGATACAAAAGTGGCACCATGTCGTCATTTCAGACACGTCCCACTTCTGCGCGCAGCATCATGATAGACGTATCCGTGTCTGGAGGCACCGAGGAGAACGCACGTGGCCTGCTTGCATTGGATAGCGTCATACGGGCCCTGCATCTGGTGTGATGGTATGGGCAGTCATTGGATACACGACACGCGCCGTCGGTAATCTGAACAGCCAGCGTTACATTTCTCAGATCTCAAGGCCGGTAGCTGTGCCCTACCTTCGAGGCTTCAGAGACGTCATCTTTCAACAAGATAATCCAAGACCGCATGTTGCCCGTCGTGTCCTGACCTACCTCGACACAGAGGGTGTTCGACAGTTGCCCTGGTCAGCACGTTCTCCATATCTCTCACCCATTGAAAAAAATCTGGTCATGGGTTGCTGAGAGACTGGGCCGCCACCGATCTCCAGCCACTACGATTGATGAAGTATGGCACAGACTTGAAGCAGCATGGATTGACTTGCCCGTATCTGTCATCCAAGACCAGTTCGACTCGATGCCTAACTGAGTTAGAGCCCGTTCTAGCTGCCAGAGGCGACAGCTATGTATACTAATTTCGGATCATGGTATAGCCCCAAACTGCCTACAAATTTAATCATGTTTTCTTCCTACTATGCTGTACACGTAAAAGAAGTTTTGTCATTTGCTTTCCCCCCTCGTGTTGTAATTTTAATGGCCAGCAGTGTAGTTAATGATTTGTCACATAGTCCTGTCATTATATCATCTATCTGTTGGGATAATTTATTTCTATGTCTTTTCGAAATCAGGTTAATGATTTTCTTAATCAGATTGATCTATAGTAATCCATAGAGTTGCAACGCGTAGGAGTTAGTTTTTACCACGAATTTTGTACGCATTTTGTTAAGTGCTTCATTTTTAAATTCCTCTCAGCATATTTTAATAATTTAAAATAGTTGTGTATTCTACAAGTAGAAACAAGAAAATTATTTTTTCTTGGTATGGGCAGCCATTGGATACACGACACAAACACCTCTTTTTCGCGCCGTCGGTAATCTGAACAGCCAGTGTTACATTTCTCAGATCTCAAGGTCGGTAGCTGTGCCCTATCTTCCAGGCTTCGGAGACGTCATCTTTCAACAAGATAACTCCGAAAAAAACCTGCAACAACGAAGACCGCATGTTGCCCGTCGTGTCCTGACCTACCTCGACACAAAGGGTGTTCGACTGTTGCCCTGGCCAGCACGTTCTCCAGATATCTCACCCACTGAAAACATTTGGTCATGGGTTGGTGAGAGACTAAACCGCACCGCTCTCCAGGCACTACGATTTATGAAGTGTGGAATAGACTTGAAGCAGCGTGGAATGACTTGCCCGTATCTGTCCTCCTGGCCCAGTTCGACTTGATGCCTCACCGAGTTGAGCCGTTTTAGCTGCCAGAGGCGGCAACTGTGTGTACTAATTTCGAATACCCCCAAATTGCCTACAAATTTAATCCTGTTTTCTGCCTACTATGCTGTATACGTACAATACATAAAGTTTTGTTATTTGTTTCCCTTCCTGGTGTTGCAATTTTAATGGCCAGCAATGTATTAAATTTACCAAGCAGTTCGTCGAATTCGAGAATTCAAACAGGGTATAGTGTCAACATATCTGTCGTAAACATACTAATTTAAAATAATTTTAATTTTGGGACAAGAAATAAAAAGCCCCAGAGATTGATTTTATTTTAACATGGGTACATCAAAACGATTCATCAGGTTCTTTTCCTTCTTCATACAGTCTGTTAACTAACCCCCCAAAACCAGTGGTTTATCCCAGAACTTATATGGCAAAAAGCAAACGACTGATATCGCTGTATGCAAATGTGATCTTGTGACTACTAATAATCTAAACATATATTTGAGGGATTAGGTAATAATGCTTGGTGATTAACTCAAACAGTTATCTTGAACTTTGGATGTTTTAAAATTTTTGGGTCTGATCTAACGATCTTACTTCAGTGAACGGTATCAAATTATGTAGACATGAAGGAACACAGGAACATAGGCGTTCGAGTTTAATGAATAATAAAGTTTGACATCACAAACAATATGCATTACTTAGAGTAACAAAACAATAGTTAGCTATTAGCTACTATCTAGAGCAAAAGTTAGCTATTAGCTACTATCTAGAGCAAAAGTTAGCTATTAGCTAACTAGAAAAGTTGCTATGTGCTACTATCACCAAGAGTGTCCCCTAACGGCTAAAATGCGTAATCATACTCTGCTGTCAAAGAGCATACACAGAACGTGAGTTCACCGCTTAAGTCAACATTCAAACTGTTCGCGGTTGCACAAAACAAACATGCAAATGTAAATTCAATTAAATATTAATCTACATCGCAAGATGGGTCAAGCATTGGCTGTGGTTTGAAACTCCGCCGATTCTGTCGATGATTACAAATTTTTCTTACTTCTACAAATGGATTTTGAAATCCCCTGACTTTTCTACGCTGTTTTAAGTTCTTCATGACCATAAAAACTACGATAAAATGTTGACAACTTTCAGTTAACTTAATAATCATTTACAATCACCTGAAAAAATTGGTTGATTGAATTCGCAAATACATTTCAACCAATCTTCCAAAGAATCACGAAAATCTCTATTTTCAGAAGCTTATTTACGGAAAGAAAAATGAACTAAAATACAGTACCGTTATTAGCTTAAAAAGTATCAGATTTTCTCCCCATTACAATAAGAACTGAGCTCTAAATCACAGCCAGCGGTTGCGGATACGGAAAAAGACCTTCGCAGATGGACAATCGTGCGCGGAACGTGCCAATGAGGATATGAATAGTTAACAAAGGAGGGGCCTTCAAGTGCTCGCAGATGGTAGCGCCGGATGGCCATACAGGGTCATCGAAAACAGTCATTTGACCACAGGGGTGGAGAGGACATTTTATTTTCCTGTTTTCTCCAATATCAGGACCGAAATAATATGTGATTTCACTGTGCACGTTTTTTAAGTTGACGTACAGCTGATTCCTAATTTCTAAGATGTAAGAAGCACATCGCACGGATTATTGAAAACGTGCCGAATGTTCAAACTCACACAATGTTTTAAAACATGAAAATGAGTAAATTTATTAAAGTAATGTGATATCCCTTTTTCGGTGGTGGATCGAAAACCTACACTGCAATTGTATTAACGCTTCCTCACTTTCATGAAATATCAATAATATAAACTTGTTTGATAGGCATCCATATTTACTACCCTCATCTTGAATACTCAAAGTGCGGCGAAAATTAAGCCTTGTGTTTTGCTTCAGTATATAAAGGAAAAATGTCTCTAATCGAAGTATTTCAGTTTAATCGATACAGTTCACGTAACGGGCCAGGATAATTTATTACCGGTATATTTGAACAGTTTTATTCAGATTTTGCATTGATAAATTTTAGTATACTGGATGTTTTTACAATTACGTCTTGGCGTTTGAAATAATTTTCTACAATATAAATACCTTACAAAGCTGTGCCCTTTATGCCAAAAACACACAAAAACTACTCTTTTGATACGCGGTAAATACGCACGCTAATGTAGCCATTACTCCTCCATATTTCATACCTAAATTTCGTGAATGCATTCCTTTTTCCTCTCCCTCTTTTTTTAGGTAGAGGAGGAGAAAAGAACACAAAAGAACACACTCACAAAGAGTTAAACGAGGAGGGTTCAATTACATAAAGAATCCATATAACAAATTCTCAAAATTACTGATGCAATATCTCACTTTGTTGGTACATTAAATGATAATGGATTGGGAATGTCAAGCAAGGGTCATCATGGTGTTAAAAGCTAAACAACAATCAAGATTAATTTATTAAAAAGCGGTAACTTTGGGAATATCCATTGTAAAAGTTACCTGTAGCAATTGTCCGTTATATGCTCTTACGAATATGTGGATGCAGTTTTAAAAGTGTACGATGACTATATAAAAATTTCCCTTAAATTTATGAACAAGTGTTACCCCTAACCTTCGAAAGTTGCTGCCTAGTTAATATTTGAGTAAGCGGATCTCTAATTCAAGGTATGAGATACATTGAAATCGCTGGAGTGTGGCGTGTAGCTAGCATAAAAGCCCAAGCCAGACTCCAGCAGCAGGTTAGGAAGGTTTAAAGTTTTACGGTGCGGGTATAAAAAGAAAGTGAGGGATGTCATATAACTTTTGTCTGGAAATCCCCTTACATGCAAATGTACTACGGTCTGTCTGATTATTGCCTCTCCCATTGCCTCACAAGTGTACATACCGTTCCATTCCGAGGTCTATAATTGAGTTGTGTTGGATCAAAACTAGCAATCTCTATCTATCAAACCCGTTTTTTCCCCAAAGGGAAAGAAACTATATCTTATGCATTTTTGAAGATATAAATTTGAAATTACCTATAGAAAAATGCCCACATTATTTTTTTAGGTAAGCCATTTTCAAAAAATTTCGTTTTTAACTGATTGGAATACTATAAGAAAATATCCTAAACTCAATTTCGGGGGGGGGGGGGAAATGGAGATTGCTAACTTTAACCCTACACCACTAATAAATATGATTTGATTAAGTTTCAGCCTCTACTGCGAGGAACTTTTGCGATACGACGAGACATCCCGCGCATACTCACTCTTGTAATACATGAGGAATCCGCTGGCCGGCATGAACGCGCTCGACCTGAAGCGCACTTCCGCCTCGCCGCTGTCCACCTCGATGGTCTTCAGCCCGGACGCGTCCTCACCGCAGATGCTGGCCCTCCTCACGCCGCCCTCCAGGATGGTGAGCGAATCGACGTCGCATTTGACGTCATCGTCGCTCCTCAGCGACCCCAGCATGCCCATGGCGTACAAAGAGTCTGGGTCTGCGGCCGTGGGCGCCACCTCGACGGGCGGCCGAAGGTGCAGGTGCAGCACCTTCAGCAGGATGGTCTGGCCGGGCGACGAAGAGAGGGTCCAGCCGCACTGGGTCAGATGCGGGTAGAACTGGGGGAAGCCCGGAGACGAGAAGTACCCCTCGCGGCTGTCCAGCTTCGTGTTGCAGTACTTCACAACGCTGCTGTCTGCAAAAGATAAACACATGGGGTTGAGACTTACAGTATGAGATGGTATGTTTTTAAAGTTACATTAATATATCATACACAAACAAATAGACTGCTGGAAACGTGTATTGGAACTTCCAGTTTTTAAAAACGTTAAAGCGGTACACCAGTTGATCAGACAGATCTCCAATCCGTAGGAAGAGAATTTTCCTATCAGTACTTTCCAAAGCGTAGATTAGCAAATGCATGTTTTTTAACGTAGGATTACGTTCCTCCGGAAACCAAACTTTCAGATGTCTTGCGTCGCGAGTTATAATTTTGGCAGTGCGCCAAAACCCAGTCTGTATCGTTTGGGCAAGCAGTAAACAGTTAAACGGAAAAGTACCAAAATGCGTCAAACTTTTGACTGACTGACTGACACATATATATCTATACTTATATATAAAGAGAGAGCGATTTTGTACGTGGAGGGTAATCTCCAGAACCACTGCACCTATTTGAAAAATTCTTTCACTGTTTGAAAGGTACATTATTCCAGATGGATATAGGCTATATATTATGTATATCTGATCATTAGAAATAAAGTTAGGGTCTTTATCCTAACAATATCCATTGTTACCGCTACTGTCCTCTACCGCTTTTTGTGCCGAAGACTCCAACGATCCTTAGCGTGGTGCTATCGCGGTGGGCTTCTGCTCTGACGTTAGCGGTTCGAATCTAGCCGTTCTCCGGCATGCCCTTTTTCTTTTAAAACATTAAATTTAATTATTAACCAACGTAATATTAATTTAAGGTATTATTAAGGTTATTTTTAAGGTAAAAAAAGATTTACAATTTATTGGCTATCAACTGGAAATTTATTGGTATAATATTTTGTTCAACCCAGTAGTCATAATTTTAAAATACATGTTTACATTCTACACAGGAAATCAGACTTTGCATTAAAAATAATTTTTCGTTCTTTAAACTTTAAAAATTTAGTATAAAATAAATTATTTCATTCGATGAAGCACAGGAAATTGTTATTAAATACTTTGAATTAAAAAATAATTGTTCCTAACAAAGATGAAAAGTTATCGAAAATGACGACAAATTTTCATGTTAATAAGTTGCATGCAGTTTTCTAAAATCTATTATGATGAAAAAAAAATTTCTTCAAAATATGAGTAAAAGAATTCGATTTTTTATATGCCATTCTAGTAAAGAGTACGTGTGAATATTTTGAATTTTTCATGAATTGCAATCACCAAAAATTATTCAACCAAAATACGAAGATATAACGAAGCGTATCAGCCGGCTGTCAATTTTTAAAATATCACACTGAAAATTTTCGAGATAAATTACTAAAATACTTCCGTTTTTAAAAACATTGGCAAGAAAAAAAAATGCAAAAGATTGAAAATCACGCAAAATTGGAGTAGAACTGCAAGAGTGAAATTTTTTACGTATCGTGTGGGGAAAAATTGTCGTTACTAGTAAGACTGTTTTCCATAGCGTAAGGCGGCCCTAAAGCTAAGTAATAATCACTGTAGAAAATCTGGAACAACCACGAAAGAATATTTGCAAAAGTCGGTATACTGCTTTGAAGTAATTTTTGTTTAATATAAAGACTTATATATTTTATATAAAAGTAATAACGAACTATATAACCTACTTTTACGCTAACCATAAATACTAAAATTGAGTATGCGATACCGACGAAACTGTTAAAACATCAATCAATAGTCAAAACCCTAGCTTTTACTCCGTTTACGTAAAGTGTAATTATCTAATCTCGAAAGTTGTGCAGCACACTTTGATGGTTAATTAAACGGTTACATCGTAATAAATCTATAATAAACATGAGATTTCAAAATTATGAAATAAATGTTACAACTAATCTCACGTGTTAAGAAAATGATTTAAACAAATGTTTAAACAGATGTTTTCACAAACATCAAGTGCAACGTGGCTATTTTGAGGAAAAGAATTAATTAGTGTTAATGTCCAGAACCCATAACTTCAAAATGGTTTGCAGAGTTTCAAAAATCTCAGACGAAATTTTAACGTATAATTTTTATCTAAATGCCGATTATGTAAAAAATGAATCAAAGAATATTCTACGATATCAAATAACTGATCTTTTTTTCAGAATATTTAAAGGTAATATCACCTATAAACAAAACAAATATTAAAAGGTCATCTACTTTTCAAGAATAATGAAAGCATTACGGAGAGATATCCATCTGAATACCATACTTTCCCTCATAATAGGTCCAGCATAGTTAAATTTTAATATTGGGTTCCCCTCAGACACGCTCTTTCTGTAGGGAAAATACATTTACAGGCACAAGAATTGTTCAAGTAGGATCCGATAACACGAGTGAAAAATAAATCACTTCATAAAAAAAAAAATTGCCTGATGTGCCTACACTGGTTAATTATGCAGGTTTATATTTTCTTAAGGAGATGATCTTTACAAAATGATATATTCTTTATCAAATTTAAGACATACGCTAAAATAAATATTTGCGTATAACTCGTCTTCAGAATAAATGAACGTTTCCTTGAAAAATTTTAGTAAAAATCATTAATCATAAGTAAAAATCAAGCGCATTAAAGGGAATGTTAAGTAACCTAGAGATATCGAACTAAATGTTGACATGTCACATTAATTAAAGCCGTTCCAGAAACTTAAATTTTTTTTTGATTAAACATTGCAAATTTTTAAAAGAAGGTAAATATATCTGTATTTCCAGACTATCAGCTCTGTCTATATTCTAATGTAAATCTCATTACGAAATGATATATTCTTTTAATGTTCTGGCTGAGGTGGTGAGCTTGATTTTCGTTTCAATAGCTGTCTTTTTATTTCCCCAGTAATTAATTAATATATATATATATATATATATATATACATACACTCACATAACGGCATATATTTAAAAGGTTCATATATTTCTCTGGGTAAAATGCAGGTCCTGTTGCATATTGTTACTATCACAGAATAAAAATAATTTTGAGAGAGGCTTGTAAAATTTAAAAGAATGCTTCTAACTAAACTAGAATCGAACTATCGGAAGCAATAAATGATGCATTCCTTAGGCATATTTCTCAAGTCTAGTTAGAATTAAACCAAATCCACATTTTAAAACATTATAAACTTGGTATTTCTAGAAAAAGTCACGCTGATTACAAATGTTTTTCAGCTTGTAGAAATTCACCCGATCCACTCCAGATTAGATAGCTACTTGTTTTAAAAGAATAGATACTGAGGAATGAAACACTACAACTGTAGCATGGATTAGATCAGAAATATCCAATATCTAATATCTCAATGCAGAAAGAACGCGAACAATATATGCGCAAAATAAATAACAAAATAACAGGCACAGAGAAATTCTTCTAAAAGGTTTTCACCGCGAGGATGCATCACTGATAGCTTTGTGCCGTGAGAGGAAAGGATGAAGCACTAAAAAGGCTCACCATGTCTCTTTCTTTTCTTCCTTTTTTTTATTATCTCGTCTTGGCTGAGAAGCCTATCGCGTGAGGCTGAAGCAAATGATAACCGACGTATTTCTTTTATTTTTTTTCATGTCTGTCTCGTAAATAGATCTGAATACAACCATCAGTCGTAGTAGTATGATTATGGTCCGTGGCCAGGGAGGCAAATGAAAACTTCAATATAAATGGTGATATTATGTATATTTTAATGCACATATATAACGATATACATTTGAGCAGTCAGACAACTCAGATTTCAGAAATTGTGGCTTTACGTCTGCAAAATATAAAGTAACATGGTATTTATCGGATGTGGGCGATTTAAAGAACTTCACTACTAGGATTTGTTAAACAAAACTTCCCTCAAAAATTACTTAAGTATCCCTTATAAGTATTACTTTAGTAAGCGTAAGGCCTTGTTCACATTGTTCTGGAGCGTAGCTTTGCGTTCCTCCGTTGGCGCCGAGATTGTTGACCTGTAACATGTGGTCACTGTATCGAGCTCTGCGAATGGATAAAATTTTTATCGCTGATTCTCCGCTCCGCTCCGGAAGCAATGTGAACAAGGCCTAAGAATATTTTGCTGAACGTGTAACATATATATATATATATATATATTATTTCTAACAGGTGTTTTTTTCTTCCCTTTTTCTCCCTTCATACGTAACCAAAATCGATAAATGAGGTATCATTTTAAAGATTAAGATCTCCGCTTCGTGCGAATTGTTAATTTAGAATTACATATCTTATTGTTTGTTTAAAAATCGAAGTATAAACATTGTAAAAAAACTTCTTCCCCTAGATGGCGCGCACGCTAGCTTTTTTTAATTTTACCATCATCAATCGCACTGAACTTTTAAATTTAATTATCGTTTGCTTTTATTATCATTCTGTAATTTCATTAATGAGTTTCTTTATTCGCAACATCCGTGTACGTGTACATTAGTCTTTTTGCAAGGGAAAAACCATATATATTATTTCTAAAACGTGTTTATTTTTTGTTTTATCCCTTTTTCTCCCTTCATACTTAACTAAAATCTATAAATGAGGTACCATTTTTAAGATTAAGTTATCCGCTTCTGAGCAATTGTTAATTCAGAATGACACATTGTATTGTTTGTTTAAAAATCGAAGTGAAAAATTGACTTTTGGCCCTAAAGTTCTTTCTTTGGATGCGTCGAAACGGCACAGTCAAATACTGAGCACAAAGAGGGTTTGTAATGTAAATATCACATTTTTTTATGAGTTTGTGTCATATATAACTTTTAATATTGTCTACAAAGGTGTTTTGACGTGAATATATATCTCATGTTCCCCTGTTTTGTCTTATGATTCACCTCCAATATTGCGGCCAAAGACAATGTTTATTGGTTTTGTATTATCCTTACGCACCATTGTTATTTGACAAATAAACAATTGCTACAAATGAACCGGTTCTTCTTTCATCCTACTGCAAACCACCAACCTCGCTATAAAATTTATCGTATTTTAATCGCATGCGAAAGGGTCGCACGGGCCACCTAGTTGTGATTTGTTAACAAAATGATCTCTCTAATTTTGTTGAGATTACAAGATACGAGATTACGAAACCCAACAATTGTCACTGCAAGGGTTCCCTAGAATGTATTGAAAATGAGATAATCCACTTCAGGAGTTAATTTTTTTCCACACGCGCTTTGTTAAAGACATAAAAATCCTTTGCCTTATTTAAATCATTCTGTTATGCAGATGATTTTTTGAACGAATTGCAGAAAAGCTTTTGATTCAGAAAATTTGGCGCAACTATTTCATCAATCGCGTTCTCTATAAGACAGAAAATGCGAACAAACTTGAACTAAATTGTATATATCAGGTCATCTAAAAGCAATTTGAAGAAGAGATATAAATATATTGAATTAACAGCATCCTATTTCAGATAATAAAAGATCAGCTGCACCAAAATCATGGGTAATATTTTTCGGCCATCAGATAGATATGTTTTTTCAGTCACGTTATGCATCAATATTTTACGGTGAAAATATTAGTTAAAATTCGAATGTCAGTAACGGCGTTATAATGTATTATTCCTGTGAATTTTATCAATGGAAATTAGGTAGATGTATATTCAAGACAGGGGAAAAATAATTTTCAATTAAAATAAATATATCTAATCGCCTGGCATTTTGTCGTAAATATCAGAAGAATTTGTCTTGAATTAAAAAGAGGAAAATATTAAGCAAAGAGGTTAAAGGTGAAAAACCGAACGAAAGAAGAAACAACGTCCTTTACAAAAGATACTGAAATATTAGGCAAAGTTAACCATCATCGATGTAAATTCTCAGGAAAAGGTAAGAATGTTTAATGCAAGTCTAAATAACAAAAACTTAAGATGAATACATATACTACATAAAAAAGCCTTTTTTTCTTTTGTATTTGAAATTAATACTGAGTTATTATGAGACTGCTGCGGTATTTTAATTAAAAAGATAACGAGGAATAAAAAGGGTGTTTTAATCAGTTCAAAGGCATGTTTAAGAATATAAACAGCCTAATTACAACAAAAATAATGTTAATTTTCGCAAGTGTTTCAAAACACAGAGGCAATTTCTTTTTCGACGCTAATTTTTTTAAACAAGTTTTAATTTTAAAAGATATACGCAACAAATGGAATATTGTTCTGAATAAACTCTGCATGAATTTTAAATTTTAATAGGACACCAACACCAGGAAATTTTATTTATAATATATTTTGGGCTTGAATATTTAATATCATTTCACGCATTAATTTCTGGAATAAATGTCAGTAATGTTAAATATTTGCTTACCAAAAAATAATCAGCCTCATGAATCGTTCTGGAGAATTTCAACGTGAAGGTCGTCAATAAATAACATATTAATTTCAGCCTCATATCATGCAGGACAGCAGAAAAAAAATACATAAATGCCCAGATGGAGATCAATGATAATAATCCTGGATCTTTTCATCGGGAGTATTTATGTAATGCAGAATCGTAACGAAACCATTATTCATATCTCAAGCAACGAAGCCATGAAATAAATGTATAAAAGTAAGTGCATATCTAAGTACATGCTCGTAAACAATGCTGGCTGTTAGCTTACCTCAGAATGCTAAAAGAGCACAGCGACAGTTTCATCGTTACGACAGTTTGGTTGGAGCGTGGCTCGAACTAGCGTCTTACAGATTCGAGTCCAGCAGTTTACCTACTGAACAATCTAAGCATTGTGAGGAAGGTATTTGGGAAGACTCCCCTTTTTTCTGAGGAATGACCTTTGGATGTCATTCGTGTATGAGTGTGTATGTACATGTACACACACACACACACACAAACATATATATATATATATATATATATATATATATATATATATATATATATATATATATATTCCATGATACTGAGCAATTTTTTATGATTCCCAATGGTCTATCATTGCTCTGTCCAGCGCTTGGGTGCCAGTATACATAGAGTCAGCCAGGAGCGAGAATCAAATTTCCGTCTCCTAACCTCGAGGTCCGTATTCTACCAACTGAATTATCCCGACAATATGAGACAGTGTTATTTCCAATGATTCTCTTCACAACCACGATTCCAACCATTCTCTATGATAGTTTTCTTTACAAATTATTAGATAAGTGAACTCCAGCATAGACCGTAATCGGTGTAAAGATGACAGCTATCTCTAAAAATTGTATGACTAAACTGCCGCACTTACCGCAAAGGGGCTCGCGCTCGGCAACCTTACAAGTGTTTGGCGGAGGTACATCCTCCCGCCGAGTCCATAAGCTGCACACCATTGCATGCATAAGATTGTTTAGCATCAGGGATACCTTAAAACACCCTTCTCTCTTTCGGCGATACGATTTATTAGCTTGGGACTAAACTTAATCACCCACCATCATTTGCTAATTTCCGCCAGCAACCGGATTAAAGCACAGCCCTCGCTCTGACTGAACAGAGATAATCGATTTCCGAACCAGACAGAATACTCATTTCATTAGCGTGGCAGTGTTTAACGGATTCATAAGAAAGGAATCGGGCAGAATTAGGAGCTTTACGTACAATTTGTAACGCAATCAGCCAGTCACAAAGAGCAGCTGGGAGTAATATTCCAAGTAATTTAAGACGCTAGAAGATTTTCAAATACTTTAAGCGATACTTATTTAAGATTAATTAATGCGTGTCTAATAACGAATATGCTTTGAAACTTCGAAAATTTAAGGGCGGGGAACGTAATGACCATTGTATAGCAATTCTGAATATTCTGAAAAGTATTATTATGCATAACAATTTTTAAAGTTAATCACTGTGCGTTATTTAGTCATAAAATATGAATGATATACTCATATTAGTGTGACCTTTCGGACCGGGACAGCTCTCGAATTCAATTCAAATATCAAAGGTAAAAAAAAATCGATTTTAATGAAATATTCCCTTAATTAGAAAAAAACTAGCTATATAAAACAACTGGATGTTTCAAAAAATAATTCTCTTACTCTAATTTAAATGTAGTTTCGAATTTTGACACCACTATCGAAAATTACAAACAACCGATCACTTTCTACGAGACTTTTTAAGTAACAAAAATGCAATATCGAGCAACAGAATGGGGGTTAATTTTTGTTACTTGACATGTTTTACATTCCTCTGAGGAGGTAAAATTAGAAGGCATTCCATGAACCTAAAACTCTTCACGGTAACATAATATTAAAGAGCTTTTATTTGATAGCGGAACTAGTTTTAAGTAATTTTATGGGTTACTTGCAATTAAGACAGCAGGATTCGTGAAAAGAAAAGGACATAAAGAAAAAGGTCAAGAAGTCTTCTATTACATAAAAACTTAGACTCTTACAATTGTATAGAATTAATTCTCGACCTATAACATGACCTATATTTTAAATATGCGATATTTCAAATACAGGTCATGTTATGTATTAAATAGATCCTTGAAAGAGTTTAAGGCTGCTGTGCACTAACCCTATTGGATTCACTCATCATGTTAACCTATGGAGAAAATGTGTCGAAAATCCAAACCGGCAATCCTTGGTCACATTTTCTCCATCGGTTAACACTGAGGTGAGCGAATCCAATAAGGTTAGTACACAACAGCCAAAAGTTCGACGTGTTGATGAAATAGTTCCTTTTTTTTAGCGAGAAATTCGGGCCGTTAATTTTGGATTGGATAAAAACTTTTAATTTATTTTAAAAACGGATGAACACAAATCTATTATATCGAAATACTGCAGTCATTTTTTTAGGAATCCCTATGTATGCAGATTCTAAACAAACAACTGTCTCCGTAATTAGTGCTTCAATAATTATTCATAATTACTCACGTGTATGGGGTTATACCTTGACTCTCTACCTGTAACGTGATCTCAATTACTAAAGCAATTTAGCCTTTTCTAATGAATAATTAAGGTATCACATCCGGCTAATGAGCACCAATCCCGGATCGATAGCATTGTGGCTAACGAATTCGTGCTTTCTAGTGGCCCCCGAATAGATATCGAGAAACAAAAAATTTTAAGTAAATACGTCCGTATAGGAGGAAAATGCAAGAACACAGAAAAGGTCGGCGACGGAAAGGAAAAATTCGTTAATCACGTATTCGCGATATTTACGGCGTAGTTAAAAATTATTTCTGCGGCAAAACAGTATTTCATTTCTAACGAAGTTAGTTCATGCAAAGAACTGAATAAAGACATGAAAGAAATGAATAAAGGCAATACGCACTGAGAATAATTTGCTGTATTGGGGGTTGGTGTAAGGAAAACTGTCCAACTTTAGTACAGTTTTTAAGCTGATCCCCCATTCGAAAATGATAATAAATCTAGCATGGGATTATTAAGACAAAATTTACATGCTATCAAATTACTAATCATATTGTTATAAGAAATCACAATACGGAAAAAATAAGGCATTATCTTTCATTTCAATTTTTGGAGATCACCGAATGTTTCGGTTGATAAAGAAAAATCGAGTTTTTATTCTAGAGCAGGGATGGGCATTAAGTCGATCGCGATCGCCCGGTGGACCACTAAGACATTTTGGGATGACAATCTTTACTAAGACCTAAGACGCGCATACTAAAAGAAACGTATTTAAGGAGACTAAGTATGCAGACTAAGTCTTCTACTAACTATAACGAGAACTAACTTTAGATGAAAATGATTTATTTTTTAATGTATTTTGAATTGTTTGATAATAAATGCATCATTTGATATTATTATATTTGTGGCTACTATTATTATGTTTGTATTTGCGTTTTGCTTTAAACGCGGTTTTATAAGAGTAAGTTTTTTTTATTGTAGGTAAGTACATATTCCGTATTTATAATTAAGTTATAATAAATATTGTAGACCTTTTTATTTAGCTCACCACACCTACGCCACTGGGTGGACCGTAACACCTTGAAAAAATTAGAAGTAGCTTGTACACTGGAAAAGTCTGCCCACCCCTGTTCTAGAATATACAGTGAATACATCTTTTTACTGCAGTGTGCACCTATTTCTTTTTAAAAAAGAAATAGTAAGAAGTGCTGGGGAAAGTTTCATTTTAATAAAAGTATTTTCGTAATGAGTATGTTTCTAACTGATCTTTAAAAGCTATAGGTTATTGAAGGTTCTGTAAAAACGATGTCTGGGCATACCTACCCCAGGGCTATTCTATCCTATATTTAATGGTACCAAACTATAGAGGTACCCAACCCCCGAGTGAAAAAAGGATACTGTCTGAAAAAGTACACCCAATCTATTGGAAGTATCATAGAAATAGGCTTTTAAGAGTCACCCCAGGTTTATTAAGGAAAGTGCAAGGAAGGGCAAATAAATCCAGAAGTAAATCCAATTTTTATGTCCTCAGAGTAAAGAGAACAGATGGCACAGGAGATTACGGATAACACTGACGGAAACGTAAAACTAGGAATGGAACCTAGGATTGGGATTACTTGGGTACTTTCCAGTGCTTTCGATTTACGATACTGGGAAGTCAGTTTCAAGAATTTCTTCTATTGATTTCTATCCCCTCTCATTTTTTAATGTTCCATTCTATTCGAGTCTCTATTAATCTCAGAATTACTACTCTCTAGTTGAGGGCTATTTTTCACTATAAAGTATGATTTTATTCGACGTTTACTACTGATAGATATCTAGAATGTTTGTTTAGCTTCGTAACAAAACGAGACCAGACGCACAAATTTTATTGCGCGTAAGTGTTCACACGTTGGGCAAATAGTTATAAAAACCTTACTTTTTTTAATTCTTATAGATTTTTAAGCCATATTTTCTGATGGGAAAACACTACTACTCACCCTAGCTTAAATAATTACGATTTTATAGATAAGTTTAATAAGTTAAATTGTTTCAAGCAATGATTACACAATTCAAATTCTTATATCTCTATGCTGGTAGAGACATTCCTGGGCTATGTTGAAGAGAGAGAGATATTAAAAGGCAAAAAGTTCCGCCTTTGATAAATTTATCTCCAAACTGAATAATAACACCGAGAGTCATAAAACTTGCGCAAGTTTCTAGCCAACTTACGTTCTGGAAGAAAGTTTGCTTTTTAAAAAAATAAGCCTATGCCCTTTGGTGGTAATCACCTTTACAGTGATGATTAGATAGCTAATAATGCTTTTGCTCCCACTATTCATTCGCAAGAAAAAGACAACTCATGAGAAGATTAATTAAAAATAGCATGAATGAAAAACCGACCGTACACACTTCCTTTATTCATATCCTTAATGGGAATTTTTCTCCTTTTGAACTTGACTTGGCCATCGATCAGATGGCGATCCAAAGATGTCTCTAAGTGGTGAAAGGTTTCTGTAGAGTTTACTCACAATTGGAATAATTGTCCGTGAGATCCTTTCACGTGTTTAAAATAAAAGTGAATGTCATCCCTTCTAAATGAAAGAAAGTTTCTATCATCTAAATATTAAAGCAAAACAAGCTTCTATCTGGGCCTTGCAGTAACGAACTTGTCTCTCCAACCAGCATTCTCGCAAAATTGTGGGAAAAAATTGATTAAAAGTAGATTAAGATGGAACCTTGAGACTCGTAATATCTCTTCTCGTAAAGATCTAATCCTTCAGATTGGTAATATCTTGCTCTTGAGACTCGTAATATTCCGCCCAGGCGGGTTTCAGACACTATCGGTCTACTGAAAAACACATTGCTATTTTATCCAGAATATTAAGCCTTCATAAAAGGTTGCATTGTCTCTGCTATTTTTGTGGACTTTAAGAGAGCTTATGATTATTTTTGGTAAGCCACACTTATCGGAAAATTGGCTGAAAAGAATATCTCTAGGAATATGTTGCTCTGAAAAAAGATTTTTTGGGGGGTTGAATTATATAGAGTCTAGATATAAAGAACCGTCCACCTGTTTTCTGTGACCAGTTGCACAGTGCTCAATGTCTTCATTAACCATCATTTTCGCGCATTTGAAAATGAAGTAGACTGATTTTCCATTTTGTTAGCTAAACTTGATCTTGGTACTTTTACTGTACTTTTTAATATGTGTTGCGGCGAAGAAAGTTCGTCCGTTAAGCCTGCTGTTAGAAATTTAAAAAATCGTATATCTAAGTGATTTGTAGTACATTTTTTTACTTTATCAAAGCAAATACGACCATTTAAGGGGGGGGGATATTAGATCTTTCAACTGATTGAACACGATTCTATTTATACTTAATAATACCCATGTTTCTCTTCTGAAATTTAATATAAGCTTGTAACGAATAGAATCAGTCATGAAACTAACATTATCGTTGAAAAATAAAAATTAATTTTAATAAACGGAATTTTTTTATAATCAACCTTTTACGAAGGCTATATAGGTTATCTAAAGATAAAAAAATTTTAAAAGCACTAAAAGATCTATTTATCCATAATAATGTTATGAATCACTAATCCTGAACTGATAAGCCGGAGCTGCGGACTGCGGTAGTTGAATTTCTAGTTCTTCAAAGACTCTAGTAAATTACCTTGACACATCAAACAGATGAGTAAACTTGTGTAAATGGAGAGAAAGTTGTTTTGCGAAATTAGTATTTGGTAGGATTACGAACACAACACACGGCTGGAAATATTGTTATGAAAAGTAAATAATGTTGAGGGTAAAAAATATAACCACTTGGAATAATTCCAATTTTAATTTTGATTTCACTACACATTCTAATACTTGGGTAAAAAAAAGGCATTACACAAAGTTTTGGAGATCAACTTAACATAATGTGCAGATAAAAACAAACATTTGAGCTTACGTTAGCAAGAAAAGTCATACAACAAAGTTTCAGATCAACTGAGCCTAATGTCTAGATAAAACAAAACCGGTGGCATTTTGTTTCTTATGACAACATTCACATCACTTTCCGATTGCAGAGATAGATCCCGGTGCTATTGATATTGCTTCTGCTTAATTGAGGGGAAAGGTACAACTTCCTTGGATCCCTCTGTACACAGGGACGTACCGTAATTTACTTTACGAGTGAATGATGACCTCCGATTCGAAATAGTGGGATGGGAAGAAAGTGTAAACACTGATATTAAATTAGGAAAGAGGGGTGTGGGTGTCTAGTGCTTTTATGACAGGAGAAAACAATGGTGGAAAGCTCCAGAAAGGGAAACATTGTATTTGGCTTATTTAAGCGAGGGTGGTAATTGCATGAAGGCTGACAAAATTGTAGAGATCTTGCTTTTATTGGATAGGGAGTCACGTGTTTATTAGACTACCCACGAAAATGGCCCTTTTTACGACACAAGAGAGTAGGTGACTAAGAGAGAATGGGTGTGTCCATAGGCTGTAAAGTAAAGTGATGAAAAAGTAGTTAATCTCAAATTTTATATGTCATTTAAATCATCAGAAACCAACTCAACTACTTCCATGACAAAAAAGGGTTCATTTTTAGGGTTTGCGACTTGAAAATTTTCTTCAAAATTGGCTATTTACATAGCTGGATGGAGAGTTCCGCAAATCATTTCAGTTATTTCCTTATGATTCCCATTCATTCTAATTGTTTTACTTGATTGCAAATATGAAACAATTGTTTCAATCTATGTTGAGAAATATTTTTATTAGATTTAATCAAGTGACTCTGTTAAGGCAAAGTATACCATCTAAGAGGGCATAGTCGTATTCAATGTGCACGTATTTATCTTCTAATTCGAGAAGGAAAAACTCGATCATGTTACAGTAACAATTGACCCTGGTATTTGTTTACTATTCAGTGCAGACTAAACGCAATAAACACTCCATATAATGAATTTCTATGGTGACCAACTACGTTGAAAACACCGATTTTCGACCTCTAGGTCGATTTTTTTTTATTTGTGTTTCTTATTGTTTGGACTTTTACCTTTCCAAAACTGTTTTTCTTTTGTCTTTACGTGATTTAGAAGAAAAGTTATAGCCATTATAAAACATGATGTCTCCAGAAAAATGAAACCGGAAGTAGTAGCTCCAAACCGGAAGTTGTTTTAAAATTGCAGTATTTTGCTCATTTTCAGCCCTAAAGTTAATTTTTTTGTAATTTTAAGTTATTCTAATGTTTTTACATTATTCTTAAATGTTTTTACCAAAAATATTGTTTGTTTATTAATGGAAAAGTGGCAACAAATTAGTTCATGTGTTCGTTTGTTTACATCGTCACGCTGATATTTCTCTCTCTTTGCTTTCGCTATTTTCTAATATAAAATACTGCTTTTTGTTTAAAAATAATTTTTAATTTTACGGAAAACATCATAAGAAATGGGTCAACGCAAAAATTATCGTTCTAAAAAGAGAAAATTTAATGGAAATCAGTTCACCATTTCGAAGAGAAATGAAACTGTTGCAGTTGATTGTAGTGAAGTAAATACTGCAAGTTCATCGAAACTTGAGAGCAAGAAAGGTGTTTCTTTGGAAGAAAGTTCAAAGATAATTGAACTTTGCGGAAGCAGAATAATGGATATTGACATTTTAGTTTCTGTATTTGCAATATTATGTTGTCCAGTCTGTTTCAACAATAAACTCTCACTGACTGAAGATTCACGGTTTGGTATGTGTTCCAATTTTTTACTAAAATGCAACAACTGTTCTTTCTCAAAAGGGTTTGCCTCTTCAAAAAAGTTGGATAAGTCTAATAATATAAATACTCTTGCTGTTTTTGCTTTAAGACTTATAGGAAAAGGCTATACAGCAGGAAAAAAATTGTTCTCAGTACTGGATATGCCTTTCCTTTCTAAAGGAACTTTCAGACAACAAGAACTGAAAATTCATCAGGCTGCATATAAAGCTGTTGAAGAAAGTATGTGTAATGCTGCAAAAGAAATTAAAGATTTGAAATGCACGAAAAAAGCAGTAGTGAATTGTGGGGTCTCAGTTGATGGAACGTGGCAGAAGAGGGGTTATTCATCACTGAATGGTTGCGTCAGCTGTATCTCAATTGCCACTGGCAAAATATTAGATTTAGAAACAATGACTCAATTCTGCAGGATATGTAGTACCACGTCTGGAACACTAGATACTGTTTCTAAACCACATACCTGTCGAAATCATACCGGTTCAGCTTCAAATATGGAGACTGTGGGTGTTTACCGTATTTTTGAGAGATCAAAACATATGAGGAATTTATGCTATACTGAGTACTATGGTGATGGTGACTCTAAAGCATTTAATGCTGTGAAAAACATATATGGTGAGAACTCGGTAAATAAACTGGAATGCATTGGTCATATCCAGAAGAGAGTTGGCACTCACCTTCGAAAATTAAAAAAGTGCACTAAAGGACTAGGAGGTAAAGGGAAACTGACTGATCGCTTTATTGATAAGCTTCAAAATTACTACGGAATTGCAATCCGTAGTAATGTTGGTAGTTTACAAAGCATGCAACAAGCAGTAATTGCAGCTTTTTACCACTGCTGTTCTAGCAACAAGCACCCAATGCATGGTCAGTGCCCAGAAGGACTTGACAGTTGGTGCAAGTTCAAACGGGCAAAATCATTAAATACAACCTATAACGATAAATCCGTTGGACTTCCAGAAAGTGTTATCAACATTGTGAAACCCATCTACATGAAGCTGTGTGATCAAAAATTGTTAGAGAAGTGTCTGCATGGGAAAACACAGAATGCAAATGAAAGTTTCAACGGTGTTCTGTGGAATTTCATTCCAAAACTTCATTTTGTTGAATTAAAAACTTTGCAACTGGGGTCATACATAGCTGCCCTTCAATTTAATGATGGTGCTAAAGGTATTCTTACAGTTTTAAACAATTTACATTTACAGACAGGCTCTTATGTGTTAAGCGGATTGGAATCCAGTGATTTTGACAGAGTTTACGACTCAAAAAGAAAATCTTTGCCTCAAGCAAAAATTCAAAGAAAAAGACTGTGTGCAAGCCGAAAGAAAAAATGCATACTGAATGAAGAAACAGAAGGCCTATCTTACTATCCTGGGGCATTTTAGACTCCTATGTCTAACGAAACTTTGTTTTTCAGATAACTGAAAACTTTAATTGCAATTTTCTCAAAACTTATTTTTTTACAAAACCAATTTACCATTTTCATGATATCTCAAAATATAATGAATGTATTGTCATGAAATTTTCAGTGTATATTTTAAATAATATGAACAATGAAATGACCCAAAATTTTTAAGGTAAGTGAAATACTTTTCATTTTGCAGGTGCTTTTAAATAGATTGAGCAACTAAAATTTCGAAAAATTGCATGTTAGCATATATTTTCCATTGTTATTTTCTTGTACCTCAAAATTTCTCATTGATTTTGGTTCATTTTGAAGATTGTTGTTATTTATAACTAATGGCCAAAAATAATTAAGATTGCTGCAATACTTTTTCTTGTAGAGTGTAAACCGTTTTGGTAAAATTTAGCTAAAATTTCCCTTAAATTACCCAATTTTTCAAAAAATGCAATACATATGGATAAAATTTTAAGCTGTTTATGCTTAAAAATTCATTGTTTAACCAAAAATAGTATAAAATGGCAAGAAATTGAATTATTTCAAAAATTTTGTTCCGAACGTAGGCAGTCACCTTAAAAAAATTTATGGAGAACCTTTATTTTGAAAGAAATTTACAAGAGAGTTTATCTGTTTACTACGAAATATTACTTCAATCTAGTTAAGTTTTTCTCCGATTAATAAAGATTTTAATTTCCTGTACAGCCATTTTGGGATAGTAATAGTTTTGCAATTCAGCTTTTTCAGCATGCCAATACATCTTGTGTTGCATGGTAAGGGAAGAAGAGTTGGAAGAAATTGAATTGGAGTATAATAATACGCATGCTACTGATTTATTGGGCTACTGATTTACCCATCATTATACCAAAAAGCGAGTTTTAATTTTTTTTTATCATCTTTCATTGTGTAAGATATCGTTTTTACAACTTAAGTGAATTTCCATTCGACAGATTTTCTTCATAACGAAGTATTAAGTGGGGACTTCGCAGTTGTTCTCAAATATTTTCTTTTAATTTAGAGAGTTTTTAAAATTTTGATCTCTCGGACACAAATTTTTATATTTACTTCAAGATGTATGGGTTTCGCAACTATTCCCACTCCCGATCAACAAATAAAAACTCTTAAAGAGCGGAAATTATCGGCATTAATCGTACGGCGCTGCTACCAATTTAAGAGCGCTTGAATAATCGATTTCGGTGGAACTATGTGGATGTAATTAATTTTCTGGAAGGAAGAAAAAATATTTCTCTCCGCTGTGCGGGGAAAAAACTATTCCTCCAAGATTAGTTCATTTCTTTCCTCTTTGGAATTGTTTTTCGAATATAACGAATGGCAGCAACACTTCGATCGCGGAAATCATTTTATTCGGTTATAAACTAAAGCGTTTATAAAGATACATTGTCTGATTACAGATAAAAAGGGCATGATATATGAACGCACCAGATAAGGAGATCGAGATTCAAAATGAGGTATCTAAAACGTCTTAAAATATTTTTCTCTCAAGTATAAGTATTTTTATGAAATATATGAACAAGTAAGTATTTTCGGCTTGAAAATTCAACATTTCCGTTATTTTCAGTCAGATGTACGAAACAATGAATTGAATGTAGAAGTAACCCCAAATTTTATTCTTAGATTTAAATATGAAAATTTTTAGAATTAAAATATTCAATTCCTTCAGTAGGAGCTAGTTTGTATACACTCTTAGACCCAACTAACAATAGAGTCAATCGGGACTAACAATAGAGGTTTTCCTGCAAGTGGGGAAGTAGTTAAATTTAAGATTCGCGTTAATAATGACGGTTATGTACATAATAATGTTAATAGGGAGATGTTTAAGGACACAGTTATTAATGTTGTCAATACCCGGTGCTTTTTTGATTTTAAGTTTTTGAATAATGTTGGTGATTTCAGCAACGAAAGCCGGTTTAGTATCTTGGGTGGTGTGTGTGTGTGTGGGGGGGGGGGGGGTTAGAAAGAAAATTTTGAACAGAGGTGAGGACAGTTCTGTCATTTTCCTCATCCACAGGGTCATAATTAGGAGAAAATTGCTCGCGATATGTGTTAGCAATAGTATTAGCTTTGTCCGCGTCTTCGAAGGCAGTGCCATTAGGGTCTTGAATGGGTGGGAAGCTATAAATGTTTAGATTTAAGGGTTTTAACGAACCGCCAGATAGTGTTGTCTTGAGGAGAGAGACTTTGGAGAAATTCAGACCAATTTTGTTGTTTAAATTTATGTATATCACGGCGGACACGTGCGCAAAGGTAGTAATAATTTTGACTATGCTCTGGGAGGCGAGTGAATTGGTAGAGTTTGCGGGCCGCGCTACGGTTTTTGATTAAGGTAACAATATTAGCCGGGAGATTATGAAATCGCGGTTTTTTTAAGGGCGTGCGTAGAGCTAATTTTGGCGTTGAAAATTTTGTTAGTAAGAGTTTTGGTGGTATGGTCGATGTCCTCGCGGCAACGAATGGAGGGAAATAAGATCGGAGAGATTTAGAATACTCTGGAACTGGTCCCAGTTAGTGTAGGTTAGGGGATTGAGATTATGGACATCAACCTGCTGGTCGAAAGTAATTAGAACGGGAAGACTGACTTTCAATACCAATCTCAGGTATATTTATAGACTTCCAAAGCGCCCCCTATCGGCCGCCAGCTAGAAATCACTGGAACAGTCCAGAAAGGCCTAGAAGGTTGGCGACCATTTGGCACCATATCGCCAAATTTGGCGACCAAAATAAGTTCCCAAATCCATCACCAATTTGGCTATAACTCTCATAGTTGGCGAGATTACATAGACTCGTAAAATTCGTAACAATATCATACTATTTTTCTAAGTATTGTTATTTTCTTAATACTGTTAAGCAAAAAAATTCCCAATTTCAAGAGATTCTTGAAAACTTTGTTCCATAGTTTTCGTCATAGTTTCAAAGCTTGTACGTTCGTTCTTCTTCTTTTTTAACCTATTTTCTAAGGCTAACTATAGTAAAAACCATTTAGAAAAACATGGATAGTTTATATTAGTTTTACAAAATATGAAATATCTCATATGTAGTATAAATGTCAAAAGTGACATTAATAGTTGGCTAGAATTAAAAATACTTTTTGAAATTTATCGCTTCAAACATCTTTAATTTGTCAGTTTAATCAATATTATCTTTTCATTAAATTATGATATCACTCTACAAAATAAGGTGCAGCAATAAAACCTTTGAACTTTTCTTTTAGTCCAATACATCAGTCTTCCTTTTGTTTAGACCAGGGGTGTCCAATCTTTTGGCTTGCAAGGGTCGCATTTAAAATATATAATAATTAATTTGTATTAATAACAAAGCTTATTTTTATCATATCATAAAAAGAAGGCAACAAAATTTCAAAACTAGTGGGATATTTGACCTTGTTTTTCTGAATCTAATTCTTCAATATCTGGTTCATGGGAAGTGGTTGCAATTCTTCGCGAGTCCTCAAGGTTTCTCATCAGAAATTTTCAATCTAATTTTAAGTCTAAGTGGGTCTAAGTACCGGTGATTACAAAAGTGGTGTAAGTCATATATTTTTCGCTTCGAGATATTTAAAGGTTTGAGTTTGAAGAAACTAATAAATATTTTGTACTATATAATAAAATATTTCAGAAAATATTTGCGGTTAAATTTCTTAATTTTTTTTCAAAATTTGCTTCAAATTACGGTAATGTAAAAGAACGCAACGTGAATAGACTAGTAAACTCATTATTTTTAGATTCTTGATTTACACCACTTTTGTAATCACCGACACAATGATTTACACCACTTTCATAATGAAGGACACACATATGAATGGCGGTCATCTTTATTTAAAGCTAGCTATTCATTCACCTTACACGTTTTTTTTACATCTTTAAAAATGAATGTTCATAATTTCAGTATCTTCCTATTTAGCATCTATTTTCAGAATACCAATATTTCACTCTACAAAGTTCCCTAGGTTGGTTTGTGAGCACTTAAATTAAAAAATACTGAGTCCATACATTATTTCTATCTTTCTCATTCAATAAAGTAATAGCTAATTTCATCATAAGGACGCGAATCTTTACTAAAGTTCAGTCTTTTTCACGTTCTTTTTACGTTATCCTAAAAATATAACAACATTACCTTCCGAAGATGTTCCGATATCTCGCTGTTATAGAATTATCACGAAATTTAATACCTGTTTACTCACAAATACAGACAGTAGTTTAATGGTATGTCAAATGAAGTATCTTTTTGAAGAGATGATAAAATAAGAATGAATTTTATGGTTATATGTTGCAAGAGTTATGAAAAAGAAACAATTCCGAAGAAAGATGAGTTCTTCGGTCCCATTGTTTAAAGAAATTTAACACCATACCCACCAAAGAATATTTCTATTAAGTTAAAATGAAAATTTATAAAATATTATCTTACTTACGATTCAGAGGATACAAAAAGTATTTACATATAAAGATTTTTTCTGACATCTTGTAGAAATAGGTAAATATTTAAGATAACGTTCTGTTACAACTGTCATATTACGCAAATCAGGAGAGGATCTAAAATTTGATAAATGGCACAATTATTAGCTGAAAATGCAACTTTAGGACGCATATAGTACTTTCACACTTTTGATTGGCTGTAGTAAATGCTAATATATTGATTTTGACAAATCAGAAACCTGGCCGCCTTAGTTAAATAACTTCAATAACAGCTATAATAGGTAATGGCAATGATGTATGGTCCTAGGAAAAAAATTTCTTGATATAACTGAATGTCTCCTTAACTGAACGAACTAAATGATTATCTGCGTATATTCCATTCCATTTTCGAAGTAACAATTATCGCGACACCAGCAAAGTAGGCAAATGTTTGACACACAATTGAGCAATACGAAGCTCGTAGAAACTGCAACCAATACTCCAATACAGTCTGCCAAGGTCGCCCCAAAAAGTTATGTGAAACAGTACGTTGAAGCTTACTTGTTGCACAAGCGCGAAAAATGCCATGTGCGAGTGCCCAAACGTGCTAAAATCATTGTTGAATCCTTAGGTAAACGTGTTTGCGCTTACACTATTCGAAATGTCTTAAAATGTGTTGATTATCACGCTACAAGTAACAAGATCAAAGGAGTATATTAGTGAATATAACAGGAAAAAGAACTTGCTCTTTGCTAAAACGTAGGTAAATATACCTCTTAACTACGGTAGAAAAAAGGATCATTTACTTATCAGAGAGAATTCAATCTTTTTGGCTCAGATGGCCATAAAACAACTCGGCGGCGGCGTCGCCCTAATACGGAGTTGAAACCACAGAATTAATCACCTACAGTTAAATATAATGGATATCATGTTATACTGTAGGAGTACGAGTCATATTCCGGTGCTAGTAACTTACACTTCATTAAAGGATATATGATTTCAAAGCGGCATATTGATATTTTGAGACATAATTTTCGGTCTAGTTCCCAAAAGCTGGAGATTGAAAACACTTATTATATTTCTTGCAGGATAATGATCCTAAACATACTGTTCATATTACTCAAGAATTGCTCCTATATAATGTAAGAAAACTAATTATACCTCCCGGATCTCTTGATATTGATGTAATCGAATATTTATGGCATATAAGAATGAAAGCAAACTTAAAAGTTTGAAAGTATTATATTACTCGTACTAGCACAATTAAGATAGAATCAGTAATGGAAAGGGAATGGGCCGAAATAGTCAAAATCTATTTTATCGAACTATCTGCCTCAGTATTAGCTTGGAGAAAAGACTCCAAGCTATTACTGAGGCAGATAGTTTATATATTAAATACAAATAACAAGTGAAAACCATAAGCGCGCTAATACTTTCTTCTTATTCTCCTTAAAATGTCGTTATCACTATAACTGTTACAAGTTAAATGTTAATTCAGAGTTTTCCTTTCAACAAATGGTTTTTTGAATATAAGAAAACCTGTTTTGTCTTTAATTTTGTTTTGCATTTTATTTCCTTGCAAATATACCAAAAATTCACTGTGTGTAAATACCTTTTACACCCACTATATAAAATTGAAAAAAAGTAATGCCTTGAAATTATTTTCTTCGAATAAAGTTCTTAACTAAACCTTTGCTTAAATACAACATTCTGATATGATTTCCCCCTTAAACGATATAACGATATGGAAAAGGTGGCTAGAGTAAGATATCGAAACTATTTCATAGTGTGGGTAGCTACATAACGATTTTTAAACAAGAGAAAAGCGGTGAAATCAGACGACCGATTTGATTGTTGAACTATGGCATTTTCCATCCTTGCGTACTCATCAATGACATTTTAGCGGAAAACATTTCATGGTGGTTAGCGTCTCGAGCATCCACAGAGTCGGCTTTGGTTCGAATCCAGACTAGGGTGTAGCAGTTCCTGTGCCGTACTTTTATAGGGAGCAATACAGGTTTACCACATGGTGCTTCCATAATTAAAGTAGCCAGCTGAATTTCGCGGCGAGAAAGGTCGAATGTCACAAGAAAAGTTTCTGCCGCGTTAGAAAAACAAAACTATTACATTATCTGACGAAACACGAGAAGGAATTTAAATTTCTTTCCCTCAAAGAAATATATGGTAAATTCGAAAGTGTAACTTAAAACTATTTACGGAAGTGAAAGAAAACTATATATTAATTTAAAAATGTCCACATGTTAATGTCTCTACCCCTATAAAATTTAGAATTGACACTTCTCTTCAGAGAGAAATTATAAACATGCAGATTTATATAACTTAGTTATTTGTTGAATGAAGAAATAGGCCCTTTTCACACGAGGCACATTCGTTGATTCAACTGATTTCCGGGCGGCTGTCAAGGAGTGTAGCCACCATAGGAAATGTATGGGAATCGCCCGAACCTTTTCACACGCAGTGAATTCGCAGCGCTTACAATTTGCTAGCTGGCACATGTGCCGCTAACGTTCTCATCCCGATAGGTTGACTCAACACAAAAGACATTACTAAAGGTACGCTCTTCACACCAGCCGCCTAGTTTGCATCAACTCAGTTCTGTATGAAAAGCGTTGTAATTGCAAGTTTGAATGTGGAACAATCATAAGCGTAGCTTTTTTTTTTTTTTTTTTTTTTTTTTTTTTTGGGGGGGGGGGGGGGCGGGCGGCACGAATTGAATTCAGTTAGAGTCCTCCTCAGCGCATTTACTGCCGGAGGGTCCTTAAAATATCAAATATTATTATTATTATTATTTAAATTGAATAACAATAGAATTGATGTTTGAGTAGTATTCAAAAGTTATACAATGAGAAAAATAAATATAATATAAATAAAATAAGGAAAAAATATAGCATCGAAATTTTGTTATGGATCATATTATCATTGTTAAAAACTATATTAAGGCTAAAGATATGATAGGAATCTTCAGTCTCACAGTTTGAAAAAGCGGGAAAAAACCAACTTTCTTAAAAGTTTTCTGCAATTTTCCGATTTTAACTGAAATTCTATTAACGTTTTAATTTATTTCAAGTTAAGTTGGGGGGCACGTCCCCCCCCCCCGACGCTATGCCTATGGGAACAATTCATTGAATAAATTCGTATTATAAGTCCCGCGATATGGGGCATGAGGTGTGATGAATATAGTGATATAATTAAAAGGGGTGAAGCTTGGAGGGAATTGGCACTCAAATTTTATCCCGAATTCAACAGCATGGATCCTGACTAACAAGGTGCAATCGGTAAGAACATTTCATTCAAATTATTAGAATTATTTAATTAATTATTTGGATTATTTTCGCAGTTTGGTGCCCCTAGTTGTTTCCATAGAAACATTAGAAGGTTTCAATTTTTATTACTATCAAACTATGTATATTAAGCAAATATCGATATAAATAAATACAGATGCCTGCTCATTAAAGTAGTCGGTACCATTCAAATCTAAAAGTTCATTTGTTATTTTGTTAATGGTGGTTAAAAACTCCAAAATTAAAACAAATTTTTTAACTTTTTTAGAAATTTTTAAAAAATTTCATTAGAAACCGCATTATCATTAAAAAAAATGAACAGAAATATTTATTTGGTCATTTCAACGAAATAAATTCTTTATCATTATTTGTTTATTTGATGTTTCTTATGGGGACATACGTCACTCTCTTTACATTACTTATCAAACAGTATTACATCGATTAGTACAGGTTATGACTGTTACACTTAAAAACATATGTGGGAGCACCAAATTGCGCGAATTTACCCATTATTTAATTAAATTTATCTAGATTTGTAAATGTGAACATCGCTTTATGCCTACAATTTGAATAGTTTTCATATGAGGGAGGTTTTTGCATTAACCCTTTCAGATATGCAATTTTATTAGTATGATTGAGGTATAATGGTCCTACAAATAAAAGAAATGTGATTAAAAAAATTAGCAGCCCCCCCCCCTTAAGTAGAGCAAATATAAAAATAATACATTTTGTATTTTTGTAAGTAAAAACCTGAATGCCATGTTATGATGCTTTCTTAATTCTATATTCCCCATCATCATTATAAACCAAAGACCAATATTGTGTTATAAAATTGGTGTAAAAGAAAGGTATAGGTGGAAGAAAGATATAATATTTAAGTTTAAAGTTTTTGAAATTTAAAAATTTAAGGGGGGAAATCACCTTAAAACCTAAAAAAAAACTCAATTTTTTACTATGATTTAATTTTGAAGAATGGAATATAAGGAATCTTATGAAAAAAAATTAAGTCGATGATACAATTACAACCGATTTTATGGCCAAATGTATAAAGCAAATATTAAAGTAATTTATAGAGAATTTAAACCTTAAATGGCTTTTTCTAAAAACTGTTATTTTGAAACTTGTGCGCACTATTTCTTCAAAACTAATCGTCCCAAATTGCTAAACTTTTGTATACATGTATATCTTGTATGTTTATACAATTTATACCTAAATTTAGTTAAGTACATATCACTAATTTTTTTACAGCAATTTTTTTTGTTGTTGATATTTTTTGTACATTATAATACATTTGCCTGAAAAAAATATTTTTATGGGAAATATTGTAATTATTTTAGGTGTAGATTAAAGTATAACCTATGGATAGAATATATAGGGTAGGTGGGGGCAAAGGTTCGCACATACATTTTAAAATGACCGGGAAGAGTTTTAGGAAGAATAGGGTAGGCAATGCATTCCTCTACTTCCAGTCAGTTGCCTCGTAAAAAATGTTGGAGTTAAGACCCCCTTTTGCAGAGAAAATGAGGTAAGTTTATTTTCGTCTCTTTTAATGTAATTTTTTGCAACTTTTGAGTAATTTTGAGCATCACTCAAACTCACGAACTGTTTTGGGCTTATTTTCGCATGTTAGGGTGGTAAATAACCTTTCAAATCCTACCTTAAGTTTTGGGTTAACTCAAATACAGTGGCGTCCATTCTGCAGAAACAGAACCAGCACGAAATGGGGTAAAGGTTTGCAGGAGTCGTGGGGTAAAGGTTCGCAGTGCAAACCTTTGCTCCATCTGCAAAACTTTGCCGCTCTAACTATTAACATTTGTGTCATGTCCTCTTTTCATTAGGAATCCTTATTAACAACGTCTTTTATTATTAATGGGAATTCACATTTTTGTAATTTGAAAAAAAATTATGGTTTTTGATAAAAACTGCCTGTTTTTAATCAGAAATTTTTTTGTAAAATGCTTAAAAATCCATAAATTTAAAATAAAATAAATTAGTACAACACAAAAATAAAATAGCTCTGAACAAAGACCTATTTTACAAGATAAAAGAATTAAATGTTGTTACAAGACATTATAAGCTTCGAAGGTCTGGTTAGGGAAAAAAGCTTTAAATGAGTAATTTCCAGATTTGCAAGTCTTTGAAATGCTCCTTGCGTCACAATTTTTGACGAAATTTTATAAACTTTATTACAAAGACTCCTCTTAGGGTAGGTGGGGGCAAAGGTTCGCATGGGGCAAAGGTTCGCACATACATTTTAAAATGACCAGGAAGAGTTTTAGGAAGAATAGGGTAGGCAATGCATTCCTCTACTTGCAGTCAGTTGCCTCGTAAAAAATGTTGGAGTTAAGACCCCCTTTTGCAGAGAAAATGAGGTAAGTTTATTTTCGTCTCTTTTAATGTCATTTTTTGCAACTTTTGAGTAATTTTGAGCATCACTCAAACTCACGAACTGTTTTGGGCTTATTTTCGCATGTTAGGGTGGTAAATAACCTTTCAAATCCTACCTTAAGTTTTGGGTTAACTCAAATACAGTGGCGTCCATTCTGCAGAAACAGAACCAGCACGAAATGGGGTAAAGGTTTGCAGGAGTCATGGGGTAAAGGTTCGCAGTGCAAACCTTTGCCCCATCTGCAAACCTTTGCCGCTCTAACTATTAACATTTGTTTCATGTCCTCTTTTCATTAGGAATCCTTATTAACAACGTCTTTTATTAATAATTGGAATTCACATTTTTGTAATATGAAAAAAAATTATGGTTTTTAATAAAAACTGCCTGTTTTTAATCAGAAAATTTTTTGTAAAATGCTTGAAAATCCATAAATTAAAAATAAAATAAATTAGTACAACACAAAAATAAAATAGCTCTGAACAAAGACCTATTTTACAAGATGAAGGAATTAAATGTTGTTACAAGACATTCATTATAAGCTTCGAAGGTCTGGTTAGGGGAAAAAACTCTAAATGAGTAATTTCCAGATTTGCAAGTCTTTGAAAGGCTCCTTGCGTTACAATTTTTGACGAAATTTTATAAAATTTATTACAAAGACTCCTCTTATACATTAAAATAAAGTTATGTATCCATTTCAGGTTTAGACATCATTCAGATTATCAAAGTTTAACTTAAGCGTCGAAAAGTACAAAAATTTCACGAGAATTCAGAGTACAAGCATAAAAATATTTCCTAAAAATTAATTATTCAACGAAAGCACAAATCAAAACATAACCCTGATCAAAATGTATAAGCAATCTAAATGCAAAATTAAGGATAAGGTTGAAAATTGGATCGCAAGGAGCATTTTAAAAAACATAATAAAAATTTCAATTTTTTAAATATAAAAAATAAAATTTTAAATATTTATAAAATTTTATAAGGTGTTTGAAATAGTTTTACTTTAATGAATATTTATGCCCAATTTCATATCTCTGAGGTAAAAATTTCAAAAATTGCTTTGTAATGTCCCCCATCCCCTTAATTTGCTTAATTTTTACGGGTTTTAAAAGAATGAGTAAAGCCTAAGATATAATATAGCGATAGTGTTAATAGTTGATATTTTAATTGGAAGTTCTTTAGTTTAAGAAAAAAATTATTGAGATTAACCCCTTTTCATTTTGTGAATTTCTTTGTTAGATTCAACTTTCTGTGTTAATAGTTGATATATCATTTTGAAGTTATTTAGTTTAAGAAAAAATTTATTGAGATTAACCTGTTCAATTTGTGATTTTATATATATGTAACACCTTTAAAAAGATTACAAAATGTGAAATAAAATTATTTAGACAACTCTTTTTGTGATTTTCGATGCCTATCCAGTAAGAAACCAACGAGTGGGGTAATGGTTTGCAGTGCGAACCTTTGCCCCACCGATTGGGGCAAAGGTTCGCAAACAGGTCTTTTGGTAAAATTAAAAATTTGGTGACTAAATATTTCGGGAAAAAATTCATTATTTTATAGAAGGTAGAGGGGATACCCAACTACAATACAAGTGACTTTTTGGGGCGATAGGATCTAACGGAGGCCCGTAAGAAACCCAAAACTCAAAACTGCAAACCTTTGCCCCCACCTACCCTATACATTAAAATAAAGTTATGTATCCATTTCAGGTTTCGACATCATTCAGATTATCAAAGTTTAACTTAAGCGTGGAAAAGTACAAAAATTTCACGAGAATTCAGAGTACAAGCATAAAAATATTTCCTAAAAATTAATTATTCAACGAAAGCACAAATCAAAACATAACCCTGATCAAAATGTATAAGCAATCTAAATGCAAAATTAAGGATAAGACCAAAAATTGGATCGCAAGGAGCATTTTAAAAAACATAATAAAAATTTCAATTTTTTAAATATAAAAAATAAAATTCTAAATATTTATAAAATTTTATAAGGTGTTTGAAATAGTTTTACTTTAATGAATATTTATGCCCAATTTCATATCTCTAAGGTAAAAATTTCAAAAATTGCTTTGTAATGTCCCCCATGCCCTTAATTTGCTTAATTTTTACGGGTTTTAAAAGAATGAGTAAAGCCCAAGATATGATATAACGATAGTGTTAATAGTTGATATTTTAATTGGAAGTTCTTTAGTTTAAGAAAAAAATTATTGAGATTAACCCCTTTTCATTTTGTGAATTTCTTTGTTAGATTCATCTTTCTGTGTTAATAGTTGATATTTCATTTTGAAGTTATTTAGTTTAAGAAAAAATTTATTGAGATTAACCTGTTCAATTTGTGATTTTCCATATATGTAACACCTTTAAAAAGATTACAAAATGTGAAATAAAATTATTTAGACAACTCTTTTTGTGATTTTCGATGCCTATCGAGTAAGAAAGCAACGAGTGGGGTAAAGGTTTGCAGTGCGAACCTTTGCCCCATCGATTGGGGCAAAGGTTCGCAAACAGGTGTTTTGGTAAAATTAAAAATTCGGTGACTAAATATTTCGGGAAAAAATTCATTATTTTATAGAAGGTAGAGGGGATACCCAACTACAATACAAGTGACTTTTTGGGGCGATAGGATCTAACGGAGACCCGTAAGAAACCCAAAACTCAAAACTGCAAACCTTTGCCCCCACCTACCCTACACATTTAATGTAGTAAACTGTCTTCTTCCACCTCATTTTTCAATCGCTTTTCGCCTGCGTGACGTCTACTTGCTGACGAAGCGTTGCTACAACCCCAGAAGAGGTTTCGCCTTGAATTGGGCGCGCGAGGTGCCTCGTGTGAAAAGAACCTCACACGGCAGTCAACTACATGAAAATAAACAAGGCAAATCAGTTGAATCATCGAATGTGCCTCGTGTGAAAGAGGCCATAATTTCCAAGGTAACCTTTACCCCCAAAAACTTAATTTTCTGAAAAATATCCTACAAATAACAACCTCTCTGTTATAAGTAAAAATTTCTCGCAAGCTTTGGAATGCCAGGTATCACCATTATGAAAAGTAGTTTCGGGAAGGGATTTTGAATTTGGCAATCTCTGTCTATTCGAAATAACCATTTTCCAAGTAAATAAGAGTCCAATGTCTACATTCGATAATAAAACTCTATTAGCATTTTCTGCCACGTTGCAAATACAGAGCTACATTACTTTCAGAAGGTGTAGCAACCCGATGGGAATGTTTTCTTTTTAACGTGCAATATCGAAGAATTAAATACGAAAATAAGCATAGATCCGATCTACAGACTATTGATAACAACATAACGATGATTCAGCACGCATATTTTTAAGACACTCGCGAGTTTTGCTTTGTCATAGCATGCTACGCATGCATTTTTGCGGTGAAGAAACATCTGCGCAGGGTGATACAAAGTCTATTCCTTTATATGTATTAAGTATGTAAAAAAAAAAAAAAAAATAGCTTGCTGACACAGTTCAAAAAGAGATTATCTACTGCACCACCTGCATTGACACCGGAAGTTAACCACTAGATTATAATTTAGCACGCGTACCATTATGGCTTATCTCCTGTTGTAAAACATATCCCTTACTGTATAACAGGGGTGGACAAACTGCGGCTTATTTCACTTTTATGTGGGTGTTGGTTCAATGTTCATTTTTTAAAGAATTTATACAATAATGCCTTATAAATTGCTCTCTGAATTTATTATACAGAGAGTGCGAGCCCATTAAAATTTGCGATATGTCGAATAACCTCCATTTGTGATGAAATTTATTGCTGTGAATCTTTGTATTCTAAATTTAGGCTTATAAGAAATAAACAGTACTCAATATTGACACATCAACAAGAAACTGAAATGCTGCGAACTGCAACAACTCAATAAATGTCAAATTTTAACTATTTGGCAAAACAACTGAAAGAAAAACTATTATTAAAACCTTTTAAGTCTTTAGAAATACAAACTATTCTAACAGTTCGAGAATGATATATTCAATAAAAACATTAGGAAAAACAACGCTGAAAATTTCTGTCCTGTTTTTGGCTCATATAGGTATGTAGATATCCCCAAAGAGCTCTTAATATTGTTTATCTTGGCCACCCCTACTGTATAATTTATACCACATATAATAATAAATAAGTAGACACGTTTTCAGCGAAATAAAAATAATGTTAAGCTTACGACGTCTGCATTTTAAGCTTCCTTCTTTTAAAAGTTATATAATGCATTTCATAAAGTTTTGTAAATGAGAATATCACACAATGTCGCATAATAAACGCGCTTTTTATCCATGATTATACTTTAAATTTTATATATTATTCAAGATTACATGTGACTGTTTGGTATTTGAAATATTTACGTCTGGTATGTTATATTCTTCGACACAAGCCATTCAAGCAAACTAGCTTTTGCATGAAGAAATCGTGAAATACTAAGATCTTGAATTTCACCACGCTATTAATGCATCATTATTCATCATTTTTATTAAGTGGTATTGTTGTAAGAGATCAGTGGCGCAACAATGGATGGGGTTTACTACACAGGTGTCCCCTAATTAAGTAAAAAAAATGTTGATTAAAATATAAAATTGTCCTCAACCCCAAATTAATTAGGGGAATTAATAGATTCCTCATGAGGAGTCGGGGAACTATTTCAAAACTCTGTTCTAAAACATCAATGAAAAAAATACTAAGAGCGTTCTGATGCAGTTTCAAGGGTTTTGTACTATGAAATTCAAACAAAAATTATCTTTTCTAAAAAAAAATATTGAATTCTTGAACAAAACCAAATGCGAGTCATACTACAGCCCCTTTGAAAATGGAAAAAAAGCACTCTTGTTTAGAACACGGTGTAAGAAGGGTACTGACAAAATAATACAAATTTAGCGCTAATAGAGAAATTTGGAATCTGCGTAACCGCAAATTTTTGCATTAATATCTGTAATTGGGCAATAAATTCAAGATTGCAGACGATGTAAAATAATTCACGTGTAGTAAAAAACGTTTAATGACAGAGGACTATCTCAGGGACTTTTCCACTTTACGTTTTAGTTTCCTGTTTATATTCGGTAAATTGAAGATAATTTTTTTTCGCAAAAAATGTATTCTTGCAAAACAAAATTGAAATTATTTTTCAATTTTGTTTTGCAAGATAAAATTTAAGAAAGAATCAGGAATGTTGAATATTCTTTACAACCCCTGATGAATCACAATTAAGTGACATACAAGTAATTAAATTAAGAGGAGTTTCTTAGTTCAAGAATGTTAAAAGTTCAGTTTCACTGAAAAAGAGGCCTTCAGAGTTCAAGAATTAAAAATCATCAAATCTCAAATGTTTGAAGCCCATTTAAAAGATTGGGCGATGGCCAGAGAACGTGGGCAAACGATTTCGGAACCAGACACTGCGGGTCAAAAAGAATGGCCGTAGTACTCCAATAAAACCCCATTTTCAGAAAAGATTTACGATGAGAAAGCTTACTTGAAAATTAATAACTTTTACGGGAAAATAAATAAAAATTTAAAAAAAAATTATTTGTTTCATTGAGGCATTTTATATTTCAAAACACATCAGAGGTTCTGAGCCCCCCCCCCCCTCTTCTTACGGCCCTAGTATACATCTGAATAATCAATTGAATTAAAATGAGCCGATATATGTTTGGTCGAGGATTTATTTCCATGTGAAAATTGACCCACTGAGAACCTATTGAAGGAAACAACAAGAATATGTGTCAGACAGTTTGTTATTCCACTTACTTCTTACGCAGTCGTACCGTACGACGAACTGGCCTCGCATGTTGGGGCACTTTTTATCGGATTGATCGTGATAACTGTAGTCGCAAGACCTGGATCCGGAGCACCTGCAGGAGAGAGGAAAAGTCCATATAGCCATTGAATTTGAACGATTTTCAAGCAAAGACAATTTTATGTTTCAAATAAACAGCCACAATGAATATTACTTTTCCCAATACTTTACTGTAAAGGAATTCGCCCATACACACCGAGATTTCTATGGGCTACTTTATTACGGAATAACCCGAAAGGGAAACAGGCGTCTATCCTGAGGACATTCGCCCGAACACATCACGCGCGATTTCAGTTAGATGAAAAAAACTTTATTAAGGAACAACCCAATAGCGGATGCAACATCTATGTTGAGGACATTTTCCCAAGTTCACAGTGATTTCAGTTGTCCATTTTAATAAGGGAAAATAAAATATTTGAACCAACATTTCTCCCTTTGAAGAAGCAATGCAGGGACGTCTATTACCCCAGTCAAAATAGACCCGATTTTGACGAATGGCTAAAAAAAATATGAAAGTTTTGAAATTTGGTGAAGATGTTTGTTTAGGCATGCTAATGAACATACTAAAAGTCCCCACCGATCAGACTTGAGCTTTCGCCGCCATCTTGTAAAATGTGTACACTTTTTTGGTTTTTTGGAAATATCTTTAAAAATATTGATTTTATAAAAAATAATTAAATACAAAAATTAAAGAGCATTAAATTATGAACAAAAATCATTCATAACATTTTTTTATATGTCTAACAGGAACAAAGATAATTGACTTTGAAAAGAGCGCACTATCACACCTGAGACGCGCAAGCGCAGTTCCCCATCGCGGTGGGGGGAGATACCCGCGCATGTGCATACCATAATTAGCCAAATTAGTTTTAAACTAAATGAGAAGATTTTTTGTATTTTTTCAAATAACTAGAGAAATATTAACTTTACGTAAAAAAAGTTTATTTCAAAAATTAAAAAACATTAAATTATGTACAAAAACGATTTTATACATTTTTGTCGTAAACCTAACAGGAACGAAGATATTGACTATAAAATGCGCGTTGATAATGGAGGTAGCTTCTACAAAAAACAATGCACAAAAATCATATATTATATATTTTTAAGTCTAACACGACCAAAGATAATTGACTTTGGAAAGAGCGCACTATTACACCAGGGACGCGCATGCGTGGGTGCCCATCGCGATGGCTGGAAGACACATGCATGTGCATACCGTAAGGCGCCAAATCGGTCTTACCCTAGTATTTTCCTAGCCAGTTAATAGTTAGTCACCGTTCCGTGTACGTCTGTGAACAATGGCTGATACGGAACTATGTTTTATAAGTAAAAAATTAATGTCAAATGATGATTTCGTGAATGTAGGAGAAAAGGGGATCGACGCTTTAAAGAGAGCTAATGTCCAAAGAAAAGACAATAAGCATGAACAGTTGGAACATTTAAAATCTGTTTCGGTTCATTCGTTGTGTCGGATAAATTACACCAGACCAGGAAATATAAAAGTTGATTCAAAAAGAAATGCAGAAATCGCGTCAACATCCCAAAGTGAAGAGCGCGCGGTAAGTTTATGATCTTTTACTTCAGTTCGATTTTCGAACAAAATGTTTCTTTTGTACGGCAGTGATAGACGAAAAATTCAAAGCAAGACAAAAGAAAAAACCAACTGACAGACGAAGAACTATATACGAAGTTAGGAGTCTCGAAATGAAACACAAAGTTCTTGAAGCTGCAGAGAATAGACATGACCAGTGGGGAGAGGAAGTTCAGTGTCGTATAATAAACGTTGCTGATTTAGTTGCAGCTGATGCGATTTATCACCAAGATTACTTCATGGCTTTTTTTCTACACACTGCACCAATCAGAAAGAGAGGGCGGCCTGAGTCGGATTACGCCTCAGCAGCTGTAGACGAAATAGCCTTCTTCCTTAATAATAATGACGACTGTCAATTCTCACTACCTGAACTCAAATCTCAAATTACAGGGCTAGTTCCAGACGACATCACTTTGAGAAATAAGTTGAAACAAAAATACGGGGATGGCATTATTTTTGCTTCAAACTCCAAAAAAGTTACTGTCATATGTTTACGTAATACTGGAATGAAAGTCTTATCAGACTCTTGGTACGACAAAAGGATACGAAATGATCGTGAGGAGCGTCTACGAATAGTACAAACTGCTGCAGCCATAATAAAAGAAGATATCCAGACACCAGTTTATGACACTCATTGCTACCCTCCAAGTGATAATTTTTTCAGAGATGTGAACAAGGGAATTCCAGAAAGCCTAAAATCTTTTTTGGAGCACTTGATTATTAAAAAAAAGACTGCTAAGGCGGAAAAAAAGTAACTTCAATAGCTCACGTCATTATATCAGCGCTAAGGCCACGATCATTTATGTCTCCTATGCTCAATGGTCTTGATTTATTTTTGTACAAAAAGTTCTGTTCCAAGAATTTAATAACAATGCTCTCGAATTTGGGATTTTGTTCTTCTTACTATGAAGCCCAAACACTTGAGATGTCAGCCATAAATCATCCGCAACCCCAAATGCGCGAGGGATCATTCTGCCAATTCGTATTTGACAATGCAGATTTCAATGTGTCGACAATCGACGGCCTGAATACGTTTCATAGCATGGGGGGCATTGCTTGTTTAACTCCAGAGTCAGCAGTGGAACCCGGGACGAAGATAAAAAAATTAACCGAACTTACATCCGCATCGACCGTAGGCAAAATGGGAATCATACCTCTAGAAACGTTTGAAAATTTTCGAGGGCCTGGGTTACAAACAAGTACTATCTAAGATTTGAATGTCTTAAATCCTTTAGCGGAAGATTTACCACTGCCTAAACCATCTAATATCTCCTGGATGTGTGCTAAGTGGTTAGGTCTTCCACAGATACCTGAATGGAAAGGATTTTTCCATTATATAACCAGAAGCCAGCCTTGTGAAAAGACCAAAGTAATACCCCTTCCTTTTGTTAATTTACCACGAAGCAAGTATGACACCATTTTCCCTGAGCTGAAATGTGCTGCCCAGCAGTGTGTTAAAATGCACCAAAAGTCTTGCATACTCACGTTTGACCAACCACTGTATATTAAAGCTCGAGAGATAGTCGCAGCAACATCCAATCCATTATTCTGAAGTTGTATTGTGAGGCTTGGTGGATTCCATCTTTTAATGTCATTCTTAGGCTGCATTGGGTACATAATGGCTGGAAGTGGGTTGAAAGAAATACTAACTTTGATTTATGCACCTACGTCAGTAGAAAAATGTTGCCTGGCCATGCATATGCTAGGGCAGTCCGAGCTCATTTATTGACCCAAACAGCTTTAGCAAAAATAATTTTTGACGGCATGGACATATCGGATTTGGAATGTAAAAATCTCCGTGAGTTGTTTCGAGATTTTGCTACTGAACCACCATCGCAAGAAACCTTAAACGCACACACTCAAATACGAGCCATCGAAATTAAAATGAGGAAGACTTTGGAGCACCTGAAAAAGAAAGGCCCAACTGCCTGTTGGGCTGGAAGCGTCAAGAGAAAATTCTTGTGAACATCACAACTATGGATGCAGTAGCTCCCGATTCCGTTTTAAACATGGTGTTTTGCAACTGTAAGACTGACAATGAAGTAAGATGCGGATGTCGGAAAGCAGGCATCAACTGCACAACGGCCGGCAATAATTGCAATGGGGTATGTCAGAATGGCATCACCCCTGTTGATGATGACGATCGAATGAAAGAAAATGATGAATGGGCCGATGCTAGCGGATCCATAGACGATCTATACATGCCCTACGAAGGGGAGAATCCCGTACCGAAAAAAGCATGTAAATCCTGAAGTAGGTAAGCTTGAACAATTATTCGCAATGGAAATCTGATAGTGAATACCCCCAAGTTTACTACATTCATGTATAAAATTAATAATGATTAATTATCTACATAGCCAAAAACATTATGTCTATTTTCTTGTGTTTAAAGAATGCCGAAATGTGGGAGAGGTTAGATATTCAAAGAAGAGCGCCTGCAACGAGACTTTAAAGCTACCTCCATTATCAACGCGCATTTTATAGTCAATATCTTCGTTCCTGTTAGGTTTACGACAAATATGTATAAAACCGTTTTTGTACATAATTTAATGTTTTTTAATTTTTGAAATAAACTATTTTTACATAAAGTTAATATTTCCCTAGTTATTTGAAAAAATACAAAAACCTTCCCATTTAGTGTAAAACTAATTTGGCTAATTATGGTATGCACATGCGCGGATATTTCCCCCCACCGCGATGGCGAACCGCGCTTGCGCGTCACAGGTGTGATAGTGCGCTCTTTTCAAAGTCAATTATCTTTGTTCCTGTTAGACATATAAAAAAATGTTATGAATGATTTTTGTTCATAATTTAATGCTCTTTATATTTTGCATTTAATTATTTTTTATAAAATAAATATTTTTAAAGTTATTTTCAAAAAACCAAAAAAGCGTACACATTTTCCAAGATGGCGGCGAAAGCTCAAGTCTGATCGGTGGGGACTTTTAGTATGTTCATTAGCATGCCTAAACAAACATCTCCATCAATTTTCAAAACTTTCATATTTTTTTTAGCCATAAAACCTATTTTGACTGGGCTATATGTCTTAGCAAGGATTCGAACTCGAACCCAAGCTGTGATAACTTGGTGCGCTAATTAAAAATTAGCAGCTCTAGAATATATAGAATTTCTCTTCGAATTTAAAGGTTCAGCAAATCTAGTAATATCATAAAAGGGCCACCGTACAATCGCATCTACTCTGGTGAAAAATAGTATTTGAATTATATTTTGTACTACTATTTTGTTGGGAGTGAAAATGAAATTCAACAAAATATCAAGAAAAATAAATATCTCATATTCATAAAAAAAAAATAAGTAACCAGACATAACGTACAGGTTCCAATATGAAAGTTTCAACGAGAAAAAAAAAATGATCAAAGAGAGAGAGAATCATTTAAAAAATTGCTATAGAAACTGACGAGTAGAAAGAAAAAAGAATGTGATTGATGCATGTTTTGTTTTTTCACTTCCACTCAGTGTCCCCTTTGCAAATTGGATAAAAGAAATATCAAGAAATAAGGGCGAGTTATCTCTAGTAACACTGTATTGCACTGTTGACTTAAATGTTGTACCGAATATATTTAAATAAAAATAAATTTATATTATAATGAATCAACTGTTTATAATATAGTAAATAAATTCGAGTCCACTGGAAAATAGAAAATAAAACGGGAACAGGACAACTAAAAACTTAAAAGCAAGAGGCTGCAGAAAATAAATACGTTTTAATTTAAAAAAATAATAACGAAGAAGAGCTAAGACGAGTTGAAACTGACGAGTAATAACTAATTCCGACTTCTAATGTCCCCGGGGTGGAAGTTCCAAACCAGGTCCATATAGGCAGTGCCGTAACTAGGCGGGGGCAACAAGGGCACCTGCCCAGGGCCTACTTGGTAGGGGGACCCAATATGCTGTATTTATTTTATTACTCGTATTTTCCAAAGCCAAATTAAGGGGCCAAAATGCAAATTCTTGCCCAAGGCACAGAAATGGCTAGTTACGGCACTGCATATAGGCTTCGGGCTGAAGTGTGAGGTGCCGGTTTATATAGCACCACAAGGGTCGAGTCCGTCTTAGCTAGACTAAGACGAGTTATACATGCAGTGTACTCTCGATTATCCGGTTTGCGGATTATCTGTGCAGAAAAAAATATCTGAAATCTTTATCCAAAATAATACCTACTTAATTTGCACATGCAAATGTCTTCCGACATACATATATAAACAAGATTTTTAAAACAACAGTTTTCTGTTTATTTTGAATATTTTTATTTGATAAAATATTCAGTTATGTACTAAATTAACACTTCATTAATTTCACGGAATTATGAATACAGTGATATCATATCATGTTAAGAAAATTCGTACTGTACATATTTATTGTGGACTAACTTCCCGAAAATGTTGAGAAAAAATAAAATATTATGCCCCCCTTTTTCAACGTTACAGAATTTAACGGTAGTTAATTCGACCACCACATTTGAAACTAAACACTGACGAATTCCTCAAACTTAGGAAAGAGATGAGAGAGAGTTAAAAAACATTTCTGAATGCTTTATCTCATTTAACAAATGGGAGTCACACCAGCATCGGTCTCGCTTCAAATGGTTTTATTGTCCTCAGGGGGATGATAGGGAACTGAAAATGGATATTTTATTCAATGAACGCTTTTTTTTTTTAGGTCTGAAGTAAAAAAGAAATTTCCCCAATTTAAAATAATACCACTCGGACTAGCATCCATATGTTCTTTGTAAAAATAAGAATGAAAAGTCTAGTATTGTAACGATACCATTTTTCTAAAAGAAATCTAACTTAGAAATACGGATGCTGATATACTATGTTTTATTTCATCAGAGAAAGGAATCGATTGGTAAAACAGATCATCAAAAGTATTGAATTTCACTCAAAGGAAGGTGCGCCACCTCGGGGATCAAAGTTCTGCTCCTGAAAATAAGTCAAATGCAGGAATAATATTTGAAAATCGCAAATATTAGAAAGTATTAATTACAAGTGAAATCGGAAGATTTGGTAATCCGGATGGATATATATATATATATATATATATATATATGAATGAGAGGGGGGAGCTAGAAATTGAGATAGTCCGGCCCTTAATTGCTTTATCACAGTTGTTCACAACGAAATTGTCCCCGACGAGTGAGTTAGCCAGTTTTTGGGCATTGGATGAGCTCATACAAGTGCAGTTCATTACTCATCAATTCACCCAAGCTCATCTAATTTTTTCAGTGTCTATAAAAGTAGGTGGGTGACTTAAAAAAGAACTTGATTATATTTTTGTACGTTCTACAAATAGTTGAGCACATAACTATTACCTAGCTCAATAAAGAGCTTGTTAATAACCTATCTCATAACTTTGCTGCTTTAGAAGCTGAAATCCTTTGATCGTGCGGGTTTCCCAAAACGTGTTATACGACCTCGACGGGAGCTTTAAGAATATTTTATTCAAATTAACCTAAAAGAATTAGAAAACAGAAAATTTTCGAAGTCGTGTGGTTACTAAGCTAAGAAACCCGGGAGAAGCGATCAGATGTCTATTCTGGCAGACAACGACCTCCGCATTTTCCTTTTTCCCACAGAATTCCCGGCCCCCGTTCTCAAAATGTACTACCCATAGTTTTAACAACGTTAATCGAGGAAGTTATGGTAATCAATTTGAATAATGTGTTAGAATTATGCTCTTTCGGATGTTTCGTTTAATTTGGATGGAGTGTTGACACATCGAAAGTGATTTTCGTAAGGAAAGAAAGAAACACCCTGCTGCAAGATCCAACTGACTACATTTAATCTTATTAACTAACCGAATCTACAGAAGAAGGCACAAATTATATGAGAAAGAGGGATACAGTGGTTAAATAAAATTATTAAAAGGATTTAGTAAAAATTTCTTTTAAAAAATAATAGCATTAATACATGCCCTATAACACAATTTTTTCACTAGAAATATTAAAGATTACAATCTCATTTGTTAACTTATATAAGTTTGTTCACTGAAATTCTTTATAATCATCTTAGATGTAAAGAATGAATAATATTATTTACACTTTAGACTAAAACACATATTTTAAAATTACGTTGTTTCCCTCTATTTACTTAAAGCAGGCGAGTCCAACCCGTGGCCCTGGACAGATAGGAATGTGGCCCCACAAGATCGTAAACTTTTAAGACCTATTTTCCCAGAGAAAAATATCCCTCGCTCAATAATAAAGCCTTATTCACGTCATCGCTTTATAGCACTACGTGCATTTGTGAACAACTATTTTCAAAGATGAATCACAAGAAGAGAAAAATAAGATAAAAAATTTCTGATGAACTCCTAGAAACTCACTAAGAATTTCAACCATTTCCATCGATTTAAACATTCATGCATTAGTTTCACAAAAACAAGGTAATTTTTTGTGTATGTTGCCTTCTTTTCAATGTTGTAGTTAAAAATATTAAAAAATAGAGGAAGTTTTGTTACTTATATGGACTAACTGTATTATATATTTTATCTGCGGCCCAAGGCAAGCCATCTTCTCTCAATGCAGCACAGGCTAGCCAAAAGACTGGACGCACATGACTTAAAATCTACTTGTTAACGAGCTAAACACTGGGAGTTGCGCCAGATACTTGGATGTGGGTTTGCCATTGCAATGCGCCGCCCATGCAATATGCTATGCAATTTTTTTCCTACAATAAAACGCAAAGATAATACGTTTTCGGACCAAAAAATGTCTTTTCACCAAAGGAACATCGCATTAATCCAAATATACCATAATAAACTGAAACGTGAATCACACTGCCAACGAGCTAAACACTGGGAGTTGCGCCAGATACTTGGATGTGGGTTTGCCATTGCAATGCGCCGCCCATGCAATATGCTATGCAATTTTTTTCCTATAATAAAACGCAAAGATAATACGTTTTCGGACCAAAAAAATGTCTTTTCACCAAAGGAACATCGCATTAATCTAAATATACCATAATAAACTGAAACGTGAATCACACTGCCAACGAGCTAAACACTGGGAGTTGCGCCAGATACTTGGATGTGGGTTTGCCATTGCAATGCGCCGCCCATGCAATATGCTATGCAATTTTTTTCCTATAATAAAACGCAAAGATAATACGTTTTCGGACCAAAAAATGTCTTTTCACCAAAGGAACATCGCATTAATCCAAATATACCATAATAAACTGAAACGTGAATCACACTGCCAACGAGCTAAACACTGGGAGTTGCGCCAGATACTTGGATGTGGGTTTGCCATTGCAATGCGCCGCCCATGCAATATGCTATGCAATTTTTTTCCTATAATAAAACGCAAAGATAATACGTTTTCGGACCAAAAAATGTCTTTTCACCAAAGGAACATCGCATTAATCCAAATATACCATAATAAACTGAAACGTGAATCACACTGCCAACCGATTTGGCATTAATATATTTCCTAAATATACACTGAACCTTGAGTACATTAATTTCTAAATGCTGCTAAATACGCTTTTATCATGGTTAAGTAGTAATAGAAGTAAATGGTAACATGTGAAGATGATTTGGTTCTTATTTTGGGATTAAAAAAAATAAGGCTTTAAGGAGTTTGTAATAGCACATAACATAACACGAGTAAAAAAGTGTTTCCTTCTATTTTTAAACTTTTTTATCAGTAAGGACGTTATGCTGAGATGAGTTTCTGTGTGTTGTCAAAAGCATAATGGAGTGTTTAAGGTTTAAAAAACAAAGGCCAACAAATCCAAAATAAACTTTTTTGTAATTTGTAATTACATTTACCATATCTATCATAATCTTTGGAAGACAATGCCGCCAAGTAAGTGGCATCTTTCTTATATTTATTGGGTCGAAAGCCTCCCCTGGGGTGGAGAAAAAAAGTTTAACCTCCACCACTATTGTAAATGTTTTCTTAAGTTTACTGAAATGTAATTTCATTAAAGGAATAAACAAACTAAGCTTTAGAAAACTATCTTGATTCAAACAAAATTTATATTCTATTGACAACTTGTAAAAATACATTTATATTGAAAATGTCACCTCTTTACTGTTTGAATTTTTTCATTTCGCTTATTCAAGTGGTACTTTGGTTGATAACCTTTTAGCTTTTTCGTAAAAGATTCTTTAGATTTTCAGTGTGAGTTCTTGACTTTTTGAATAAATATTTGTTCTTTGTAAAACCAACTTCCCATTCACACTAAATAGCTTTCATTTCCAGTATATTTCTTTAGTTTTTAAAAGAGAGAATTCTCATTTATAGTAATTATAATTTCATTATCTGTAAACATTGAGCAATACAAAGGGAGAATACAAAATTTAGTTAACATTCGAAAAATTATAGCACAATCAAGAATTCTCTAGGATCAAAGACAATAGTAATTTTTAAGCTAGACTAGATCTCAAGAGAATGATCATTTTAATTAACCGTAGTGAAAAATAAAAGGTTTCATTATACAACGGTTTACACAAAACTGGATTCATTCAGCTTTAATATTGTGAAACAAAATTAAGTACAGATAGATATAACTGACGTTATGTATAATAAAAACACATACAGAAAATTTGAACTGAATATTTGTGACAACAATGTCATAGCTTTTTAATGTTTATTTTTTTCGTTATTTTTCATTTGTATGCTGTTTTAATGACATTTTCACCAAAACTAGAAATTTGTAAAATAATGAACCTTTCAACACAACGCGAAGATTTAAAATCAATCGAACTGAAGACTGCACTAAAACAATCGAGTTTGTTCTCTAACACTGTTCACATATTACTTACGAAATTTATTGTGAAAGTTGTGTAATGGCTGGTGTATTATTCCTATCCAGTAAATTCCAGTCTAGAATTTTTATTACATTAAGTATTTTCATAAAATAAAATTTTGGCTCCGAAACGGGATTTTTAAAACAAAAGTTTATTCATGTAAACTAATTATCAGAAGAAATTGACTTTGTCTAGACAAGGATAAGAATAGATTTTTGAGGAATTTAGGAAAATACGGGCTTTACGTGCAATGTATTTTAATTCATTTTTGATAATTTGAATTAATACTTGGTCTCAAAATTTCCAAGATGGATTTTGGTATTTCAGATTCTTCATAAAAAAACACTTAAGGCGTTTTCCAACACCGTACGGAACTTCACGCCGTAACAGAAAAATTATAAACAGAAATTCATAAAAAAAAACTTTGTTCTTGTGATCAATGAAAAATTAAAACTTCTGGGAAGCCAACTGACAATCCGAACTGTTAACACTTACAGGAAATGCCCTTAAACTGAGTATTTGACATGGCTAAACCAAATCCTTAACTAAACTTCTCAACTTTCTCTGTCACAATTTTTTTAACAAGAGACGGGGACTTGTAAAAAGAACGAAGATTGTTAATAGGAATTCATATTCAAAAACAACTCAGACCTTCTAAGTTCATATTCTCTATGTAGTTAATGATTAATTTTTTTAAAAATATAGTTTTTGATTTAAATAATATGGATTTTAAAAGGAGAAAAAAAACTCTGGAAATAAGAGAATTTGCTTTCTTCTCGGGGTTACCGGCAGTTCCAGGATATAGCTTTATGCATCTGAATTCACATAACTAATCACTCATCAGAGGATCCGTTAATTTATAATTCATATTAATGCTTAACACTAAAATTTTCATTTTGCATAACACATACGAACTGTTTACTGCACTCCTGAATAAACCTTTGGAAGATCACTAAACATTTAATTTTGTAGCGAATCTGTTTCTGAAACTAGGCTCACATTTTTCCATTAAAAAGGAAGTGTACCGGTAGGGACAGAAATCGAACCTATCATGTTTGCATTTCGAAACGATATTCTATCCACTGAATTTCCCTTCATATTTATTCAATTGATTACTATAGTTACGAAAGCAAAATAAATTTTTCTCCTTTTGGGTGAAATGAGATTTTCATGACTTTTGAAACCCAAGAGGGATAAAAAATGCCATAAAATTTTAAAAGAGGGTCAAATAACGCGGACTGAGGGAATTTGAAGTAACCACGGACACATTTTTAATTCTGTGATCAAAGGGCATTTTTTAAAGAGACTTTCTATCAACTTTGCTGGAATTTTTGTTAGCATCGACGGGTGTACGATCTCCACTCATGTCATACTCACTTCGGAGTTGAAAAGAATACAAAGCACAACACTCCATCTTTATTTTCATAAGTCTAAGATAAATATTTATCGCATATCACCCAGCAACAATTTTTAAACGCGGTGTACGCTTTCTGACTCACTCGTAAGGTTTCTTTCGGATGTTTTTATTTTAATAAAGCAGCGTCGTATTAAAGTGGCAGAGCCTTGTTTATCTTATTATAAATGACTCCTGAGTGCATATAATAATTACTCACCAAATATCCGAACAAAAGCATGGGCCACGTATTACTTAATTAAAGATATGTCTCGAGTTACGCCTATTAAAGCGGCGTTATTTTTTTTTCTTCTTTTCTTTCTATCTTCGCAGTGAGCATGCGTACGCACTCCGGATATTGTTTTCTGCTGGCTACGCTACTTCCCGTATTTCGAAGCCTTTGTCCGAAAGCGGATGGAAACAGATGTATTGATAATGGAAACGAAAATTCATTCCTATCGGGAAGTGTATTATATTTGTCGTAATCCCATCCTGCGCCTAGTGTGCCGAAGCCCCTGGCTTTGAATTAGTAGCTCATGCTTCAAACAAAGCCCTCTACAGCTCATAACAAAACTGTGACACACAATTTTCCCTTTTCTGACTAATGGGATTTTAAGTGCATATTTTTATTCTGAAGCAATCAACTATGCTGAATAAAAATAGGCTAAAATATGAATGTAGGAAACTGAACATTTTTTTGCCCTTTACTGAAAATGAATCGCAGCTGTTTCCCGTGAGACTGTAAACGACACTTCCTCGTTACTACCAGTGTAATCCTGTTCAGTGGTAAGGCATATCGTATTCTCAACTTCAGGTTGGAATAAAATTTGCCTTCAAAATCATTTTTATTTCTGACCCTATTATTCTTATTTGTACTACATCCGAAGCATAAAGAAACGACTATTTCTTATGCTCTAATCAATCGATTTCTTCATATTCTCCCAAAATACGAAACAATGACTCCATGAAGAATTTTCCTCAAGCCGCTTCTATGCGTTAAGTTGTAAGGTATACATAAGATTCGATTCACAAGAATCGAACTTTTGAGTGAATGAATTAAAGAAGCTGCTTGAGATATGCTAATTTCGGCATACGCGCTTGGTATAAATACCAAGCAACTTGATTAAAATAAAAAGGTTGAAGAAGAAGGTTTTGTTAAAGTTGATAGATAAGCGTAAGGGAGCTACGAGGAAAGCAGCTCCAGGTGCTATACTGCGCCAGTGCTTAGGGGGCCCAAAGTTTACGTGGCAGTACTGCTGGTTTGACTCTCTGCTGGTTTGTGAGTATTTGCAAAGAGAATGTTAATATATATATATTCCGTACAAGTAGTACGTATGCTTATTGCTGTAAAAGCAAATTCTATATGTGCAACGAATTCAATAAACATTGTTTCATATATAAACTGTGTTTGTATCAAATTCAAATAGAGTGCCCCTAAGTAATACTCTACAGTGGCGCCCGAAAGTCTATATATATACCCTGGTTGTTCTCGTTACATTTATAACGAACAAAATATTTGAAGTTTGAACTTTATACTATGGTTTACTCTGATATTCATAAAACTAAATTGTGAAAGTATCTTGTTATTATACTTATCTACTGTTGAAAATGTATTTAAGACAAAACCCTGCTGATAATTTATCTGAGATAATTATGGTTCAACAATTTGCGCCATTCAAAGCCACCTTCAACGGCGGCCCCTCAAGCCAATTCCTAAAGAAAATTGAGCATTACTTTCAGCAACATTGCACCCCTGAGGGGGATAAACTTAAAATTGCTCTTGCCGCTTTAAGAGGTAGTGCATATCAGTGGTACACGTGTATGCAAAGCAGTAATCTGATTTTTGACTATTTGTCATTCAAGCAACAGTTTCTTATCGTTTTTCCAAAGACCTTTAATCAAAGTCAAATTGAAGCGGAAATTTATTCGCTAAGGTCAGTCTGCGTTAGATTTTGCTATGGAAAAGATTTCCAAGTGTGAGGAATATATAGAAGGGATGACGGAAGCGGTAATCTTAAAAATAGTTATCCAGCGTTTGAAGCCAAGTGTTCAAGATTTTTTAGACAATCAAAATATTACAAGCAAGGTTACCCTCCTTCAAGCTTTAGCTAAACATGACAATAGGCATTTCTTCGCTACCCCTTACTCTCACTCAGGTACGAGAAGTTTATTCACCCCCGCCAAAATTTTTCGCGAGTTTCAAACCAACAGCGAAACCAGTATCGCGGGCGAAATAATAGAAGCTTACGGCGTTACAATGAAATTAGTGCACTTAAAGTAAATAATATGCAAGTACCTTACGTGCACTGGCAAGTTGTTTCACATGATATGGTTCAACCTGTTGAAACTGTGTGGTCAAATGTATTAACTTGTCCGAGCAGTAATCATTATTTTGAGAATAGTGAAAGTCGGGGTATTTTTGTGGCTTATAAAGAAAGTGAGCCTAGCTGGAATAATGCGGTAATTCCAGTGCAATTTCCTGAAAGTAGTGCTGATACTAATGCTAGTGGTTTAGAAAATAAATCATCTGATACTTCTATTAATGCTATACCTGATATTTTAAATGATATTCACACAACTGTTAATGAAGGAAATTTAGTAGATGACGAAGTATGTGTTAAGGTAGTTAGTGAATACTTATTAGTTGACGATAATAAACATGCTTTACACGATAGTAGGAACTCGCTAGGTAATGATGTTATCGTTTCAAGTTTCCATCCGAATGAGGATGCTGTAGGCCAGGTTGATAATATGGTTTTAAATAAAGAACATGAAAACCAGACTGAGAATCAGGATGAAAAGTTTACACAGAGTTATACTGTAAGTAGTTTAGCTGATGCTTCAGAAGTTATAGACGTAGTTAGCATTAAAACGCACGAATACGGAAAGCTTAATCTTCCTAAAACTGAAGCAGTATTAAAGAATTTAAATAATAACGATTCTGATGTCGCAAGTTTCAAAGAGACTTTTTCGTCAAAAGAGGATAAAACTAAAGTTAAGGGGGATAAAAAACGTGAAAAAGCGCCTTCAGGTTCCAGCATTAAAACTGCTAATACTGAAGTAATTAAGGCGGTAAACAAGAAGTCGTATAAGCACAAATACGAAAAACAGAGTCAGGTTGTTGAAAAACATGAAACAAGCAGCGAACTAAATTGTAAAAGTATCATAAAGGGCGAGATAAAGCCAGTAACTAAACACGTTGGTGCGGCGTATAAGTTTGAAAAAATAGAATCTGCATTAAAATCTAATGCCTATACACTAAAAAGTACGGAGAAAAGTAAAGTCTGCACTACAAAACCTCCATCAAAGGATGAACGTGGCACACATAAGGTACACAAGGTTATCAAAAGGAGGAATTGCAGTTTTAAAGCTCCTTTGCATAAGTACAGGAAACGCAAGATATCAGCCGCCCAGCAAGGTTGGCCTCCTCCCAAGAGACCTCCTGTCCATCGTCAAGCCGGACCAGCGCCTCAGGATCAACGCCCTGCTGCACGAAGGATGACCACACGGTCAACGAATCCCTTTACTAGGACTGCGACCATCAAGAGAGGTTCCACGGAATGGACAGACTGGTGCAGGGAAGTTGCCGCTTTCATGAACAAGTCTTGTATCAATTCTCTTATTCTAACTCCCACCCTTTAATAAAACCGAACCAAATTGGTTTGAAGTTCCCCATTGTATATACTGTGTAAAAATTTTGAGGGGAAGGGGTGAGCCACTGAAAAAAAAACGGCATACTGTTGTTTTATAAATTTTTGAAGGGGACATGTAGGGAATAGAAAAAAATACATACTGCATAATATAATAATTAACCACTAATGTACTAAATTTACAAAACATAACACATGTGCATTATGAATTATGGGAGAGCAGATACAAACAGTCAAGAAATGTCATGCTGTGCACTTGTGTTGACACTTTTAACTAAAATAAACTTTCTAAGGCGCAGTTGGCAAGCCCAGTATCCGCAACTCTGCAAATCCACTGTTTGATGGTGTCACCTGGACCCTTCGGGGTTAGTTTTGTAAAATGGGAGTGGCGTTTTTCCCCCGCACAACGTGTGGAAGGTTTTTTTGGCTTTGCCACCCATTATGTAAAAAGTCAGACCAGCACGCGTTTTCAATTAGTTAACTGAAGCCGTTCAGACCTCAGTTACCTAATTTTTTTTTTCGAGGGAGGCCAGTGTAAGGTATATATAAGATTAGATTCACAAGAATCGCACTTTTGAGTGAATGAATTAAAGAAGCTGCTTGAGATATGCTAATTTCGGCATACGCGCTTGGTATAAATACCAAGCAGCTTGATTAATACAGAGGTTGAAGAAGAAGGTTTTGTTAAGGTTGATGGATAAGCGAGATAAGGGAGCTTCGAGGAAAGCAGCTCCAGGTGCTATCCTGCGCTAGTGCTTAGGGGGCCCAAAGTTACGTGAGTATTTGCAAAGAGTATTTGTATTGAATGTTAATGTATATATTCCGTACAAGTAGTACGTATGCTTATTGCTGTAAAAGCAAATTCTATATGTGCAACGAATTCAATAAACATTGTTTCATGTATAAACTGTGTTTGTATCAAATTCATTTAGAGTGCCACTTCAAATTATATACACCCAAGTCTGGGTAGAAGTGAGCTAAAACTCTATAAAGTTTAAAGCCTTATTTATGAAAAAAAAATAGTCACGGCTTAAAAGCACGCAAATTACAATTCCAAAGGTCGTAAAATAGTAACCAAAAGTTTCAAGAAGAGAATCAAGCGTACGGTAGAGACATTTAATTGTAACACGAGTACGCAAAATATTGGGTATTTTCAATCAATCGACTTTTACACATAGAATTATGTGAGAAATGAATTTTGCGTGCCAGTTATGTAATTTTATTTTAAGGAATTCGTAACTTAACATAACTGAGGTATCCTACAGCATTTTCTTACATAAACAGACATAAAATTGGCGATTTATCTGATACTCCTGTTAAACATCTATGAAAGCAATGGGTGTTGTATGGTTTTTTTTAAACTAGTCTTTCATTAACAATGCCCTCAAAACGAGTTTTGCCAGTGTTGAATTAATGTTGAAATTCGTAACTTAATTCTAGGGCTTAATAATATAATTATTATTATGATTACTTATATAATTATTTTTTAATTTTATTGAGATTAATTTACATTAACAACTGCAATTTTCCCTGTTCTTTGGAGAAATCCCTTCACTCAGTAACAACAAAAATATGCTAATTACACCTCTCATCTTGGAAAAAATTTCAGTTGCGAGAACTGAACAACCAAAAACTATATTAACTTTTTTTCACTAAAAAAGAGAGGAATATTCTAAAACGTCACTCAAAAATTTGACAGGCTGCATTTAGCGGGGGACATTTAGTGCTACCAGCTAAATGCCAGGAAAAGTTAGTACACTGTTCCAGTTTCAGTTAGAACCATCACGACTGCCTTCAACAACCACAGTGTCTCAAGGCTTTCTTGGCTCTTTGTCAACCTATTTCCTCCATAGCAAGAAATTCTGAAATATTTACATCCTAAGGATTTCAGTCTAATGAGAAACTTAGTTAAAAATACTATGATATTAATCTCGATACGTGAAATTTGGCATGAAGATTCTATACAGAAACGGTATATCCTTATGAAACTGAGAACAATATACACTGATATTAAAATATTTTAACATTGCAAAATTTACAAAAATGATTCCTTTAAAGTAAATTTTGCGTGATGTTTATGCGTGATTAATTTTGCGTATGTGATTCTTAATATAAAGCTGAGAGTGTCCACAAAAATCAGTTTTTCATCCGGAGGCTAGCCTACACAAAGAGTTCCCATCACTTCCACTTTTTACACTTAGTTACGGGAAGTGCCCCATATTTACCGGCATTCTTTCCATGTCATTATTTAGAATCATTTAAAAAAAATCCCAACTGAAGCTAATAAATCAGAATTAATGTGAGTAATATGTAACTTCTTTGTTAATAAATAACTAATATATATAAAACATACACAAATGCTTCTTTTAAAATTAGAAAAAAAAACCCAATTGCTTAGGGTTAGTGAAAAAAGCGTTCCTTGTAGTCATTTCTCAGTTATTTCCATTAGTAATAGAGGCCTCTAACGAGGGCCATACCCGCATAACTCAGTTTGCCAGAAAGCTACAGGAAAAGAGAGAGGACTTGAAGTCGAGAAAAGGGATGCTGCCGAATTGCTGACCGGGCCTAGGGAGACTGGAAAGAGAGCAGCGACGACTCAAGACTGACTTCCCTCGTCGATACCGTGATGAACCCGCGAATTCAATATTTTTTAAGTAAATAGCCTGTATTTAGTTGAGATATGCAATTAATGCATGAAAATACAAAAAGGCTGGCAGTCATTTTGTTAAGGAGAAGTCCTTACAGTGTCTAGGACGGAATATGGGCACATTAAATCCTTAGGCCGGGAAGTTCTTCAATGTGATAAGTGAGTGGGGGGGAAGGTCCGAGCCGACCAGATGTCGGTACTCGGGGTACTCGGTCAAAATTGAGGTGGCACCAGGGAGCAATGTTGACTCACCGGTATCGTGCTTCAAGATTATGTACCCGTATGGCGCTTCAAAAATTAGTCAACAAATTACCGCGGTTAATACTTCGAAAGTATCTGGACAAGTGCTTCCGCTTTAGTAACAACAACCCGAATGATTTCTTTGGTTCAACCGCGGTGCATCATATTTACATTTAATACAGCAAATTTTCAACCTCCGTACGTTAAGCTATGACTTTTCCCTCTCGATAGCTATCGAGTCACAAATCAACAAACTCATATTTTAAATCTGAAATAAAGGAGGTGTAGTTTTTCTATGGTTAATTTTCTACAAGGAATTAAATTATTGACACCCATTGCCACAAAATTGAAAATTTTTTCAAATTAAATTTAAAAGAAAGAACACGCTCATCACATTTAAATATCTATTTTGAAATAAGTAAAAAGAATTTCTCTGATTTGACAAAATACTGAAAGCAGAATTCTCGTAGTTTTGCACTGGTATAGAATATCTGCGGAGATCAACTGATGCACCGGCTAAAACTTTAATGTTCAAGCGCGGGAGAAAGATAACCCATTTAATCAATTATTTATCATCCTTAATGCGGGAAAGGCGCTTTGCTATGCATCTGCAGTCGCAAACGCATGCACGTGATCTCCACTTCTCACCTTCAACACTCTTTACAACTTATATGCAGCTTCTGGATGCGATCCAAACCACCGGCGTCTCTTTCACGGCGGACAAGTACAAAAGGAGAATAAAAAGGCACGTCCACGGAAGATGTGTATATATAGCCTTCAAACATCCGGGACAGACGAGGTAGGGGTTTTGACCTGTTGGATTCGAACTAAAGGGCAGGAATGAGTCGGCGCTTTCCCCGTTAACAAATGAAGACAGAATAAAACGCTCGGCATCGGATCGCCCTGCTATATCTTAGCTTACACCACGGGTCGATAACATTTGTTCTGTTCTACCAGACGCTATTAAATAAATTGGGTGTTCTTGTTCGAATAGTCTAATCAGAAGAAATCTAATATCTAAAGACCACGTATAAGGTAATCGAAACTTGCATAAAATAATTGTACGATAAATATAAGAGAGGACAAAGGAATGGAATTTCAGCTTATAGGGCACGATAGCAAAGATTATTATTTAATTATAACTACACATTACTAAGGGAAAAAATTACGAGAATAATTTAAAAGAATTTAACTCTTCTTTATATTAAATTCGTAAAATATTGGTCATGTTTAGTCCTTTGGATCCGACACGCGAGATTTTTGATTTTTTTTTCACACAAGATTTCTTTTTCACTGAGACAAAGACATAAAATACTTAAAGAGTTCATAAAAGATTAACCCCAAAACACACTGCGATTCGCTCTGAAATCGAAAATGTAAAAATATTGATAACTGACGAAAGTAAATTTATAATTAATATATAATCCAGTTTCAATAAAAGAAATATGTAATGGAAACGGTCAGAATATTTACTATAACTGCGATTCGCTCTGAAATCGAAAATGTAAAAATATTGATAACTGACGAAAGTAAATTTATAATTAATATATAATTAAGTTTCAATAAAAGAAATATGTAATGGAAACGGTCAGAATATTTACTATAACTTCGATTCGCTCTGAAATCGGAAATGTAAAAATATTGATAACTCACGAAAGTAAATTTATAATTAATATATAATTAAGTTTCCATAAAAGAAATATGTAATGGAAACGGTCAGAATATTTACTATAGAATAAATTTTTAAAATACTAAATTTTCAAAAACTATATTAATAATTCGCAAAAGCACGGGAACTTTTTTTGAAACGTAAAAATTACACGAAATTTTAACCAAACTTCAAATGTAAAAATTTCATGCACCGCAGCACTTCAGCTGTAAAATTTTAAGTTAGTAATCAGTAATTTTCTGCCTTGCGTGTTCAGTATTATCTCCCGATTCGGACAGATTTATCGCCAAAAACACATTTTAAGTGTAAGGCCACCGAAAATGTTCCACGGATTTCCCACCCCAGCTGTTGTGATAATTTCGTGTACGTAACATTATTATGGAGTGTTTCATAATGTCATTTCACTCAGATTTAATTAAAATTAAAAATATTAAATTTTGTTGTAACATGCACTTTGCAGTTTTTCATCCTCGCAAAATTATATTTATAGCCTTAAGCCATAATTAATGTCACATACAATATCACATACAATGTTTATCATCCATATCTCATGGTAATTTTTTTAATGCCATAACGTGAAATATCGACAGCCCACGTAACACGTGTTAATATGTGTGCATCCTTTGAGAATGATATTAATGGAATCTGAAATTAGCCATTTATCTGCACAAATAAGCTATAAAATGCAGAACTACATTTAAGGTGTCTTGCATAGTCTGATGCAAAATTTCAAGATAAGTCCTTTTACTAACATAAAAATATTTTATCAGAAAATATCTTTATCAGTATAATCACGTCTTACAGAAGAAAATTGGAAAGGCGAACTAGTCGCTGAATCGAAGAAATTCTATTTTTTTTCCTTCAGATTTAATACTTTCATGAAACTTCTTTCTTTCAGCTTTAATAATTTTAATCGAGTAGTGCGCTGTGTTCAGATTTTCTTTTTCAACATCAATGCGTCGAAACGTGATGGCTAGTCTAACATGAAGAACAAAAGTATGAATATTTTCTATTAACATTGCATGTCAAGGCTCGATTAAGTAAATTTGATACTATGGTCACAAAACCTACAATTTGAAACTGCACGACAGTGGCAAATATTTTTCACAGGTGATAAAATATTTAGTAGCAACTGTGTACTATATGAGTCAAGGCGGTACACCAGCTGACATGGAAAATCTTCGATTCCAGTATTGAGCTATGCTGAGTTTTCCTCCCAGTTTTTTCTTATCACAAATAAACAGAAGCATATTTTTAAATTTTGTTTTACTGCATTGGAAAACAGATCTTAAAATGCAGTGCGCGTATTTGTCGAGAATCTTTTAATCCTATAAAAAATAACTTTTAGTTGTAACTAGAGACTATAATAATTTAGAGCTCTGTAGGAAATTAACTACAGTAAGTCCTCGACTTACGCGATTAATTCGGTCCAGAACATTCCGCGTAAGTAGAAAGCGCGTAAGTCGAGATTTACCATGCATCATCGACATCATCACCGTCTTTATGCTTTAGGCGGTGAGCGTTAAGTATTGCTTCGGCGAAAGCGTTAAGTATTTTCAAAAATACTTAACGCTTTCGCTTGTATCAGCGAAAGACTTATCGGTATGCATTTGCGTTGGAGATCTTCAATCGAAATTTATCAATAATTTCTCCGTTGTTTCTATTGAAACACCTCTTTACTTCGAAATTATCGTCGTATTAAAGTTGAAAATTACAACCGCGTATCGACGAATCCGCGTAACTCGAGCACCTACTGTTTTGAAAAATTTTAAATTTTAATTATTCCCAGAATTTAAGATTTTGCATTTGCCAATCTATAATTAACATTTCCCAAAGCTTATAACTGGCACCGAAGGTCTACACTTCCTTGAGAAGATCATGACATCTTTTCGTCTGTCCAAACCGAACTAAAATGTGGGGTTTTTTCTCCAAATTACGTGTGTTGTCATTGTAAAAACTAATTTTAACTGAAAGTCGATCTGGACACACAGGTAAGATAATAATGAAGCATAACATTACGACACATAAGGCATCGAATTCTGTGTACCGAAAGAACAGAGTATGCCGTTGCTACACTTGTCAGCGTCGCAAAAGCTTGCAGTGGGCACGTGACCAGTGAATAAAACTAGACCTCTTGTAACAGGGTTGAAACAATTATAAGGTTCGAAAAATACCTGGGGTGTGCTCTTCACTTGGGAGCAAAACATAATAATCGTTGCATTTTTGGAAGGGAAAAGGCAGGTAGAGTTTGATGCATTCAGCAGTTATCAGCTGTAAAATGTTGAGTTTGGTATTTTAAGCGAACAATAATTAGATGCGTAACCATCAGCCTAATTATCACTGTGAATCAGCAGCATCCCATCGAAGGAACGTTAATCTGTAATCGAAGATGCGTATCTTAGAAAGATGATGCGTCCTGCCTCACTAAACTTTTCCCAGTGGTTTGAGATTTCATTGCTTCTCTACTTTCACTAAAGGTATTAGGATTTAGGATATTTTCTTGTCGATATCGAAGGCTAGTATTTCGTGTTAACTTTTTTCAAGTCTTTTGTTAGCCTTTTACACAGTATCCTGGGAATAATTAGTTAAGCTCCTGCTGGTTGACGCTGGTTTCGGATCCTGACCAAAGCTTTTATGTTCCTGTGCCTCCCCTCACATTGGCCGATGTTGGCTGTTCAAGTACTGGATGCTACCATAATAATTTAGGCAACAAAACTCACGATGCATAAGGCGAAATGTTCACCAGGATCAGTGCCAGCCACATTTGAATTTAAAAAAAAAAGTGTCAAAAAATGAGTTTCATAACTCCTTTCTTACATAAATAAAGCTTCACTTAAAACCAATTCTGTGAAATAAATCTTTAAAAAAATTCATAAGTAGCCTCCTTTGGATGTTATTAATGTTAACTCTCAGTAGCTAAAATCTTTGGTGACAAGTAGCATTTAAAAGAATACTACTTGCCTAGATTAATGATCAGAGACTTGCGTCAGAGATTATTTCTAGTTATTGATATTTAGGCTAGGCGCCCACTGGCGATTATTTCAAAGCAATTTTTTAATCACAAAAATGAAACACATTGATTCCTTCGGTAATGCGCCCACTGGCGATTTTTTAGTTGCGGCAACTAAAAAATTCCAACATGTTCGATTCTTTGGGTGATGAAACTGTTGCCGGGGAAAATAGCTCACGTTGGTTTAGATAGGACTGCGCCCACTGGCGATTATTTAGTTACTTGCAATAGATCTGATCATAGGCGTAGCGTGCTTCTAACTTTTTTGGGGGGCTGCACGAATTGAATTCAGTTAGGGTCCTCTTACGCGCATTGACTGCCAGACGGTCCTTAAAATATGAAATATGATATTTTTGAAACTGAATAACAATAGAATTAATGTTTGTGTAGTATTCAATAGTTATACAATAATAAAAATAAATATAATATAAATAAAATGAGAAAAAAATAGCATCGAATTTTTGTTATGGATCATATCATTGTTAAAAACTATGTTAAGGCTAAAGACATAATCGGAATCTTTAGTTTCATAGTTTGAAAAAGCGGAAAAAAAAACAACTTTCTTAAAAGTTTTCTACAATTTTCCGATTTTAGCTGAACTTCTATTGAAGTTTTAATTTATTTCAAGTTAAGTTGGGGGGCACGTATCCGGCAACTTTCAAGTGACTAAACTGTTTAGTTGCCCAAATTAAAAGTTGCCAGTGGGCGCCTGGCCTTAGATTAATTAATTAATTACCTTGAACTACTCCCCAATTCACATATTTTTCTTTCAAATATTTAACTACGGAGTAACTCCGTACCATATCGTGGATGAAAAAAGAAGGTCTACTAAGGAATAGCAAACTACCATGGGCTGATCTTTGAATTTTTACGTAATTTAGCAAGATTTGAGATCAAGTGCAAGCATTATTTTTCAACAAAATGGTTTGACAGCACGCGTAAAACACAGATTAATATTAAAAACTTTCTGTGTTTGAATAAAAACTGGGTTTCACGTTTCTAAAGGCTTGTTGAACGTGTATGGAAAACAGTTACAGTGGTGACTCAAAAAATAAATAAACCATCGAGGAAATATTTTCACATAATAGCTTTCGACTCAATTTCATCCAAATTTTATTCCATACAACTAAAAAAACTGATTAGATATCTAAAGGAATGCATCGCGTGACTATCTGCTGAACCCTCAGATGCATATATTGGTTAACTGGTTGGTTGTCCATAAATTTCTCTTGTGATTTACATGACAGGTTCAACCATGTTGTCGAGGCACTTACCTCCGGTTTATCGAGACTCTGATATCCTCGTAGCAACCAGGCAGCGACACATCGGTGGGGTCTGTGGACGTGGACTCATCTCCCTCTTCTTCCTCCTCCTCCTCCTCCAGAGCTTCGTGGTGGATCGACTCATGCTCGATACCGGACGGCGGTCCACAGGTGGTGTTGTCCCGCACGCGGGTGGTGAAAAAGGCCTCGTGGATGGCAATGAAGCTCTGATCACCACAGTTGATGCGCAGACGGTCGCGGTAGCACGCGACCTCTTGGTGGAGATCTAGAAAAAAACGAAGCCATCAGTAAGGATAATTTTAATTTGACATTCTTCGAAGACACAGTCCATTGTCTGAAAACCTCCTTCCCTTAACCAATATGATTTCCCAGGAGACCTGTTGGAAGCGAAGATTGAATGTGTATGTGCTTAATGTATCTAGTAATAGTTGAGTGACGCAGAGCCTCCAGATCTGGAAGAACAATATACACAGTCCGGCAGTACGGATAATTTCTACATTGCATTTTCCCTTTAATCGAAATAATCTCGCAGGGGGCCTTTCGGGAGAACAAACTAAATGACAGTGCTTACTATTAGATGATGATATTTGAAAAGCGTGAAACAGTCACATTAAGTAGAAAAACGTGAATATTTCTAAGCCACAAAACCTGGAAAATCTAAAATTAACACGTGATTCTATCAACCCTTTGTTTTCTTCCCCAAACCTATTATAAAGTAAAAAGTCTAATGACCTCTATCTATCCACACAAAAAAAATAAATAAACGACATACTGCGCAACTATGTTTAAAAAAATTTAGTTACAGTAAAATTAATATAGGTTAAGGCACATGCAGAAAGGAGAGAATCAATACAGTATATGATGGAATACATATACGATATTTAGAGAGCAGTATAGAGTTTTATTAAGGTTTATAAAATTCAGATATGTTATAGCAGTTCTATATTTTATAAACAGAAATGTAAATAAGTTAAATTCTAAACAAGCAAACTCCAAAAACCTCATATTATTCAATAATTGATGACCTATTCGCGAATAACGAAGCAAGCGAAAATCGAGGTTCATCTACATTATCCTCGTTAATATGGTGATGACGACAATGAATGTAAATCATTTAAAGAAAGGCTGGAAAATTAGCATGGCACGAACTCAAACAGGCAACAATTGTTAAATGTTTTAATTATTGTATTTTACCAACTCAAACCCCCCAAAATGCAAGTTTTTATAATATGAAACTACTAATTAAATTATCTTAATTAAACATTTAATTAAATTATCTTAATTATTGAAACTGTGTACGGTTTTAAAAATTGTAAAACATTTATGGAGGTTTAATAATTACATATTAAATTGGCTAGAATACCCTTTTCCCCGAAAGATTATTGGCCGCAATAGAGAAGTTTTACTGGATATATATATGTGTATGTATGTATGTATATGTATGTATATATATATATATATATATATATATATATATATATATATATATATATATATATATATATATATAATATACATATATATACATACACACACGTGTGTGTGTGTGTGTATGTGTGTGCGTGTATTAGCAAACATGCATGTAAATAATGTTGCTGGTAACTCGCCTGGAATTTCCTATTTCAATGGAAACACCATTTCTGTCGACCTTAGAGTCATTGGAAGAGTGCATAAACTCTTCCTTCACAGACATACACGACATTTTGTAAAACACTGTATTTTTACAGTCACACATATTGAAAGTGTAATAAAAGTTAAAATGATGGATGCATTATTTACATGATTACAATTTTTTTTAATGAAGTTTTTGTAGACCCGAGAAAATTGAGCGCATTTCATCGGAATTTATCTGAACCAACGAGATTTTATTCATCCCAACAAATCCACGAAGACGTTCCTCTGCCAACCACCCTCCAGGTTTTCGATCCGCTCCGATCCGGAATCGATAAGGAAGGAATATCCGAGCAGCACAGAAACTCTTGTTCTAGGGTTTTCGCCCTAAGCATCACGAAACCCCACTCATATTCCCTCCTCGCGAAAAATACATATGCATTTTATCTGCGTCGGCGGAAAAGAAAAGCGGGCGACAATAGCTCTTGAATATATTTAGAGCAGACGAGCTGAAAACCGAGAGGTAGATTTAACCTGTTCTCTCACGAACCCTCTGGAAATTAAAAAGGGGTGAATACCGCCGATGCGCAAACTAGCTTTACGGCCGCATTAAAGCACAAAATAATACTGCCGACAATCTACAGAAATGCTCCGTTTCAGTAAAATTACTATTATTATTATTCATCATCTGCGCCTAGCTGCGGAAACGCTTTGCGTGTGATGTGGCACACGTTCCCATGATTTCCTATTAATAAACTGAAGACGAACCATATAACTAAATAATTCCGGTGTAATCGCTTTTTGAAAGAAAATAATAAAATTTTAATTTTTCGAAATAGATTTTTTATACCAATGACACATTCTACGCCAGGATTATTTTAATTGGATGGGATTCTCGCTCATGAAGGGAGAAAAAAAAACTAGAGATATTACATAATTTATCGTCCTTGAATTCACTGTTTAGTAAATTAACAAATACGGCGTAAAACTGATCAGTTTAAGACAGGGGTCCCCAAAGTGGTCGGTATCGACCCCTTGGGGTCGATAAGCGTTCTCTAGGGGTCGATGAATACACGAGGGTCGAAAGAGGGTCGATTAATACCAAACAGGATCAATTAAACTGTCTAGGAAAAAAAAATAGAATATTCCAATAAAAATTCGAAATACTGATATGATCAACTACTGACTAACCGTAGTTATAGCTTGAGTTTTGCTTTAGCCTACGCTGCTTACAGCATGTTTTACTCTGTTTTCACGCATCTGGCAACGGTACTAGTATTGCAAACATGTTATGAACGCTGGTGGTTTATTATACATAGACATACGTTGCACTGTTGCACTGTAGTAGGGTTATCACTCTAAATGTAGATATTTTGTCCTTTACAGAGAAAGTATCGTAATACAGTTGGCTCTCTGTTTAACGACGCTTTACTTAACGACGATCTCTATTTAAAGACGATATTTCCGAGTCCCGGTCCCGCCGACGTAAAAAAATTATATTTAAAGACGACGTTGTTTCTGTTTAACGACGAATTTTTTTTACATGATAAACTTTTTCTTCAACATTTTAACTGTAAGAGGGGAACCTTCTGTGGGGGAAAACAAGTGTGGTTTCAATAACAGACCCGGAATTTTCCTTGATGTTTGCAATGTTGCAATCATAGACTTGTTTCAGTGGGAAAAACGGGGGGGGGGGGGGGAGATTACTGTTTCTCGGAAGATCGAAGATCGAATATTCTTTCATGGAGCTCTTAGTGCAGGAGCTGAATCACTCTATTGTCCCTACCATCTGTTGTCATGTGACTTACGAACTGTCCAATAGCAGCCCTCTCTCACTCCTTCCGGGACGCAGGTGTTCATGTTTAGAGAATTCATGGTTGTGTGTAGGAGCTCATTCCAGTACGAATACGAGGTGAGCAGAGCAAAATGGCATCAAAGCGAAAGCATCTTAGTTTACACGAAAAGGTGAAAATTATTGAAGACTGGGAAAAAAGTGTTGGAATATCAAAAGTCCAATTCGCAAGACAATTTCAGCTACCCGAGTCTACTCTCAAAGGCATTTTAGCAAAGAGAAAATTCTTGAAGCAGCACAAAAATTTGGTTTGTGATCCAAATCCAAACGGCAGAAAATTCAATGTGGCCGATCAGAATAGGATATAAGGCAGTCCTGCAATAGTTTCATCAAGAGCATCCATTAATAAACAATTCGGCTGACAGTATGAAAATTAGAAAATTTACTATCTTGGAAGCAATGCACATGATAACATCAGCATGGAAAGAATTCTCTTCATCCACAATAAAAAACTGCTTTCACGTTGCTGGAATTCACAAAGAATTTGTAGTGGAACTGCAAAGTACGGATGTAGAAATCAACGAGGATGACATACCCCTGAAGAATGGAGAAGTCTTGTTGAAGATGAGGATGTTTCAATTCAAGATTTCTACAATTGTGATGAATCTGTTTTAACAACAGATTACAAAAATGTAGAACAAATTTATTAAGATATAGTAAACGAAAACACAGTGTCAGACGAAGAAGGTGAAGTTGAAGACACAGAAAACGAGACACTGCCACCGTCTTATACAGATGCAACTTCTGCTCCAGATGTTCTCCGACGCTATATTACATCGAATATGGAAGATGACACATTTAACAAATTCTAGAAAAGAGAGTAACGAAAACAAGGCGAAAAATGAAGCAATCAACACTTTTTGACTTTTTTTAAACCTAATTTATTGTATTGCTTGTACTCTTTTTACAATGTAATTTAAAATAACATTTTCTGAATAAAATAATAATGATAATAAAAATAACATTTTTAAACACGCCAGTATACTGACAGTCCTAAGCCTGTAAAGAGTGAAGGGGAATGTTATTCTTTTCACAAATTCTGTTTAAGGGCGATCTCTACTTAAGGACGATTTTTTACGGTCCCTTGAAAGTCGTTAAACAGAGAGCCAACTGTATATCGAAAATCATAAAATTTAGATGCTTTTTTATTATCCTTTTCCCATCTAATGGTACTGAATAGATAAAATTTAGATATAATTATAATTCCTTCCAATTCTAAATATCTATTTTTAGCAAAAGGTGGCAACGCTGCACTCTGAGAGAAAAAACAAGCAGTTCTTTATAGCTCGTGTGGGAGTAAGTTGTGTCTCTTACTACTGCTGTTTTGTTCTGCTGCAAACGCATTGTGTTTTAACATTAAAAATCTGATTTTAATACCCACAATGTCGGCTACCAATGCCAAGAAGAAATGCAGACAATATTCATAGAAGTATTTGAAATATGGTTTTGTGTCATCGTTTGCTAATGAAACTATTCCTATGTGCTTATTATGTGAAAAAACTTTCAGCATTGATGCTAAGAAAACGGCGAAAATGAAAGACCACTTGGAAAGGAGCCATTGTGATAAGAAAAACAAAGATTTTGAGTATTTCAAAAAACTAAAAGAGAAATTTTGAGTTCGGCCAAATTTGAATACATACTTGAAGTCATCTGCTAGTGTTGATAAAGAAGGAGGACTGAAGACATTCTACAGTATCTCTCTTAATATAGTAAGGAAAGGCAAACCGTATACTATTGGTGAAAAGATTATAATACCAGCTATAAAAGATATGATTGAAAATTTTATGAAGAGACTCTCAACTAGTTTTAAAATGCATACCATTAAGTGTAAGTACTGTGCAGCAACGTATTGAGGAAATGGCCGATGATGTGGAAAGAACTTTGATCGCTGAGCTCCAGCATTGTAAGTTTGCTATTCAACTTGACGAATCAACTTTCGGAAGATCAAATCTTCTCATGGGTTATGTTAGATTTCATAGCCCATCCCTGAATGAAACTGTTGATGAATTTCTATTTGTTAAATACCTTGAAACTGATTCAAAAGGTGAGACTATTTTTTTGTTTGCAAGATTATTTGAACAAGCACAGCATTCCTTTCGGGAATATTACTGCAGAAGCTACTGACGTTGCGCCTACTATGGTAGGCCGTTACAGAGGATTTCTCGTCTTTCTGAAGGATAAGGTTCCGAAAGTACATACTATTCACTGTGTCCTACACAGGCGGCATCTTGTAGCCAAAAAACAAGGTGGCGAACTTCATAGTACTCTAAAAGTGTGCATCAGGCCAATTAATAAAGTTAAAGCTCATCCTCTAAATTCCCGATTGTTTGCGAAGTTATGTGAAGAAAATGATGAAACTTTCAAACAATTACTTTTGCACACTGAGGTAAGGTGGTTGGCAAGAGGTGATGGTTTGCAGAGGCTTGATGACTTGTACGACAAATCTGAACAGTTTCTTAGGAATGTAGATCTATCACTATGTGACGAGTTAAAACAATGCAAGAACCATCTGTTCTATTTGGAAGACCTTTATCTCCTTTTTCTGTTAATGCTATTGGGAAGATTTTATAAGATATGGGAACTATAAATTCTTTCGTTGGGTTGACGTTCTCAACTTAAAAAAGTTTTCTGAGACACCCATACTTATTTTATAAACTTTGAATATGAATAATGTGCTGTTTTGTAGAAAATTATAAATAATTTATAATACATATTCATTATTTTAAATTGCATGTTTTTGATAAAAGTACCGGGTGGGCAAAAAGTCCGTAAAAACTTTAAAAATTCATAAAAACCAGAAAAATAACCAAAATAAAAAAACGTTTGCAGGGTTAGCATCACTAGTCAAGGGATTTTTTTTAAGACAGGAAAAAAAATAACTCAAAAAACAGCCGACAGGTGGCGCTGACGTACACAAGTCAACGGGTGTATCATCCCGGATGTATCTATCTGGTCCATCTAATCTTTTGGAACAGAAAGATGCGATCCGCCGAGAGTTGTCATGTATATATTCGGACTTGCTGCACTCTGCCGTAGCTAGATTTGTGACTCGCCTGCAATGTATTATCTCCTGTGTTGGGGGTCATATGGAACACCCACTGCTGTAATAAACGATTTAGAAACATTCATTTCGTTATTTGCGTATCTTTTTTTGACTTGTGTACGTCAGCGCGACCTGTCGGCTGTTTTTTGGAGTGTTTTTTTTTCCTGTCTTAAAAAGAAATCCCGTGACCTAGCGATGCTAACCCTGCAAACGTTTTTTTTTTTTTAATTTTGGTTATTTTTCCGGTTTTTATGAATTTTTAAAGTTTTTACGGACTTTTTGCCCACCCGGTATTACATACGTATAAAAAATTTCAAAATTTTAAGTTGCATATGCATATATGAAAACAAAAGGATAAATTTACATCGATAAAGATATTTGTGCATAATACAACTTGCAGATTTTTCAATATGAGGTAAAATCCTAAAGAAATACTCTCATTTCCACTTCAGTTAATTTTAGTCTTTCTCTTTTGTTATACTTAATAGGTGATATTGCAAAAATTGTCTTATCGTACAGAAATGACAGGAAATTGCAACACTATAACTAAACATATTTTACAATTTGAGGATATTAGTCTTTCCTTGTAACTACATTTTAATGTTAAAACTTCCACGTATCTTAATTCAGTTAACTGCTCCTTTTTTCTATTGCACAGGTTCTCAAAATGAAGTACCTCAGATGAGAATCCTGAGTAGCACACTAGGAGTTCTAGGGTAAAAATAAGCAAAGAGATCCAACATCGTGGATAAATTTCTCCTTTGATTACCTGAAAAATCGACAAATTATATACTGCCGTTCGAGTCAAAATAATTTTTTTTAAACTTTAATTGGAACCGATTTCTTAATGTTTAAAATATCAAAAATAGCCGTAACAGTTTGATTTATACGTTCATTTCTGATTGGTTAATTGGAACCAGTAAGGGCAACATACCGAGCCTTCTTGAAATTAGACCAAAACGTCTTACTTGGAAGTGGACTTTATTGGAATATTTGCCAGATTTTTTTATAGTCATCCAAGGGCATAATTATAAAAATCTTAAAATTTCATGTAATTTTAATACCTAAACGCCATTAAACTAACAGAAATTATTTAAAATTTCTTGTGTTTCATGATTATGGATCAAGATCTTCGTTCTCTGACACCAAGTATCAAAGAATTGAATCTGTCACTACTACTCTTTTTTTTTTATCTTCATCATCAAAAGTTTAGTTAATTTTCTGTATATTTATGTGAACTGATTAACTTTAAAATATGCTTGCAAATGTGTGAAACGATAAACCAAAATTTTCTCATAGAATGAAAATGCATATTACCTCTAAATGTATTTCATTAAAACAATCTCTTGAGCCATTAAACTGGAATTTTCCATTCTAATTTTATTTTATACCATGCTGCTGTGATTATCGGTAATAGGTATGATAGCTGAAATTTAAAACGAATTAGCTCCAAAATCGGTCTGTTTGATTTAGAGTTTACGCGAAATAAACGGTTATTGTTTCCAAATTTAGTTTAACATCACTGACATCAAAAAAGAGAGGTGCATTTTTTTCCACAGTAAGCAGAACCATTAATATTTCCGTTCCTGTTCTCTTGCGTTATCCTTACAATTTCAGAGAAGTTCTCAAAGAATTAATTCTAGTAATGAAATTTTTCTGGAAGCATGTGATAAACAACTATTAACAACTTCAATGAACTGCGTATGAAGGGAAACAAGCCCAGCTGTTCAGAGTCTTAACGATTGCGCGATCCCTTGTTCCACAGTTTTAACGAGTCAGATGGGCGCAGGATATGCCGAGATCGAATGAAAATTACTGATTAAATGACTTCCTAGATGAATCTACACATACAATCACTGGCAAAATGCAATCATTTTGAGTTAAAATACCATAATGCGTTAATTAATGATAGCGCTTAGCTGGGTTTAAATAAGGAGGGGAAAAAAGTTTATAAAAAATGTTAATTTCTATTTATCCTTTCATATAATGAAAAAAGGAATCAACTTAATTAAAAGTCATACTCTCCATTTCGGGTATTGCCATTCAGCATATGACATTTCCCCTTCTCTCAATAATTAAAACACAAAGACATAAATAAAAAAATAAATCTTAAAAATACTTGGGATGGCATTATATGTTCAAGAATATACATACGTGCAAAATTCTTGACCCAGGAAATATGGATGCGAGGCATACAGGCTTCCCTACAAGTTTTTTTGGATACATTTTTTGAAAATATTCAACACCAGTATGAAAAGACATGTTTTAATAGTACAAATAAAAAAAAAGTCTTGAACACGGTCAAAAAAATATTTGATTACAGGGAAACCTGAATATCATCAGCATCAGTGCACCGTATCAAAAGCTGAAATATAATCTCATTATAGGATTATTATAACACAGTCGTGTAATGGGAAGGGGAGGGGGTATGCACAGTGTCCCCAGTGCCAGTCCAAGGGGTTGCCAAATGCATGTGTAATACCCCCAAAACGTTAATAAAAAAGCTTCAACAAAGAGGGAGGCTGTAAATTAGGCATATCGCTAGAGACACTCTCTCCTTCCTACGTTCGTGGGTTACAGTGGCCGTCGACAGTTGAACAGAAGGGTAATAGTCAACTATGTGATAATGAAAAAAAAATCCAGCATCACTGGAAAATAATTTATGTACGGACTAACATCCTACTGGCTTGAAATAAAAAGGGGGGGGGGGAGATAGAATCAAATAAGAGGCATTCAAAATCCTCGCATTGCGGGGTAGCTTAATATGATACAGCACCAACTGCAGATATGAATTCTATAACCGTACTTGGCACTTGATCGTTACATATTATATTACAAAGTGAGTTATGTACTTTATATCACATATTGTATAGTGTGTCATGAGCAAGAATGGTGCTTAAATTTTCGTTCACGAGGATTTCACTTAGTCTAGCTTTTGTTTACCCGCGTAAAATAATCAATCGTACTACGTGAGAAAATTAAACAAATGTCCGCTGCTTCTGGAGAGTTATATTTTAGCATTATATGATCCTTTAGTCTAATATTTCTTGTTTTAAACAAACATTTATACTGTGCATTTTCTATTACTGATTTCATAAAAACCAAAGATCTTGATTCCGCAGATACTTCTTCCTAACGTACAGCGAAGTAGGAAAATATGCAGCCAAATTTCACTCACAAATTACTGAAAACACATCAGTCTAAAACAGCGGTTCTCAACTTGTGATACGCGTACCTTGTTGGGGTACATGCTTGACAGTGCAGGACGCGGAAAATTTTAATTAATGGTGTAAAAGCCAACATCTTGCAAAAGTTTGAAAAAATAAATAATTATACCAAGTGTTCCGATTTTGTTTTCTAGAATTACCACAAAACTCGAGCAGAAAAGAACAATTTATAACCAAAGCAAGATTGATTTTGAACATCTGCTCAGAGCTCCTTAGTTGATTGATATCAACTCCCCTCCTCCTCCGAAAATTACACACAAGTCGCTGATAAACTGTGCGAGAAGGTAAACAAACGCAACCCTTTTACTGATTATATTTATTACTAGCATTATTGGCCGGCGTTGCCCGGGTAGATATATAGATATAAAATTTTTCATGCATTCCATCAAAAAAATACTGGGCTGCACCCCCGCTCTTCATGTTCATCTGGCCAGTTGTGTTTATTTGGGGAGCCAGGGCCAAAGGTCATTCCCAACCCTCTTCCTCCCGCGCATAGGAATTTGACCCCCCCGTCACCCCCCAAACCATCTCTCTTAACGCAGCTGGTTGTGATGAAGGGGCTCCACAGGTGGTTGCGCACCTCTTAGAGACACAAAAATCATTAAAAAATTAATTTAAAAAAAACTAATTGAGCCCCAAATTTCGTTTTTCCTGATTTAAGTTTCTCGGGACCTAAACATTAACTGTGCCGAATTTGGTCCCGGTGGGTGAAACAGTCTATGATTCTATAGCGGACAAACAAACAGACGAGCTCTTTTATATATATAGATTCTGGCATTTGACATACATTTTTGAGTTTATTTATATTATAATTTATGAAACATTTTAAAAAGTATGTATATATATATATATATATATATATATATATATATATACACACACAGTGGAATCTCGATCGATCGTTCTCCGAATCATGGTTTTTCTGTATGTGTCGTTTAATATCACGCAGTCCCGACGATCATATTGCGTTGTTATGTTCCCGCATCTATCGTTCAATTTAGTTGGTCCCTTGAAAAACGATAGATCGAGATTCCACTGTGTGTGTGTGTGTATGTATGTATATATATAAATATATATATATATATATATATATATATATATATATATATATATATATATATATATATATATATATATATAAATATATATATATATATATATATATATATATATATATATATATATATATAAATAAATATATATATATATATATATATATATATATATATATATATATATATATATATATATATATATATAAGCTGGGCTAGATTTGAGGCGGAACGCGCCGGAACGGCGTTCAGGTACCTCTCTTTATCAATAATTTGGAAGACATTGTAACCTAATTTTTATCTGATTTATGCCTGAAAACTACCGTGCCTCACTCAGTTTTTGATTCACATGGATTTGGCAAAATACATGTGTGCGTGTGTATGTAGCATCCTATTGGCCATGCAAAAACATCGTTCATGAATGTCCGCCAGGTTAGTCGATTGAAAGATCAAGTATTTAATCTAAGCTTTTTTTCCATAAAGATTCTTAATAATAAATATTTTCATAGAAAATAAGTATTTATTTGTTAATCATGCATGGTTATAAAGTGATCAAACATAGAAAAATTATTCTTTAAAAAAAGTTATAATGTGAAAAGTTATAAGTGATTAGCTAATAAAAGTTATAAGTGATTAGCCAATAAAAAAACTTTTCACGAAAATGTAAACAACATAGTAAACATTTAGTCCCTGTATTACTAACGTTTAGTTTAAATATTTGCAGTGTACAAGTTACGTCCCTAAAGTAGTACTCTAGAGGCTTATATTTTATCGAGTACTAACATTGGTTTTAGCTACTAACTCAAGCAAATATTTTTATGGAAATATTTGCCAATTTTTTTAAATGTGTGAAATAGAATTACATTTCCACCCGAAAAAGCATTACAGTTTTTCCCTAGCAGGCGCAATTTTTCAGAGTACATTTCGAAACAGTCTGTAAGACAGTATTCTGCATGCATTTTGATAACCATAACATATGCCACACTATCTGCGTAATCTTTGATATTCGACTGTTGCAAGATGGTTTTCTAGAAATACTGAACAACATTTAAAACATGGATTGTTATACTTTTAATTACATAATATCCAGAAAGAATTCAAACAGTACCTTCTTTAAATAACGCAAAATAAAGTAAACAGAGATGCATATACTGTAATTATAATGTCGCAATCCAGTCCTCCTCCAAGTATCTCCCATTTTCTCAAAATTTTCGCATTATTGAAAAAAAGAAGCCTCTTTATATACAGAATAAAAGTTTAAAAAATCATTTTTTTACTCCAAATATTAGGGATCCTTACATATTTTGACTTTCTCCTAACCCTACCCCCTATGAATCACTTATCATTACATTCTATTTCATCTACCTCAGGACTAATATAAATGATGCGGAAAAGTTCATTTTGGGAAGATGCAAGAGGTACATTTTAAAGTCCAGACCAAATAATGACCATTTACATTAGCTATTTCACATCGGCAGTGTAAGGAAACGCTTTTTGTGAAAAATTTGTACTATGAGGAACACGTAACGGCTATATCCCTTTGGACTACAAAATGTATGTTTGCTTTTAGGACTACAATAGTTTCGCATCCGGAAGATTCCGCATAAATCTACACCAAACAACTGAACATTTTCCGCATAAGATTTTCTTCTTTATCAAATAGTTAATATTTCGAAAGCAGTGTCTACAAGAATTTCGACGATTTCAAATTTTTTTTCAGAATAAAATATATTAAGCTTTATTCTGTACTGTATTAACTCTGAATTTGTTTATTTTTGGCTCACAACACACTGAGAGAAAAAATATTCTACTGCAGTGAACTGTTACGTAACATCATCTAAAGATCATTACCCTTTGATAATTTTTTTTCTTCTCAGAAGTGCTCATTCGAACGAATGATTCCTCAATATGACAATTAATCTACATGTACGACATGAGCAAAGGCTTTCAACTTAGGAACATCTGTATTTCAACTTAAAGACACAATTGACATACATAAAGTGTACTGCACCAACGTCACATTTTATTTCTAATAGTATCATTTTATAAATCTGTTTCCATAAATTCAACGATGTAAAATTTATTTCATAACATGCGGGTGAGTATGTGAATAACCGGAAAACTGACTTCTCAAAAGGCTCACGCTTTATATTTTTAATCATATGTGTTCATAAAAGGTATACTATTATTACTGAAACTCTTATTCGATATATAATGACTCTTGCAACAGGACAAAAGTAAGTCCCCTCAGTCTTTTTAAGTGTCTAGTGAAACCGATGGGCGTCTGAAGAATCGATTTTAGCACATCGGGCTCTTCAGTAACACAACTATTTAGTGAAAGTGCGTTCCACACTCTTTTTTAAAAAAGGAGTCTCTAACGAGCTTCACCTGCGTCAGCAGAAAAAAAAAGAGAAGGGTATCATGGGAAAAGACTAGGGGATGGTATGCAAATTGAAAATGGTAAGCATTTCAGGTGAAATAAAATTTAAAGTACCGTTATTATCGCACTAAAAAATGGTTGTGGTCGTAAATTAATTACCCAGTATTCTTTTGAAGTAAAAAATTGATATGAATATTTGAAAGCATGGGCTTCTGATCGTACATATTCCGATATCATGTATTAAAAATTCGAATAGTATTTTACGGTTGAAGCGGTTTTAAAATTAATATATTTGACTTATTTTTTTAATAAATGAAAAGTGATTGTTAAATAAATGATGGATTACAAAATAAATGATGAAAAAAAATGATGGATCTGTTGATATGAAAAACACAGTTTAAAAGAATTAATCCGGTTTGAGATTTTTTATGAGACCTTGTGATTGTCCCTTTGGGGATGTGCTCCACAGGCGAAATTTTGAGAAATGTAATTAACAAACTCATCAAACATTGATAAAGGTGCAAATAAATGTTAATAACAGAAATATTGGTTATGTTACAACTCAGGGTAAAATTATATTTTGAAGATAAAGAACAATTAGTTTTGACTAAAACTCTTTGAAATAAAAGATGTATTATGCATAGAACGAAAACACTAAAATAAAAGCTTCCACTTTTCTACCCATAAACTGCTTTGCATTAAAAAATGTCTATATTTTAACAAATTAAATGGTTAATTTTTAAAGAATGTCGCCGAGATATTTTGAATCGATCTCTAAGTATCTCTCTCTAACTTACGGGTATTTTAAAATTTAATATGCTAATGGCGCTATCATTTTTTGTCACTAAAGTTTAACCGAGTTGTTGAGTTTTTTTATGATTGAAGTTATGATTATGACTAAAATATTTGAATATTTATGATTTGTTGTCATGGAAATTCGATTTTAAACATTCCATTTATTCAAATTTATATAAAAAAATGCTTATCAAAGAAAAAGCGAATAATATATTTTCCCAATACTTAACATTTAATAATTTCAGTATCTGTATCAGTTTTTTGTAGGGGGGGGGGGGCAGAGCTCGTGCTAAAGATTCGTCTGAAAAGATTCCTAAATGTAATACACGAAATAAAAAGTCGCACTCTAGTGAGGGCGTTAAAAGTTCATTAAAATGCACTCCTTTACTCGGAAGGTCATTAAGGTGAAAAGAAAAAGAGATAACAGAAGCACAGTTGGCTCCATCTTTTAAACTGTCATACTGCAGGAGTTTTAAGGTGGCAGAAAGCGCAAGTGGCAGCTAAAACATCTTCCCGAACAATTGATGACAGAACCTTAGAAGAGATGCGGCAAAATAATGCTTTGTCGTGATGAAAAGAGACACCAAACCAATCCATTCAGTGAAGCAACATGGTGATGCTTTTCCAAGTCTAGGAGAAAATTGCGTAAGCGATTCAGAAATATTTTTATAAATGGATTAATTTGAAATTATAGCAAAGGTTTTTATTATAACTAACAGAAACGATAAAAATTGGTTAATGAAACTACAGCTAAATTACCACGTATTATCCCTTAAAATAGAACTTTTGTAAGGTATACACAAGATTCGATTCACAAGAATCGAACTTTTGAGTGAATTAAAGAAGCTGCTTCAGATATGCTAATTTTGGCATACGCGCTTAGTATAAATACCACGCAGCGTCATTAATGAAAAAGGGAGTTGTTGTTAAGGTTGAAAAGGTGTTATCCTGCGCTAGTGCTTTACGGGCCAGAAGTTTACGTGGCAGTACTACTGGTTTGACTTACTGTTCGTGAGTATAAAAATATATTGTCCTTAAAAGCTGTATTTACATTCCGTACAAGTAGTACGCATGCTTATTGCTGTAAAAGCCAATTATATGTGCAGCGAATTCAATAAACATTATTTCATGTATAAACCGTGTTTGTATATAATTCAAATAGAGTGCCACTTCAAATTATATACACCCAAGTCTGGGTAGAAGTGAGCATAGATTCTCTATACTGGCGCCCGAAAATATATATACCCTGGTAGTTAGCGTTAAATTTGTAACGAAGAACATAATTGAAATTAAAAACTGTGTACTGTGTACGTATATTGATAAAATTGTTGCAAGTACTTATATACTATTTAAAAAATGAGTGTTGTAGAACAAAATCCTGCTGGAAATTTTCCTCGGGTAATTATGGTTCAGCATTTTGCGCCATTCGAAGCCACCTTCAATGGCGGCCCCTCAAGCCAATTCCTAAAGAAAATTGAGCATTACTTTCAGCAACAATGCACCCCAGAGGGGGATAAACTTAAAATTGCTCTAGCCGCTTTAAGAGGTAGTGCATTTCAGTGGTACACGTGTATGAAAAGCAGTAATCTGATTTTTGACTATCTGTCATTCAAGCAACAGTTTCTTGGTGTTTTTCCAAAGACCTTTAATCAAAGTGAAATTGAAGCGGAAATTTATTCGCTAAGGCAACGTGAAGGTCAGTCTGCATTAGATTTTGCTATGGAAAAGATTTCCAAGTGTGAGGAATATTTAGAAGAGTTGACGGAAGCGATAATCTTAAAAATAGTTATCCAACGTTTGAAGCCAAGTGTTCAAGATTTTTTAGATAATCAAACAATTACAAGCAAGGTTACCCTCCTTCAAGCTTTAGCTAAATATGACAATAGACATTTCTTCGCTACCCCTCACCGTCATTCAGGTACGAGAGATTTTATACACCCCAGCCAAAATTTTTCGCGAGTTTCAAACCAGCAGCGTAAGCAGTACCGCCGGCAAAATAATAGAAGCGCACGGCGTTATAATGAAATTAGTGCACTTAAAGAAAATATGCAAGCACCTTACTTGCACTGGCAAGTTGATTCACATGATATGGTTCAACCTGTTGAAACTGTGTGGTCAAATGTATTATTTTGTCCGAGTAGTAATCATTATTTTGAGAATAGTGAAAGTCAGGGTATTTTTGTGGCTTATAAAGAAAGTGAGTCTAGCTGGAATAATGCGGTAATTCCAGTACAAATTTCTGAAAATAGTGCCGATAATAATGCTAGTGGTTTAGAAAATAAATCATCTGACACTTCTATTAATGCTATACCTGATATTAATGCTATACCTGATATTTTAGATGATATTCACACATCTGTTAATGAAGGAAATTTAGTAGATGACGAAGTATGCGTTACGGAAGTTAGTGAATACTTATTAGTTGACGACAATAAAAATTCTTTAAACGATAGTAGGAACTCGCTAGGTAATGATGATATTATTTCCAGTTTCCATCCGAATGAGGATTGTGTAGGCCAGGTTGATAATATGGTTTTAAATAAAGTACATGAAAACCAGACTGAGAATCAGGATGAAAAGTTGACACAGAGTTATACTGTAGGTAGTGTAGCTGATGCTTCGGAAGTTATAGAGAAAGTTTGCAATAAAACGCACGAGTACGAAAAGCTTAATCTTCCTAAAACTGAAGGAGTGTTAAAGAATTTAAATGATAACGATTCTGATGTCGCAAGTTTCAAAGAAACTTTTTCGTCAAAAGAGGATAAAACTAAAGTTAAGGGGGATAAAAAACGTGAAAAAGAGCCTTCAGGTTCCAGCATTAAAATTGCTAATACTGAAGTAATTAAGGAGGTAAAAAAGAAGTCGTATAAGCACAAATACGAAAAGCAGAGTCAGGTTGTTGAAAAAATAGAATCTGCATTAAAATTTAATACCGATACAAGCAAAAGTACGAAGAAAGGTAAAGTGTGCACTACAAAAACTCCATCAAAGGAGGAATGCGTCGCTGATAGAGTACACAAGGTTATGAAAAGGAAGAATGACAATTTTAAAGCTCCTTTGCATAAGTACAGGGAACGCAAGATATCAGCCGCCCAGCAAGGTTGGCCTCCTCCCAAGAGACCTCCTGTCCATCGTCAAGCCGGACCAGCGCCTCAGGACCAACGACCTGCTGCACGAAGGATGCCCACACGGTCAACGAACCCCTTTACTAGGACTGCGACCATCAAGAGAGGTTCAGCGGATTGGACAAACTGGTGCAGTGAAGTTGCTGCATTCATGAGGAACAAGTCTTGTATCAATTCTCTTATTCTAACTCCCACCCTTTAATAAAATCGAACCAAATTGGTTTGAAGTTCCCCATTGTAGATACTGTGTAAACATTTTGAGGGGAAGGGGTGAGCCACTGACAAAAAAACGGCATACTGTTGTTTCATAAATTTTTGAAGGGGACATGTAGTGAAAAAAAATACATACTAACTACAGATAACAAACAACTAACATACTAACTTCGCAAATCATAACACATGTACATTATAAATTGGGGGAGAGCAGATACAGTCAAGAAATGTCATGCTGTGCAATTGTGTTGTCACTTTTAATTAAAATAGATATTTTAGGGCGCAGTTGGCCAGCCCAGTATCCGCAACTCTGCAAATCCACTGTGTAATGGTGCCACCTGGACCCTTCGGGGTTAGTTTTGTAAAATGGTAGTGGCGTTTTTCCCCCACACAACGTGTGGAAGGTTTTTTGGCTTTGCCACCCATTATGTAAAAAGTCAGACCAGCACGCGTTTTCAATTAGTTAACTGAAGCCGTTCAGACCTCAGTTACCTAATTTTTTTTTTCGAGGGAGGCCAGTGTAAGGTATACACAAGATTCGATTCACAAGAATCGAACTTTTGAGTGAATTAAAGAAGCTGCTTCAGATATGCTAATTTTGGCATACGCGCTTAGTATAAATACCACGCAGCGTCATTAATGAAAAAGGGAGTTGTTGTTAAGGTTGAAAAGGTGTTATCCTGCGCTAGTGCTTTACGGGCCAGAAGTTTACGTGGCAGTACTACTGGTTTGACTTACTGTTCGTGAGTATAAAAATATATTGTCCTTAAAAGCTGTATTTACATTCCGTACAAGTAGTACGCATGCTTATTGCTGTAAAAGCCAATTATATGTGCAGCGAATTCAATAAACATTATTTCATGTATAAACTGTGTTTGTATATAATTCAAATAGAGTGCCACTTCAAATTATATACACCCAAGTCTGGGTAGAAGTGAGCATAGATTCTCTATACTTTTCTATATTCTGTCATGTATTTAGTCTTCCACCACATAACAGTATATAGTTAGATATTCTTGCCAATATCATGGTCGTTGGAATAAAGCCCTTAGGAATCTGAAACTACAGAGGACAAACACTGTGTTTGGTAGTCCCGTATCGGTTAAAAGGAGATTATGTAGTTGAGTCTTCTTAAAACCCAATCCCAGTATCGAAATAAAATAAAGTTCAATCGTAATGTCAAAATTCTACGAGGACTGTGACAGTATGCGCATTAAAGGGCAGAAAAATCCGCTTAAAGGAAGAATGAAGAGTAAACATTTAAAGAACAAAAAAATTCGACAGATATATCAAATGATATCGCACTTTACTAGTTCTATACAGCGACTTATGAAGATATTTCTTTTTAAGTTAAGTATAATCACTTGGCTAATACTAACACATACGTTTAAAATTTTATTATTATAATATAGGTTATACAGATATACAGTAACCACCGCTTATAGTGATCAGTGGTTATAAGAATCAACCGTTTATAAGAATAAATATCGCAAAAACAAAAACAAATGTATTATTTCCATGTTAAAATTTTCGCTTTAAAGAATCAATCCACCGGTTTTAAGAATCAGCTTACACTCTTCGCTTTCCTTTCATTTTTCCAAAAAAGCAACTTAAACCCTCAAAAAGCAAAAAGTTCTCAAAAAGTTCTTTCTTTATTTTTTTAAAGAAAGAGTGATAAGATGGGATGGAATACAGTCGAAAAATGCATCCCTTTCTTTGTTATACATAACATAATAGTTTCCCCTTAAACGGTTTAGCACAACACTGTCCAATTAGCTTGACCCGTGGGCATCTTTGCTCGTCCGGGTCCGATCTCTTTTTTCTACCTCCCACATCCTGGTTGCGACTTCCTGGACCCTGAATCATATAAATCTTCGGCGAAGTGTCCACTATCACTTAGGCAAACGTGACATTAGTAGATTCAGCACATTATCAAACCGTGAAACGTAATCTAGAAGGTGAATATTCGTCAGACTATTGGCATTGAAAGAGGTATAAACAGCCTCCTGAAAACTTCATTACGTCAAACTACCATAGAAAACTTTTTCTTGCTCCCTTCCTGTAGTTGAAATGTTAAAACTGTTAAGCAGGTATGTTGCAACAAAAATTGGATTTTTTTCTTCTCTTACTATAATCATGTGTATCTACTTATAGGTCTAGAAATTAAGTTGTATTTTTAAAATTATAAAAAATAATTTTAATAAAAGATAATTAACGTAAATTAAAGATTATTTTATGCTAAATTATCTAATATATGTATATATAGGTGTGTGTGTGCCCGTCCAAAAACCTAAATTTCGGCTATAAGAATCAAAAACAGTGATAACAAACGTGATTCTTATAAGCGGAAATCACTGTAATTCAACCAGTTTAAGATCTATTAAAATTATAAGTATTAAGAAATTAAGAAAAATAAATGCAATGATTTTACAAGACACACACTGAAAGACGTTAAAAAAAAATTCATGAAAAAAATTCAGAAATGATTATAATCAAATAAACACTATAAATTTTAATGTTATTATAATAATGGAAATATTTTGAAAAAGGCTTTCTGTATGCAATGTGTAGTATAAAATAGTAAAATAATACTTACTATAAGCAACAACAATACAAATAACACATGAGAGTAAAATTATGATTATGATACTACTACTACTACTACTACTAATGTTAATAATAATAATAATCATAACAATTATCACACGTAAACGCTTTGATTCACAAAATATTGATCCTGGATTTAAACATTAGAGCTAACACCTTTGCATGCAATGGCAGCTTGAAGGAATTCTTTCACAAATTATTAATAATTGAATATTTAAAACAAATATTTAATAATTCCCAAATTAACTCAAATTCGGTTACGTTTAACAGCAGCGTAATTCTATGACAGTTAATAAAATTCTAGCTGTAATGGATTTTTGAGGCATATATTTACTCGCTAGACTTACAAGACGAGTGTAGGAAGCAGAAGGTAATAAATATGAAAATATTAACTCGAAGTAAAACATTTAAGAATGCAGAATTGTTACGAATGAAGAAAAGCTTTAGATTTACGATCCCTTGCACGTTATTAAAAAAGGATAAAGTGGGAAACAGTGACATAGATCCTCAAAATATTGAGTCACCTGAAAGAGAACTATTTGTTATGAAAGCGAAATATGCTACATCAGGGGTCGGCAACCTTTTTTACTAGGAGGGCATATTTCAGAAATTCGGCAGTTCGGCGGCACTTCTGGTTGAAGAGGAGGAGGAGGTAAGGTTAATATATAGACATGAAAATATTAATGTGACATAAATTTTCAATATATAAGTTCAAATTTTAATTTAAACAAAATAATTGTAAAATTGGTAATTAATGCGGTATCTGACATTGCAAATCTGCGGCCAACTCTTTGTAATGTGGCACATAAGTTGAATTCCCATTTCTCAGGCATATTTCCAAATGAGTGTTAGGAAGGCTTGATCGGTACATTTATTTTCAGTATTTCCTATTGGGAAACAAATATTCACAAGCATATTAGGCGGTGAAAGGCAAAGTGGTAAGTCAGTAAGTCAAGTGGTGTAAGTCCAAATCGTTTTACTGCAAAAACTACAATAAATTCCACTATAAATTGAACAAATTATAATTCATAATAATTTTCATAATATTGAAAATAATAATTATTTGCTATTCCACTATAAACTGAACATGGAAATTACATTTTTGCCCTCAAACAAAAAAAGTTGAAAATGTGACTTACTCCACTTTGCATTTCATCGCATCATATGTCGACGCGCAAAGAGAGTTCAATTTCAGAGCAGGAAAGAAAGCTCACTCAGTGAGAGGGGAGAGCGACCCTGTAGAGAGAGCAAGGCTGCTCGGTTTTTGATTTTTACGGTTTCACGATTTTAAATTTTTTTTTTAACTAAAATTATTCATTACAACTATAAGCGTTTGTTGTTTAAATAACTAAAATACAGTCGAACCTCCATATATCGAAGTAGCAAATTGCAGGAAAAAAATTCGATATATAGAAATTTCGATATATAGAATTGAGCTTAGTTTTATCATAATTCTCCTAAATAAAATTAAAGCTAATTTTCCTATACGAAACTCCATTTCTAATTTATATGCGAATCCCATTAAATGAAAGTTAATAACTAAAAAATTAATATGAAAGATTTATTGAGTACTACATATCTTTAAAAAAAAAACAATAATGCAGACAGTGATTACAATGATCACAGTTACATTCTTTAAAAAAAAAACTACGAATATCTTGCTGAACAGCCAGTTTTGCGGAAAGTTCAAAGAAATGTTCGTATTTATTCAGACTCCTAAAAACTTCATCAGGGACATTTTCCGCGAATTGAAGTCCACGACGTATTGTTACAAATGCGAAAATTGGGAGATTTTATTCTAAAATGGAATAAAATCTCCCAATTTGTCTTGAAAAAAATTTCGATATATAGAGATTTTTTCGATATATAGAAACAATTTTTCTATGTAATGAACATGGAGATTCGCCAAGAGTTCGATATATAGAAAATTTCGATATAGGGAAGTTCGATATATGGAGGTTCGACTGTATTACTATTTCAACGGCGGGCACTTTAAAATTGTTTCGCGGGCACCACGTTGCCGACCGCTGTGCTACATCAATATCCACAAACACATACCCCATCTGACACAGAGGAAACAACTGCATCTGCGTTATATCTATAAATATTGCATACAGAAAAGCAATTAACGTATTTTCAGAATAGAATGGTTTCTTCCACATGAAATGTACATTACCTTCTACGAGAAAAATTTCAGAAATTTCTTTTATTCAACGGCATTTGTTTTAATGCTAGTTGAAAAAACTATTATGGAAGTTTATAGTAGCCTGCTGGTATAATTGAAAACAATTTCTATCGTAAAAGTTCAGTTAAATGACAAAAATTATTTTTCCAATTTCTTTCACATGAATAAAATTTATAACGGGATGGATTAATCTTTTACCTTGATCTTTTTTCGTTCGTAAATATCAATATATATTTTCAGAGCGGAAATTTTTCTCAAGCTTCTTCTTTTGCTTACAGATAAGAATAAGTAGCATAGACTGGTTAACAAGTTTTCAGTCTCTATGACAAGAAAAATTTATTAGTCAGAAAAAAAAGCACAAATGCTAATTTACGCATTTAGCAAGCAAAGACATATAATTCCGGTTATGTCAGAGATCAGCCTTATACGTGTCTTGATCGCAAAGGAGTCTGCGTCTGAATACCTCTGAAGTGGGGTAGACCCTCTGCCCTACAGCATAAATGGAACTAATACAACATTATAGAAGATGATATAGGTTTAATAGGGTTCATGTGCTAAAATCCAACAGATCCCATTCAACACATTTCAGTTGATGTTTCTCTAGATCACGTCTGTAAACATACGGTCCGCGATGCCTTTTGTGAAGGCACAAAAATTAATAAATCTTACAAATACGGAATATTTTTAGAGTTATAATATTACAAAAGGAATAAATAAACACTGATTAACATTTATTTAATTTTAAAATGAATTAGTTTTTTGTTAGATAAAATGTTTTGCTTTTCCATCCTATTTTCTTGCGGCCCGCAGCAGCTTTCCATAATGTAATATGGCCCTCATCACATCTCGAGTTGTGCGGGCCTGCTCTAGATTATCAAACCTATTTTTTCATAAACGTACGAGAATATTCAAAATGAAAGCGAAAAAAACCTTATTAAGCTGCTTTCTTCTGCATACGTACAACGCCTTTCTTTGTTTTACATCATCAAACGAATATTCATTAGCATGTTGAAATCCTCCTTTTCTTAAAACTTCCACTGATTACTGTTAAGAGAATTTAACATCTTTTCTCTCAGTAAGAGAAATCCGATTTATTTTGTAACTACATGATAAATAGCTTTTCTATCTTAGCAAAATTTACATTTAATAACTTATTTCGTATCTCATTTATTTTTTTCCCCTTTTTTCTTTCTTTAGAGTTTAGCGATAAACATTTTTAGTCGCTGGGGATTTTGCTGTTCGTGTGGGTGTGAGTCAGAGAGGAAGAAAGAAGAGAAAAAGTAATATATCTTTCCGTCTAAATTAAAATTAAATTTTAATCAAAAATCTCAAATTCAAAAATCAATTTTGGGAATAAGATCTAAAGGTATGTCGAAAATAAATTAAAATTCGCCAGATCAGTTCCTACGTTTTAAAACCATGTTTGAAGTTTATAATATTTAGTTTTTCTCACACCCTACCCCTCTCACAATCACTTTTCTTTTTGTCTAAAAAACAAGTTGACCACCCCAAGATTCGAACTCTAGAACTTTTGGTGTAAAAGCAGGCTACATATTACCAGCCAAAACGTCATACTTCGGAAAACAGGTTTTACACTCTCAACCTCCAACCACCCACCCACACACTTAAAAGGACAACAGGCTTGCGAATATCCAATTTTTCTCCGTCAAAGTTGTAAAAAATGTCATCATTAAAATCTTTATAACAAAGAGTTCTATATGAACTGGAATCCATAACGATATTCGTTTGACTTAAATAATTAAGAGCTGATCAGGAATGATGGTCACGGTTTTATTTTTAGAGTAATGTTAAAACATAAAACAAAAATACTTTGCATTAATGCTCTTTGCTTATATTATTTTATTCAATAGCGATGCTTTAGTTGGGAAATAATAAGAATAGTGTTGTGTGAAAAAAGATAAAATGAAATTTCAAAGTTTCAAGAAGCTAGAAAACTCTTAAATTTAAAAAGCTGTGATCGCTTTGAAAAGTGTTGCTGACAATAGTATTCTTTAATTCTTTATCCCCTTGTTTCACAAATTTCTATTTTCCATCCGTATATAAAGATAATATAAAATTCAAGAAATAATAAAGTACGTTCACTGTTTTCGAAAACTCCTGTATTATAAAAGACCACCTAAACATACTTTTTAAAAATGTCGATAGAACCCAGTAACTCTCTTTATTCGATTAGCCATTTTATCTACAACATTTTTCTCCTCTACAGCTTTGAACACCATATTCGTAGCTTGCAAACTTTTTTATTTCTTTCGTGCCTGCTCCGTCCCCCTCCCCCCCCCCTTTTTTTGGGGGGGGGGGGCTAAGACGACGGACTTAGCCTGTCATTTTCATTTCTCTTAAAATCTTTTTGTTTGCTTAAAATATATCCTTTTTTTTTCTTCTTTTTTTTAATAACTTCCCACGTAAAAAGTTTACCGTTGGCGATACATTTGTATGAGCTAGTAAACTCCCATTGATTAATAAATAATCTAAAAAGAAGCCTGATATATTTAAAGAACAGTAAAGACAGTATTTTCGCTTAGAGGAAATTCCAGATGCTATATTAAGAAATTATATCTAAGACTTTCGAGAATAGTGGTAAAAAGCTCACAAAATTGCTGGTTTAAATCGACATGATTAACAAACAGTGGTGGAATGTAGGGTAGGTGGGGGCAAAGGTTCGCACATACATTTTAAAATGACCGGGAAGAGTTTTAGGAAGAATAGGGTAGGCAGTGCATTCCTCTACTTCCAGTCAGTTGCCTCGTAAAAAAAGTTGGAGTTAAGACCCCCTCTTGCAGAGAAAATGAGGTAAGTTTATTTTAGTCTCTTTTAATGTAATTTTTTGCAACTTTTGATTAATTTTGAGCATCACTCAAACTCACGAACTGTTTTGGGCTTATTTTCGCATGTTAGGGTGGTAAATAATCTTTCAAATCCTACCTTAAGTTTTGGGTTAACTCAAATACAGTGGCGTCCATTCTGCAGAAACAGAACCAGCACGAAATGGGGTAAAGGTTTGCGGGAGTCATGGGGTAAAGGTTCGCAGAGCAAACCTTTGCCCCTCTAACTATTAACATTTGTTTCATGTCCTCTTTTCATTAGGAATCCTTATTAACAACGTCTTTTATTATTAATGGGAATTCACATTTTTGTAATTTGAAAAAAAATTATGGTTTTTGATAAAAACTGCCTGTTTTTAAATCAGAAATTTTTTTGTAAAATGCTTGAAAATCCATAAATTAAAAATAAAATAAATTAGTACAACACAAAAATAAAATACTTCTGAACAAAGACCTATTTTACAAGATAAAAGAATTAAATGTTGTTACAAGACATTATAAGCTTCGAAGGTCTGGTTAGGAAAAAAAGCTCTAAATGAGTAATTTCCAGATTTGCAAGTCTTTGAAATGCTCCTTGCGTCACAATTTTTGACGAAATTGTATAAAATTTATTACAAAGACTCCTCTTATACATTAAAATAAAGTTATGTATCCATTTCAGGTTTCGACATCATTCAGATTATCAAAGTTTAACTTAAGCGTGGAAAAGTACAAAAATTTCACGAGAATTCAGAGTACAAGCATAAAAATATTTCCTAAAAATTAATTATTCAACGAAAGCACAAATCAAAACATAATCCTGATCAAAATGTATAAGCAATCTAAATGCAAAATTAAGGATAAGGTTAAAAATTGGATCGCAAGGAGCATTTTAAAAAACATAATAAAAATTTCAATTTTTTAAATATAAAAAATAAAATTTTAAATATTTATAAAATTTTATAAGGTGTTTGAAATAGTTTTACTTTAATGAATATTTATGCCCAATTTCATATCTCTGAGGTAAAAATTTCAAAAATTGCTTTCTAATGTCCCCCATCCCCTTAATTTGCTTAATTTTTACGGGTTTTAAAAGAATGAGTAAAGCCTAAGATATGATATGACGATAGTGTTAATAGTTGATATTTTAATTGGAAGTTCTTTAGTTTAAGAAAAAAATTATTGAGATTAACCCCTTTTCATTTTGTGAATTTCATTGTTAGATTCAACTTTCTGTGTTAATAGTTGATATTTCATTTTGAAGTTATTTAGTTTAAGAAAAAATTTATTGAGATTAACCTGTTCAATTTGTGATTCTCTATATATGTAACACCTTTAAAAAGATTACAAAATGTTAAATAAAATTATTTAGACAACTCTTTTTGTCATTTTCGATGCCTATCCAGTAAGAAACCAACGAGTGGGGTAAAGGTTTGCAGTGCGAACCTTTGCCCCACCGATTGGGGCAAAGGTTCGCAAACAGGTCTTTTGGTAAAATTAAACATTCGGTGACTAAATATTTCGGGAAAAAATTCATTATTTTATAGAAGGTAGAGGGGATACCCAACTACAATACAAGTGAATTTTTGGGGCGATAGGATCTAACGGAGGCCCGTAAGAAACCCAAAACTCAAAACTGCAAACCTTTGCCCCCACCTACCCTATGACTCTTTCTAGAAGCTTTTGCTCATTAGCAAAATTTGCTGACAGATAGAAAGTAGTACAAGCTGAAAACGGAAACTTTTCATACTTGAAAATATCTGTTTCCATAATAATGCAATTTCACGAAGTAAAATCTATTAGCTCAAAACCAATAAGAAAAAAAACGACCGTCTCTAGAAATATTTTAAATCCATCCAGTGTGACACATACTTTTAGTAACATAAACATATATATATACATATATGTCAGCGAACGCAAATTTTGTTATAGAGATTCAAATCGAACTTTTTTTTTGTCTAGTAAAATGTTTAAAGTTTTTCTCTCTCCTAATACACTCATGAAAAAAAATTGATTTATACGTTTTCCACCCGCATAAAAGCATACTTCCTGCAGGGATGAATTTTGCTGGCAAACTTAATATTTTGAGGGAGTATTACAGCCACATAGAATTCAGTATCATTATATTTAGCTCACCAAACGATTATTTGTTCTGTCTTATGATTTATGTATTGTGTTTAATTTATGCACCAATAATCAAAGACATATTCTTTCTTGAATCTAGTTTTGTTTAAGCAATTTTTAGCTGCAGGCTTATCCACGGATTTAAGTATAACTTATTGTGGTCGGTGTTAAATTTAAATCATATCACTTGTCAATTTATATAAATATCTGCAATAGTGAAGGGGGTTCTAAATACATTTTTTAATATTTTGTACCGGATGAAAATATAAAAGAAGAGTAATCAACGAGCATAAATTAAAAAATTATACAGAAAGTACCCAAAATATAAAAAAGGATGTCAGCATATATACCTGTATTTAACATGCAGAAAATAAACTACATTACTTTACGAATCCCAAAAATTTGAGTTGATTCATTTTCATAAGAAGGTAAAATGAAATTCGTTCGTTCATTTTTCCCGAATGACATGAATAAGGAAACGAACGTAATGAATAATAAATGAAATAAACCAGAGCTTAGTTTTTTTATCCCTTTCGAGTGCAATAAACGGATAAATATCGAAAATTCATATCCTAAAGCGATATTTTAAGGCTTCAGTTTATCGTCGAATATTCTTGATAACATGCACATGCAATCAAAGTGAAACATTTCAGAAAAATGACTTTGAAGTTAGATATCGATTATATTCCGAAGACTTTCATTCGTTATTCGTTGCGCTTGAACGGGTATTAATGCCGTTATCTTAATTAAAGACTTCATAATTTCAGAGAAATTAAGAAGCTACGAAAGTTTGAAATGGTAAACGCCTTTCATGCTCAATTATAAAAATTAGATACATAATTTGTTATCATTAAGGATCCAAAATCCTTTAAATCAAGTTTAAAAAACCTATTAAATACTTTTAGCATTAAAATATTTTTTAGGCTAATAAAGGCTAAATATTTCTTGCACATCATTGATATGCACATGGCCAAACACGAATACGAGAATTATTTCCTAATAAGGAAATAGCCGAGAAGGGCGCCAACGCTAAAATGATTATATTATTAGTCGAGGAAAAACATCCTCACAACACAGATATGACCACTCCCTAGAATAATAACGCTGTACTGCTTTATTGACTGCAAGAGGACGAGAAAATAGCATGATCTTTACTTAGAAACGTTCACGTGCTATCGCCGTTTCCTGTTGGAAGGAAAAGAGAGAATGAAGTACATCCTTCAAGAAACCGTTACAGATTTGCCTTATCCAGAGAAAAAAAAGACAATAAATCACCATAACGTCATGAGTATAGAAAAAAATAATTTAGATGAATTTTGTTGAAAATATTAACATATCATGCAAGTAATATTCACATTATATTTATTTTACCAATTTATCATACGCAATATTTTTCGGATCTTAATTAAGCTTTATGTCAAAATTACGTAGAAGGGTTCACATAACAATAAACTCAAAAAAGAGTTTCATAGAGTTTTTAGTTAATAACATATATTTAGATAACACGAGTAATATAGTGAAAAAATTACGATAACGCCACATCATTTCATAAAAAAAGAATAAATAATGTCTTTACATTTTTTTTTTGGGGGGGGGGCAGAATTAAATACACCATAAGACATTTTGTTTTTAATGTGCGTGTCTAGGTGTGTTTATGTTGTGTGACAATCTCTTTCTCCAATACCACAAAGCTAGGGAATTGTCTCCTTTTTACCAAATAAATATCCTCTATGGCCTTTGTTTAAAATGATTCTAATTACAAAACAACTCTAATCTCACATTCGTGTTTAAAACTAGGCAAACATGCATTTCTCTGCAACGACTTTTTCCAGTTATAGCCTTTCTTTTGACGCATCTTCTCGTCAATATACGAGAATTTTTATCTGGATAAAAAATAATTATAAAATTTAATAAGAATATAAGGATATTCCGAAGTTGTAAAAACTTAATATACATAAAGGTGTAATACTTTTTGTCAACAAAATGTGTTCACATGAAATCCTTTAAATACAGAAGGTCGTTCGTACTTCATGGAAACGATTTTGATAGTTAAGTTTTATGTATAAAAGCCATATTTTTTGCGGCGATTTGCTTCTGTCTGATAGCCATGGTTCTTGATAATAGCTCTAGCTCGAATTTTCCATGAAAGTAAACTTTTTCTTAGTACTGTCATGTCAATTTTACCCCATTCCTCTTGGACAGTTTTCCAAAGTCCGTTCAGTGTTCTTGGATGCCGTTTTCCTAAGGCACGTTTAAATAAACAGAAAGATCAAAAATCCAGTCTTTTTTATTACAGTTGCTTAAATACACTCATGCCTCATCGAGTGTCACCACACATTTCAATTTTTCAGCAGCTAGATGTTTTCTATAACTTTCTACAATTTGTTTTTCTTTAAGAAATATGCTTTGGCAAAAGTAGATAAACTTTAGGTTTAAACACCTTTTTTAACTTCAAATCTTTATGAATTATTTTACTTACAGTGCCAGAATACATCCCTAGTTTCGATGCAATGGATCTTTGAGTCGGCGGCTTTTCTTTTAGGATCAGAGACTTCACTTTGTTGATATTTACCTGCGTTCGAACAGTCATAAGACGAGGTTTCGTGGTCATGTTTCCATTTTTAATCTCAGTTAGACGTTTTTTCCCTTTCAAATTTAATATATTGTAATTTTATTTTATTATTATTTATTTATTTATTTTGAAATGCCATAACCGCGATTTTTACACCGTTTTTTAATTTGTTGATACGAATATTTCCCCTCGGAAAACGCAGTTACGTAACCTTCGAGCCATCTATCAATTTTAGGAGCCATTTTCAAAATAAATCTTTTAATTTACAATCCAATCAAAACAAAACAGTAACAGGCGATTATTCTGAAGTTGCCACTTTTATCTCAAAATGCAATCGACCAAAATAAATTACAAAATCGTTTCCATAAAGTGCGAACGACCTTCTGTATATCTGACTGACGAGTGTACTAGAAACAATCGTAATAAACTAATCGTAAATCAAGAACTCGATTTTGCAGATAAAGAATCAATTTTAAAACAAAATTACCAGCCATGGGAACTTTATATAAATTATGATCATACATTTTATTAAGAGAGTGCATATGAGTTTACATTATTATAAAAAATAATATAAAACAAATCACATTATATTTAAAAGTATACGCAGGGCACGTAAGTTGTAACTGTACTATAAAAAAGAAGTTAACTAAACCGGAACAAGCCCATCATCCAGTATTCGAATCAGAATCAATCAATCTGTTACCCAGTGCCCTTCACTCATATGTTTTCAGTTCATTTCAACTGACCATCCGACCTAATCACACATGTCCTATCTACACATCCTGTCGCGGAGATATCGATTTCGAGTCAATTTCGCTGAGTACAGGCGACATCCAGACTCTTGATTCTTATTCAGTAGATCGGATTCCTTCAACACAGCCTCATCAAATACCGGGCAGGTTAGCTTACGAAGCGCGTTTTAATTTCTAGAAAATACGAGTTTTACACGACTCATTAAATAATTAGGATAACAGATTTTATTAAAAAACATAACTGCTCCATGCGTGATCAAACAAGCAATGTAAACAGATAATCACAGCTATTCCTTTTATCAGTACAGAACATCTTAAATATTTCTAATTAACATCTCGAATGCCATACATATGAAAAAAATTGATACATAATGAGAAAATCATCTCTTACTATAAATTTTTTTATGTTCATTTTACACGCAAATTATTAGACAGCCAAATACAGTAAAACTTCTCTATGGCAGCCAGTCATGATTTCCGAGGGGCCGTCGAAAGGAGGTTTCTTCCAAAATATTGGCTCTATGGAATCTTGAATCAGTTCTGAACAAAATATGGCCGTCTTGAGAAGTTTCACTGTATATCAAAGTTTCCAGAAATGACTTTCATGACTCAAAAAAGGTAAATTTGATCAAAAGATTTATCTTTATGAATTCAATGAATAGATGAAACAATAAGAAATTTCATGGGGCTAAATTCTCGGGCATTTAAAAGAACTGAGATACGAAAATTTTTACGAAATAATGTATAGATAATAAACTTTTCAGATTTCAAGAACGTCTCCTTTACGTGAGATAGAACGGTCGTAAAATCGCCCTGGAGTTTGTTGACGAGACGGGGACAAGCGTGTGTGTATAGGGTAAAAATGGAGGGGTTATACGTGTTATGTATGTAGTGACAATTGGAAATACTTAAGGGAAAACAAAGGTTTAATTTAAAATAATTTTTAAATTTCATTTCTTTTGCAATTTAAATTTTAAGCATCCTACAAAAAAAAATTACAAAATTTTTGATAATTTTACTTCAGTTAACGTGTAAATGAACGTAATTTTTTCTCAGTCAGTTGAATTTCTAGTGACTTCTACTGAAAGGGATTGTTTCAAAACAAAATAGGTAGATGTTATCCCAAGCCATTTCGTTCCCCTCACTTTTTCATCCGAAACTCATGCGCACTTAGACTCGTTGCAGCTTTCAGTTAAAGGGGGGGGGGGGGTAAACTTAAGTAAATTACACGAATTCTCTTCTTCAGCGCCCCCTTGGTGGGAATTTTCGAAGCTGAAGCCTATTTTTAACCGTTCTGTCAGTGATGGAGAGCGAACATTTTTATCACTGCATCACGCATGCTCAACTATTTTGCTAACACACTCAGTCGACTTGCAGAAAAATATTTTTAAATTTTCATTACAGATGTTTTTAAGTACTAGCTGAGTGGCAACCCGATGTGTTGCTTTTTCGATTTAAAATGATATAGTTTCATTTATTAAAGATTAAAAACCCATTAATCACTTTTAAAAATGTATTAGAATTTTTAAAAAACGAAATAATAATTTAAAATTCTCTTTCTCAAATTTCGGTTTTTGGCTTTTGAAATAATTCTTTCAAATTTCCGGTTTCAAATTTTGCTTTTTAGACAAAAAAGAAATTCATTCTATTAGAAAAAATTCTAAAGGTTTTAACTTCTCATTTCCTAAAACTAAAATTATTTCTGGTACTTTAAAATTATTTCTGGATTTCAATTATTAAATGACTCGTTCTCAACTAATAATTTTTCCTTTTGGCAACTGAGAAGAATTTCTTTTGAAGAGTAGAGTTCCTGGATCTATTGACTTTAACTCCTGTCGCAAGATGCTTATTATGAATGTATATGTGCTCAACAGAAAAAAATATTAAGTTAAATTAAGTTTAAAGTTACCAGTTACATTAATATAAAAATTAAGTTTAAAACCTTCAAAAAGTAGAAGGGTAAGATAAATTTAAAAATTAGAAATATATTAAGATTAAATAAATTAAGATTAAAATGAAGAATTAAAAAAAATTAAAGAAAATAAGTTGAAATTAATTATAAGTTTCGGAAAAAATGGCCCTCAGCAAAAAAGATGGAAAGTTTACATAATAAAAGAAAAAATAATTACAAGATAAAAAGAAATTTTATCTACCATGTTTTTAAATTTTCTGTTGAATCATAAACTTGACGATTCTATGTATTAATAAATACTTTTTAAAAAAATTTTTGATGTATTATCCCATCAACTTGAAGAAAAATGAAGTTAATTTGCATTTAACTTTTCCTTCCCGTTCCGGCCGATAGATGGCGGCACCAGTCTACAAAACAAAATTAACTAAAAATAACTGAAAATTAATTTAATTCTGCTTAAAGATGGCTAAAAGTATTAAAAAATGCATTGTCATCGTGTTCTGAGCTATTCTAAAAGTTTCAAATGTCTAGCTAGTCGGGAAGTTAGTTAAAAATCGATTGCAAGATTTGTAAGGGACAAACACACAAACAAACAAGAAAGCAAGTTAATAAAAACATGGTAAAAAAAGGCCCTGTGCAGGGTCAAACAATTCGTAATGAGATGATTGCAGAGTTCTGAGGAGGAAAACAAAAAATATCAAGATAGGGAAATTTGGAAGATGCGACAGCACCTGGGACCGAACCCGTAGGGTTTACCAGGTCAGCGCGATAGCACTGCGCTACGGCAGCATACAAGCAGGTGAGCAAGATCGAAGGTGTATCGCGGTAAGGCGAATGTAAATATTAAATCTCATGGGGGGAAAAACAGCTTTAAAAAAATAGAGAGACAGTTTTAACGAATTAAAAATTGGTGGTGGAAGAATCCTCATCAGTTGTTCATTAATTAGAAACAAATTTCATGAACTTGCTGGAATTATTAGTGAGTAAAATAATAAGTCGAAAAATTACGAACTCGGCATTCAGTTACATTAAGATACTATGGCGCTTTTTTAGAATGAAAACATTTTTTTTTATTAAATGTATTTGGTATATTTTGAAAGCTGAACATTTCGCAAATGCCGATAAATCGTAAAACTGACATTAATAGGTGCAGAAAACCGAAATATTTGTCCATCAAAATTGTCGATTTCGTGAAATTCGGAAAACTGCTTTGAGGAAAAAGCTTCGTTTGCAATGAAAAACATTTTTAACTGTATAAAAATGTGTATATCCTTAAAGATGAAGATCTTTAAAATGCATGGAAATAACGGAAATTTGCGAAACGGAAAGGAGCTGGCCCACCCGGAATGTCAGCTGTTTCTGCTCTCCGCTTCTTTTGAGTTCGGCGGTTTTAATTTAATAATTAAAAAAGTTTAAAGTTTTGAAAGTTGAGGATAGCATCAGTGCACGTGTCTCGTCCGTCCGCGTATATCGGTACCAGTCGCGATATCCTGCTATGCTCGGTTCGCGAGATTAGCCCGTCCCCGTGTCTGTTCACTAACATACATTTGTTTACCTTCAGCTGTTATTATATAGATGAATAATTTTTATTAAATGCAAATTATTAACGTAAGTTTTTCTTTGAAAGCCACGCCGGCTCAATGATTAATGTAAACTCCACTCTTCCCTGGAAGATACGCATTATTTCATAAATTAATGTTTTACGCAAATCTTACCTTTTTTGTGTGTGTGTCCGTCTACCTTTAAAGGAATTAAAGTGAAATGTGTTAATAGTGCTGTAACTGTCCTATAATTTAATTCATGAGTTTCAAGCAAAACTACAAATATTTGAACGTGATCTAGTTTCCAGCTTCGCTAACTTTTCAAACTGGAAAAAAAATCTTCCATGTTCTAGTGAGAATCCAACGAAAATAAGATAATGCAAAACTGATATAGCTCTACCACAAGATTTAGGTTTAATTCAGTTTAGGCGGAAATGGATGATTTTATCCAACAATTTAAGAGGAAAAGATATGTTCTCTTAATCAAACGTATTACTAGCACAGTCAAGATTTCCATGAGTTTACTTATCTTCCCCATGGCTGATCAGTCGTACATGGCAGTGTACAACATTGCTCGCTGTTAAGTGGAAGGACTATTCAGTCGTTAACTCAACAGTCTACGAATTTTCCAAAATATTCACACATTCCAGACAATTAGTAGACACTTGGAAAATTATTTTGTACCCAGCTATGACGGCGGTAGGGAACGTCACTGGTTCGATGCCCGTCACTGACAAATCCACCGCCGTGTACACTAATGGCATCTGGTGCACGAAATATCGTTCGTGGCCGCAATGTCCTCCAAGTTCTCAAATTTACCTCTCGGGGTGCGAGGTCAAGTGTAACGGTCTCATCACTTGACTCGGTTCTAAATTACGGGACCGGCTTGTAGGGGATAGCGCTGGCCACCTATACGGTGCCCCCTTAAATGAATGGCCAGCAGTCTCGCAGTGTACATACAGGCGAATGTCTAGCACCAAGTGTCTCCGAGCTCGGAAAAAAAGAAAAAATAAATAAAAAAGAAAAGGGGAAAATATGACGGCTGTAGGTAAACTTAATTAGGAGTTTGAGTGACTGAATTTGGAAGAACTTGAGAAGACACTGCAGTAATAGATTTTCAGTCTAGTTCTAAATTAAAACAAAAGTTTGAGCAATAATATAAAAAATTAAATACGAGCGGTTATCGGTCATAATTGAAGGAAAATATGCAAAAGATCAAATAGTGGATACTACCAATACCTAAAAACTAAGCTAAAAGATTAGAAAACGGTGTTAGAAAATGAATTTTATCAAGCATGAAAACCTGTGTTTTCAAAATTGTTTCTTCAAATAAGTAAATAAATAAATTAAATAAATAAATTCGGAAACAGCTTCAATGGTGTCTAACTCAGAGACTAAATGTAGAGCCTAATATAAAAGATTTAATATGCAATATTCAACCAAAATATTTGCATTAATGTTAACCGATATTTCTTCACAGCTTATTTTACGCGATATGAAATATGTTATAATTACAGATGTGTACCTTTTCGGTACTTATGTATTATAGCTGAAACTTTGACGTTTGACGAGAAAACGGTAATAAAGTGCCAATTATGTGCTTTCCTTCCTTGTTAGTATCGCTCCTGGTATTCATTGCTTTTCGCTGTTAAGGCTTTACGTTATAAGCTTCGTTTTGAGCTTTTTATTTTTTTCGTTCATGATAAAAAATAGCTGTAAATTTAAATTAACTTTAGTAGTAAAGTGTTGTCATTCCTCACAGGAATTCACCCTATAATTTAACGACAGTAATATGACAATGGGAGATATATATATATATATACAGTGGAATCTCGATCGATCGTTTTCGGATACATCGTTTTTCCGTATGTGTCGTTCATTTTATCCAGCCGTAACGATCATATTGCTTTGTTATGTTTCCGCATCTATCGTTTTCCCGCATTTATCGTTCATTTCAATCGGTCCCTTGAAAAACGATAGATCGAGATTCCACTGTGTATATATATATATATATATATATTTATATATATATATATATATATATATATATATATATATATATATATATATATATACACATACACACACATACATACACTCTTAGACAAACAAACACCCCCCCCCCCAACAAACAAACAAACAAAAAAAAAAAAAAGCACCGAGAAGGGGTAATGCAAAATACAAATTAATAGGCCCGTTGCACACACGGCGTTTTTATCCGTGGCGGAAATTTTCCGTCGACGTCGTTCCAACAGTAGACCACAGAAATCAATTGGAGATTGCACACTGGCCGGAAAAAAAAACTATCGGTAAATTTTCTGTCGACGGTAGCTTGTGAAGCTGTCGAGTGCCACTGTGAGCCGGCGGATTGTTTTGTCTATTATTGGAACGACGTCGACGGATTATTTTCCGCCACGGATAAAAACGCCGTGTGTGCAACGGGCCATATGCATACAGGTTTCGACGAAAAATGCAAAATTTTAAAGCTTGGCGGCCAGTGAATGAACATGTGACGCCGCAGCGCATCTCAACTGCGCAACTGGCATTATATTAAAGAGGAGAAATTTCGATTCCAGGTCATAAATTCTTTGCGAATTTCATTCCGTGTACTCAGGTAAACAGTAACTATGCCTCACATACAGGTGCGCGAAGAATATGCGCAGATGTCAGCATTTGAGAGAGGACGTGTAGTTGGGCTCAAAGAAACCGGTTGGTCTAATCGGCGAATCGCTCGACATTTGGATAGGAGCGATGCCACTATTAGACGATGTTGGCAGGAAAGGGTGAACCATGGCCGAACACAGCGTCAAGAAGGAAGCGGTCGGCCTATAAAAACGACAGAACGTGAGGACTGAGCAATCGTCAGAGCGGCCCTCACAGCCCCAGATTCATCATTATAATCGATCATACGTGCAACTGGTGCTTCAGTGACCGCAAGGACCATTCATAGGCGGCTCAGAGAAAGGGGGCTGAGCTCCCGACGCCCCTTGCGCCAACTACCATTGACTTCTGTACACCGACAAGCCCGTTTGCAGTGGTGTCGGGCACATTCGACTTGGAATGTCACTGACTGGAGTAGAATTGCCTTCAGTGATGAGTCCCGCATCGAACTGAGCCCCGATGACCAGCGAATATGTGTCTGGAGACACCCCGGACAGCGGTGGGATACCAACCTGACTGTCTTCCGTCATACGGGCCGACAACCAGGAGTGATAGCCTGGGATGCCATTTCATTTCATAGCAGGATCTCTTTGGTTGTCATCCGCGGCACCCCTACAGCACAGCGGTACGTCGACGATATTCTACGCCCCGTTGTGTTACCCTTCTTATCACGCCGTCCCGAGCTTACATTTCCGCAAAATAATGCCCGCCCGCACACGACGAGAGTTTTTACTGCTTGTCTTCGTGCTTGCCCAACGCTACCTTGGCCAGCAAGGACGCCGGATCTCTCCCCCATTGAGCACGTTTGAAACATTAAGAGCAGGGCCCTCCAACCTGGACCGACCCGTAGCGTGTGCGAAGAGTACAGCGCATAAAGGCGCCTGCTCTAAGAATGATCAGTGGGGCACAGATTGGTTGGAAATGGGGCGCAGTTGGGCGCAGATTCCGAGGCGCCTTCGGTATCTCCCACACAGGCGCAAAAATCTACGGTCCGTCCCTGCCTCCAACCAGCTCGGGATTTTTACGATCTAACGCGCCAATTTGACACGATATCTAGCAGGAGGACATCCGCCACCTCTATCAATCAATGACTCAAAAAAGACAAACCACCATACAAAATTTCTCCTTCGTAGGTCTGATGATTCTAGAGATACAGTGTGTGTGTTTTGGTGGGAGGTTCCTATTAACCCCCTAAAATTCGATTTTATTAAAAAGATTCCTTAGCGAGCACTTAGGGAATAAGAGCAACCACTAAGCAAAATTAAAGCATTCTAAGACTTATGATTCTGATGATTTGAGTTACTTTTAACATACTCGTTTTGAAATTTTTTTTTGTATTTCTGTTTTGTCATTAACACGCAATTTTTAATTCGATCTAAAATTATTTATACTTGAAATCGTGGTCTTCATCAGCCGATTTTTAATTTTTTTTTTATTATAGCATGCGATTTCCACATACATATTTGTATTTTATTAATATGCTGCTGCTTAAAATATTGCTTGCAACTTGCGGTTAGAAAACAGGTTGCTACGGTGAAATTAGAAATTTGACGAACTGATTTTGTGCCAAATGCAAAGAGCCGCCAAGTTTCAGCTATAATATTTAAGTACCTAATTTTCTTCTGTTAAAATCACATTAAAAAAAACTTATTATTATTCACGATAATCTGTTTCAAAGAGATTCCCTTTTCCTATAGATAAAACTAACTGGCACAATCAGCATCTCAAGAAATATTGTTTATGAATTTTCGACTCGTGTACACACACACACACACCAAAATAAATAAATAAATAAATCTCCACCGCTGCTCTAGGCAATCATATAAATTAACGATCTTACTGTCATACAAAAAGAATCCACTTTAACAGTGGACCTTGGACATTTGCTGACGGATGAATTTATACTTGATCTAATTTATTTTCATGCTAGCGATGCCTCGTGTTCATATTTTGCGCAGTCAGTTAGAAAGTAGCCAGCCAGATGCTATAAAACGGAAATATGCGTGGTTAACTTCGTTGACTCTGTTAATAAAACAGAACAAAAATATAATGTTCTATAGAAAATGATAGCCAAAAATAGGCAAAAGGGTTGACGTCAGTGTTCTGGATGCAATTTTCAAAAGAAACATCAAGCCAGCTAAGTCTGTGGTTTTATTACACTTCAAGTAACTGGCAGGTTTAAATATACAAATCGTTTGGAAGGAGTTAAACTGCTTCTTTTTCAAATTTTATGAGTGTGGAAAAGTATTTCCTCAAAATTACCGGCAGAAGGCGTTATTCTTTTTTCATCTTTGATTTATCTCAAAAAGCGAAAGGGCACAAAGAGTTTCTTGCAGGGTTAGGTTGAAACAATTGTTGACAGATAATAAATTTGGAAGACGCCTTTTAAAAACCATAAGTGTCTTTTGGCGACAATACCGATGTCGACACCTGACCTTGAACGTTGCTAAGAATTTAAAAAAATTGTAAGTACAAAGTTCCAGCAGTCGGCCACATTGTATGTTGGGAAGCTTCAGTATAGTGAGCCCGGTTCCATCTCTGTCACCTTATCGGTTGTTTGCTTGATTCAGTGGTTCAGAGTGCTACGGTATCTTTTTGCAATATGAAGGTTAATTAGACAGGTAACTACAATTTAAAGCCTACCCAATTTAGACGCAATGTCTAAAGGAATTCCAGTGACCCAACCATTGTTCTCTGGATGTTTCTCATTTCTGAAGGAAAAATTTTTAGTTTCTTTGGGGAGTGGGTGAATTTTATGAAAGCTGACCAGCGAATTACCTTTTCTTTCTACTTATTTTTGGGCTTCAATTGAAGCTTTTAACCCTAAACGCCTCGTGGTTGAGCTACTTTGGTGCTTTCATAATTGAGTACCATGTAGAAACTGTTATATATACTCATTGATTAGAATCTGACACGAGATATCTTGAGCCCACCCTCTGACAAATTAGTTGCAAACTGTGGAAAATGGGAAAGTTCATTCCATTAAGATATTATACAGTGGCTCCCAAAAGTGTTCGTACACTTACGATTTCCAATGAAATAGGGGTCTATCCATTAATTAAAATGAATATTTCAGAATGGGTATTTAATAAGATCTATAATCTATTCTTAACAAAACTACATGAAATATTTTGAAAACATAGTAAAACTTTATTTTTAAGAAACCAGTAATCAAAAAGTAACAAAAACTATATCTCACAAAAGTCTTCGTACACTGAAATATTTTCGGATAAATTCATAATTAAAATTATCGTCTGGCGCTTTATTTTTATTCTTGAATTGTGGTGGCATTTAAAATATCGTTTGGCTTTAATTTTTACTTGCCTACTCGGTAATATTCTATTTATTATTTTAAAATGGCTCATAGTCGTAAAGAAACAACAAACGGCATTCGAAAATTGATTATTTTTCATCATAGTAGTGGTAAACCAGTTCGGAATATTGTTCAATTACTTAATTTATCCCATTCTACTTGCCATTCTACGGTGCAGTATGTGATTAAACGCTTTAAAGAAGAAAATCGGATCGAAAACAAGGTAAGAAAAGGTCGTCCGGCAAAGTTAACAAAACGTGATCAGAGATTTATAATTAGAAAATTTGTGAAAAATCCAAGTTTGAGTGCTGTAAAAGTTTCTGCAGAATTTAATGAAACATTTTCTACTTCAATTTCAACTGAAAATGTTCGACGAGTTCTCGGAGCAGCTGGATTATATGGGCGTTCTGCCCGTAGAAAATTTTTTGTGAGTGAGAAAAACAGAAAGCTTAGTCTCTCCTTCGCACTATCAATGATAAATAAGCCCCAAACGTATTGGAATAATGTCTTATTAGCCTATGAAAGCAAGTTTAACATTTTTGGTTCCTATGGGCGTATAATTGTACGGAGAAGAAAAAATGAGGAACTTAACCCTTACGTCGGCTCATCCTCTCTATATACTGTTCCCCAGCTCATCGGTCTCACAGACCGCCACGCTGTAAAATTAGGCGCTGTAAAATTTTCCTATATTTATATTTTTTTCGCAGTTATAAGTCATCGATGCAAAACTACTGCCACCTCCCATTCTTGAAAAGGGTAAATAAAAAAATAGATTATTCAACAAAAATTTCAGAATCCGATTCAACAATCTGTGATAAAGCGAGAGAAACAAAATGTCTGGTTCGTTGTGAAACAGGAGGAATTCTTCCAGCCATGCTAGCTACAACAATAAAACAAAGATCTTGGAAATAGAATGCATGCAGACTGACAGATAATTAGTACAGTTCAAGGTTTATCGGCCATACAGACCGGCAAAAATTTAAATCAGTTCAAGGCTCATCGGTCCAAAAGACCAACTATGTTTTACAAAGATTAAATTTACCGACAAAATACGAGCGGGTGAAAATCTCCGATGTGTTGTACTTGAAGGTCAGGACCCGACTGAAGAACTCGCAAACCCTCAACTGTCTGATCACCCTCACCCCCCACCCCAGCCTTCAGAAAAGATGCAATAGCGGTCTCCTAGACCGATGAGCCGACGTAAGGGTTAATCCAAAGAACTTAGTAGGAACAGTTAAGCATGGCGGTGGAGGTATGCTTGTGTGGGGGTGCATGTCAGCATCAGGACTAGGTAATTTGGTATTTATTGGTGGCATAATGAATCATGCTGTTTATATAAATATTTTAAGAGACAATTTAAAATTATCAGCCCAAAATTTGGGTATTGAAAACAACTTTGTTTTTGATCAAGAAAACGATCCTAAGCACACGGCTTTCAACGTTCGCCTCTGGTGTCTCTATAATTGTCCACAAGTTTTGAAAACACCACCTCAATCGCCAGATTTAAACGCAATAGAACATATCTGGAGAGAACTGGAGGTTCGAGTACGAAAACACGACATTCACACGAAAAGCGAACTAAAAACAATTATGATGGAAGAATGGATGAACGTTGATGCAGAAATTACAAAAGAACTAGTGCAGTCTATTCCCAGACGTTTAAAAGCTATTGTGGATGCTAAAGAATATCCTACTAAATATTAATTTAACGAAAAATTAGAATATTTACTAATATGTAGAGATTTTGTACAAGTGTACGATGACTTTTGTGAGATAAAGTTTTTGTTACTTTTTGATTATTGGTTTCTTAAAAATAAAGTTTTACTATGCTTTTAAAATATTTCATGTAGTTTTGTTAAGAATAGATTATATATCTTATTATTAAATACCCATTCTGAAATATTCATTTTAATTAATGGACAGACCCCTATTTCATTGAAAATCATAAGTGTACGAACACTTTTGGGAGCCACTGTATATATTAAGATATCATACCCTTAGATATTAAATTAAGAAGAATATAATTAAGAATTATGTGTACAGGTAAATTATTTTCATAATTCCCATTACAAAATGTTGCATCATATGCCATTTCTTTTGATATTTTCTTGTTTCCAAAGTAAAATTAACATTTAAAATATCAGCTATTAAAATTAAAGAAGATTTTTTTGCATAAAGAAGGTTTTCCATTCTGACTGCTTGTTAGCATCATTTACAAAAAAAATCTCTCAATTTTTCGCTATATAAAAAAAGGAAGTCTTAAAAAGGGGTATTTAACAAGACAATTTCTTTTAGTTACCATAAACAGTTTCGTCTTTAAACGGAATTTAACCTAATTTAAGTTCCACTCTTAAAGGATTCTCTAAATAAAAGAAACCTCTTTTCCTCTTATTTATTTATTATTTTTTAAAATTTTTATTGCATGAAAGCAAAGAATAAATCCTCTCAACTCCCGAATTATTGAATTTAGAATTCGCCGAGAAAACAATATAGGCTCCTCAATACCTTATTTTCTTTTCAAAATTCTCACCTGAACAGAAGTTCGGGGGATTTCAGGTACCGATATAAGAACTTAATACAAAATTTCAGAATTTATCACGTTTAAAACTTTATACGCCCCATTTTAACGACAAACGTCGTGGAGCCAGACGATCGTAAAAATTTGCCAGATTATGTCGCTGATGGTAAGGGGAAGGGGAGAATCATTATAGGCAGGCATATTCACGGTTACAATCTGGGGGTGAAGAGAGGTTTTGTTAGAGAATGCAGGGAGAAAGAGATGTATACTAAAAAGCATCGGAAAAGAGGTAGGTCTTTGTTAATATGTTTGAATAGATGAAAGGTGAGGGCTAACGGCGTTTCAACGGTTTCAACCAGATGTTTAGTGAACCGTAATGTTAAGTGGGGGTAAAAACAGGGAAATTTTGACGAGGGGATGAATAAAAATTGACTCTTTAATTCACTCTTTAAAAATCACGCTACTCTTTCATTCGCTCTTTAGTAAGATTATCTGATTAAATTTTACTGTATTTCGCAGCTTTTATGAACATGCTGTTCTGGAATTAATTTTTAACACCATGTATATCAGGCGCAAGGTGAGCTCGTGTGTGTATTTCGGATATTTAAAAAAAGGGGGGGGGAATAAAGATTGGACGAGGGAGATCTACCATCCAGTAGAACTGCACTTGGGTGATGTTTTTTTCCTTTAGGAAAAAAGTTCTGCGTTTCATTCCCGGGTCCCCCAAACCGAGGGTCAGAAACCCATGGTTATCGCAAATGGTGAAAGATATTTATGGGTCGGGATCGTCGTGGTTATATTTAAATGCAATGATTTTTACAAGAAATATTTCCACGCAGGCTTCCAACTCTGATTTATTTCATTATGGCGACATTGCAATAATCTGCTAGTGATTTTTACGCTGATTTTTGATAAATTAAAGGGTTTGGAACGCTGAGGTCATCTTTTGGAACACAACAGCTAAACTGACACGGGCCTACAGTTTAAATCTGATTTTGAACGGCTACAAACGTGCATGCCAATAGTGGGATTCGAGTCAGCAGATTTTGGTTCTGAAAGCTTGCCCCCTTGCGAACCAGCCAAAAAAAGAAAGAGAGTGACATATGGTTCACCGCGGCGGACACTTTGCCATATTAGCAATTCATCCTCTTAGTATATATATATTAAACATTCTACATTATTTCCGATTATTTGTTATGGATGTTAAATATATAATAGGTTTAAATTTATTCAAAAATCTATTTTGGTTGTGTTTTCTATGTTATTCTATACATGAAATTTAAGGAAAATGAGACTACGGAAACAATCGTAAGCTATAAGCTTTTTGAAAAAGAGACCTAGAATTGATCAGGGTTGGTTTACACAGATTAAAATGATATAGACATAAAAAAAGGTGGTGGGAGGATGCAGACACATCATTAGAGCAATAGTTCAGGCTGGTTAATTGGTTTCTACTAAACCACAATCCAATGTAAATTAGAAATACAAAAATGAAATGCATATTGCTTCCTAGCTTGTTCCATCAACCTCAGGGGTTATATTTTTCTTCAATTTGTTTCTCCTCTAGAAAACCATCCCCCCCCCCCCCAAAAAAAAAAAAAAAAAAATTGAAGTTGGCCACTTAATTCATAATCTTTTTTTATTCATCGACACCCATATTATCTGGATAACTTGCATTACTTTCATTCTATTACTGCGCCGACAAAATGACAACATACCACTTACAAATAGCTAATGAAAGCAAATTCAGTAAATTTATAACCATTTTTAAAGGCAACGTTGAAACGTACTTTTCTTAAGCACTTGGTGACAAAAAAATATGTACAAAACTGTATGCTGTATTTAAAAATATTACTCTGTCAGAGGCAAATAAGTGTTATATGACCCAATATAAATTCAGTGACTGAACTACATTATTTTCATGCTGTGCGCGTGAGAAACCATTTCCAAACGGAGAGTGACCTTTTTTTCTACTGAAATGAAAAACGCCAGTCATTTCATCCTATGCCTTTATTCTATGCTATCGCAAAAAATGAACTACTATTATAGAATAAATGAAAAGTTGCCATTTTCTCTGTGATATGTACGAAGCCTTCTTTACGTTACCGTACATTGCTGAACAAAACGGGTACGGGATTTTTGGAAAAAATATAAATCTATGGATAAGCTAAAACTCAAACTATAGATATTTATAATCTGAATTTTGGGTTCAACTTAATATGCTTATATTACAGCTGGTAATATTTAGCTATTTTATTGGTAATAGAAACATATAATTGATAATATTTAGTTTCAGCTTTATATTGCTACTTCATGAGTATAAATTGTAATATAAAATCTACATTTCGTAATTAATATTATACAACACTTGATAGCATAATATTATGAACTTGTCTTAGATTTTATTTTTGTATGTAAGGGGGCAAAATGATAACAAAAGGTGATGTAAAACCAAACAATAAAAAAGGTGATAGAAATACATCACAGAGTCTCTAAATTATGAAAAGAACAAGGAAGAAATTTTTTTAAGAAAACATAACTTTCAAGTTCACGTAAAAGGATAGAAGACTGGATTTTAGGGGAAAATGAAATCCGCTGAGGCAAAGTGTTAACATTCTTAAATTATCTTAATTATTTAATGATATGTTAGTAGGAACATGTTTTTAAAATACGTATTAAAAAATGAGTCACCGTACAAATAAATGAAAAAATAACAGCAATTTCTAAAAACAATACAAGAGGTGAAAGAGTAGCGACATGGATGGACTAGATCTATGACCAAAAATACGCCACTGTTGTATACTGTCTAAAAATAAAATGTCTAGGTTCGTGCCACAAATTCTAAAGAACTTAGAAAACCCATATAACTTTTGGAATATAAAAAAAAAACACTTTCATAAACTTTCTGGGTACTCTTTCAGTAATTATCAAGGACCGTTTAAATAATTTTTAGACACTGTAAGGTTTTGAGAATAGAACAGAAAACGTAGTCGAACAAACATTAAAAATGGTGATTCTAAAGGATCTGATGATTTTGAATTAAAGGGTCCTTTCTGCAAAAGGTACAAAAAATATGCGCAGTAATAACGCGTCAATCCTATCTTTGTAATGTCATATTTAAGGAATTTTTAGAAAGACATGGACTAAACGTTTCTGTTTAGAAATTACGGAAATAAAAGTAAGAGATTACGATATTAAGATCCCATTTCTAAGTCCTACAAGAAAAATAAGACTTTCATAAGGGCTTTTAACGGTCGTGCGAATCTTACCAGGATACAGGCCCAATAATTAATTTGGTCTCTAGGGACTGGGCCCAGGCCCGTGCCCAACTCGGGATATGTACTTTCGAACAGGCTTTGGCCAATCATAAACGTCCAAAGAGTAGAATAAATTGTAAATTCAAAAAAGTATATAGATAAATGTTGATTTTGCATAATCTCATTTCTTCTCATACGCTTTTTCCAAAAGTCTCAAACAGATAATTGCGCTCAAATCAAATACTTCACGCAACTGATCTCAGGACGTGGACAAATTCCAAGTTATAAAGGGAAAAGGGTGAAGCACCTGGTCGAACTGCATCTGTAGGAGTCAGTAAGATTCCTCTACATTTTGCAGTGTCTCTTCACAACCAAGTTCCATTGACTCAAAATCCATGGGAAACATTTGGCAATTCCATGGTAACTAACAAAGTGATCAAGGTCACTGCACTGGATTCTTTGCTTCAGAATAATGAAGACCATGACAAGTAGAAAATTTGACCTCGTATGATATTTATTTGTGCCATGTCATCAAGATGGTTGTCATGAAAGACGTTGTAACCTTAACCTGTACTTGTTTTTAAAATAATAAATCACATGGAAAATGCATAATTTGTCATAACGTGCAAAAATTGTAGACAGCTCAAAATTTTTTGATAAATATTAGTAATTAACAGCGGATGGTGAAAAAGGCGAACCAATGCAAAGGGAAAACCACTCACGAGAGAGCATTTTTTTAAAGTAACTATTACTAAGCTGTTTTGTACCAAAAGGCAAACTTAAATTGTCATACATCTGGTTCCCCAGATAAGTATTATCTCTCTCTCTCCAGACTTCAAGTGTTACTTTATGTTGAAAGTTTTATAATAAATACGAATTTCTTCGATACCGACTTAAAAAAACATTTGCTTTTTAAATGAACAAACTAAGAGACCGAGAGACAGGTCCACTCAAATTCAAACTCAATTGTGCTCGGATCTTGGAAAAACCAAACCCTAAGATCCTTATTTATCCACGTCTCCGTCCCTATTTTAACAGAATGTGCCTGGCTGTAATACGAACAATACAAGTGCGATACACAAATATGAATATTTAATAACAACACTTACATTAAAATTTGAATACTGAAATTTTTTAAGGTATTTGCCTACTTTCGGAGCACCTTTTTTTCAAAAACAGGCATTAATAATTAAATACGTATACAGTCGATTCCGGTTAATTGGACCACCAGTTAATCGGACCAGCCGCTTATTCGGACCGAATCCCGTCTTGTAACACAAGGCATGCTCGTTTAATCGGACCAGCCGGTTATTAGGACCAAAATGATCGCGTCCCGATGTGGTACGGTTAACCGGAATCGACTGTATTTTTAGTTTAAATGGGAAATAAAATCGCGAAAACAAACATCATTTGGGTGAAAATTTCATAACTTTTTAAAGAGGGGCTTTTTTTAAAATAAATTTTTAGTAAAATTGAGTGCTTACGCCAGATACCCTACATTCCATTCAACTCAATAAATTTTAATTTCCATTATGCTGTATACTACTGCGACACTTACCTGTGTTCCGAACTAAAAATTTTACAATATTTCCAAAAATCGCCGAAATATACCAAAAAAAAGTGAGAAAACACTACTTTTTTTAATTATCTTTTTTGAAGTACAGGTACCTGTGGTAATGATCACTGTGATGATTCAGTAAATACATATAGCTTAGCTTTTAATTCAAAACATAGTTTGCAATGTGTAAATCACTATTGCAAAATTTCATTGAAATGTACCTGCTTGCTTCTTTCAGTACATACAATAGATTATTTCATGTAGATGTTTTTTCAATCGAGAAAAAAGTCTAAACAATTGTATACATTTCTGGACTCAAACGTCTACGTTAATATATATGTGTGTGTGCGAGTGGGACAAAATGCTCCGTTAACACCAACACTGCATTTGCAACACAACTCCATTGAATCGTATAAATGTATACAGCCATGGGAAAGGATTCATACAGTCGTTCTGTATTATTCGGTTCGATCCGGCTCAACCTTCGTAAAAATATAGTTGTTCTAATAATAATACACTTGTTCTAATATTAATACTTGTTCAGACCTCGTGTAGGCCGAATAGGGATTCCCAGTCATTAGTGAATTTAAATCAGGGCTTCGAACCGGAACTGCACCGAAAACCGAAAAAAAACAACCGCTATTTTGGTCGGAACGAAAACAGTAGCTGAACCGAAAAAAAAAAAATATCGGTTTATTTCAGTTCGATACATGTTCAGTCATTTCGTCCCCGTAACCAACTTCACTCCGTCGTAACTGTAGCTAACTTCACGACTTACTTTCGCTCGTATTTCTCAGTGTTGATTTACTGATAACGTAAGTACCTATGTATCAATTCTTAAAATCGATTTGTTCTGTATACTGGTAGCACATTTTCTCAGTATTTATTTAAAACTTGTCTATCTTGAATTTTTTTTTCTACGAAGAACTTTAGGTGCGGCTCCAAGATTTTCAGGAAGGTAACTTTGGCTCTTGCTGCAAAATGTCTGGACACCCCTGATGTATGTATATATATATATATATATATATATATATATATATATATATATATATATATATATATATATATATATATATTAGAATAGATGATGGCAAAATATATCAGGTCAGTTTTAGACGGTCAAGATCCTCTAATATTCAAACGAAAGTTTTTGAAACAGTAATTTGAAAAGATGTTTACGGAATTTTTGAAACGCAAAACAGATATTCCTACTATTTAAAATTCCCATGCGTTTATAATCAAGTAGAAAAAATACGTGATAAAATAGTGAAAATTTAAATATTACAAAACCTTGTTACCTACACAGACACATAAGCATATATAAACATGCATTATTGTTTATTTTTAAAAGGGCTGATTTTTGGGTACACGTAGAATTTCAACTGAATTCCGTTATTCACGGCATTTCCCGATTAGGTTGGAAAAGAAATGGCAGAAAAATTAAAATTTGGGAAACTACAAACCGCAGAAATATACGATGCCAGAATCATAAACGTATCGATCGTTGCGTATTTCCATGCCCCCCGGTTTCCACGGTCGGCTACACAATAGAGTTTTGTCCCAGCCACACAGATACAATTGTGCCGTACTGCTGAAGAGATCACGGCTACAGTGATTTTCTCTTTCACCAGAACAATTTAATCCACACACCGTGCAGCGAATGCGGAATGAAATTTCTTTTCAATGTATAACTGCCGCGGGATGAGAGAAAGACATGACGCAGAGAACCCCAGTCCCCTTATTTTATAGCTACCCGTGACAGATTACATGTTTATGTACGATTTTCACATTGTATTTCTCACAGCTGCATTGCCGTTCAATATAAGCATGTTGGCTTATATTTTTCGAAAGGGCTTCAATTTCGTTAGCTCAGCCTGTGAAGAATCAGTAAATAAATTCACAGTATGCTAATTCATTTTTTAAATTGATTTTCTCCCACATTTTAAAAATACTGATAAACTATAAATTTACAATATTATAACAATCACAAAAATACACTTATAAGCCACTGTGAAACTAGAAATGCCTCACGGAAGTCATCTTCCCCTTGAAATATCAATTTTTCGGTTCTTTTTATTTCATTTAAAACTTTGGTGAATTTAACAGCTTAGCTAAAATATCCAAACCAAAAAATCTCAACAAATTAAATCAGCCAACAACGTTCAATGAGCCAACAAAATGGTTGCATGCTGAACTCATACATAGCTTGGAAAGAGTACCTTGTAAGATATGAAAACGGTCGAGTTACTACTATCCTTATATTTCAATGAAATTAAGGCTTTAGACTGACGTAACACTGTCACAGAGGGCCAACGTTTTAGCTGCATGTTAAGCACACATATTTAGAAAAAAACTATCTTTAATCATCTAGAAATGGTCAAGTTACTACTATTGTTCAATTTCAACGAAATTAAGCTCAACAGTATTTTGTATTGCATATGCTATATTCCCCTTTGATATTGTGTCGAGATAATCAAATATTTCTAACGAAACCTAAACTTTTAGCCATAAAAAAAATTCATTTTAAATCATACTAAATGTGGGGCATTTATTTATGTGCTTTTATAGCGAAATACTACGCTTAAGTGACCTTCCACTTGGCACGCGATAAGACCCCATCCAGCGATTTTAATCGAGAGCCGTAAATTCCATTTTATGGTCCTTTTAGGAAATTCATTTTACAAGGCCGTGTCCTTTTTCTGCACCATATATGGATCGAAATATTTTCTATCGTCATAATAAAAAGACATGGAGACAGATAAAACCAAACAAAAATTTAGATCGAAAAATCTTCAAAAGGACGGGGAAAGTATTGAGCGGTAAAGCTTAAAAATATGACAATCCGCAGCTGGTTCACCACTTGTGTGTTCAATGATAAAACAAGCGCACAAACGAAAAAAAGTTTTAAAAAATACATACCAAAATGCGTTGGGAGGTATGTTATGTTACGTCAGTAACGTAAAAATCGCAAATTTTATACTCTTGTTTTATCGATATCAAAAGTAATAACTTAAGAAAAACAATTTTTTTAATTAAATTAAAATTTTTAGAAGGTATAAATGTCTGACAGTTTTGATTGCAAAAACACTGGCACTCATTTTATGATTTAGAGATTCTGATAACATTGCAGCGTGTACAAGAGCACCTAAATAACCCTCAAACTGACTCGTCAGCATCGATCTTGTTTAGAAATAAACTTTGGCATACTTATTGCTAGTTTACGAAAACTTAAAACTTATTTCCTTTAATAAATTATCCTTCTCGGTTACTTTACGATTTCGACCATTTGTCTCGATTCATTGCTTCTATACATGTGACTCCATAATTCAAAGAAAACATATCTTACTTAAGACACTTATTAATTTATTGGAGGTGCACTAATTTAATATTTATATTTCAGCGTATAGGTTGGTTGGTTGGGGTTTAATGGCGCAAGGTCCAGTGAGGACAAGCTGCGCCAAAACACATGTTTAAAAAACCCGAAAAAACATAAGATTATAAAAATATATATTAAGTCAGTAATTCTGGACCCAAAACCCACATGATAAAAATATATAGATATAAGTGTACAAGTAAAACTAACATGAAAAAACAGGCATAAAAAAAGGCCAACGTTGCATATTACTTTATAAAAAAAACAATAAAAAAAGTAAAGTATAAAATTTCTAAGAACCAAGAACACCAGAAAAAAGTTGTGAATAATTAAAAACAATAGCTGTAAAAAACCGTGATATATATGATTGTAAATAGGGATATCTAATAAAACAGACAATGAGAGGGATAAAAGAGTAAAAATTTAAATATCATAGTAAAAACCGATAAAACGCAGAAAGTTAAAAACAGCAGGATGGGGAACTTCCCCTAATAAATCTGTCAAAATTGGAACTACATTATTAAAATACCTTAAATATAAAAAGGTATAACTGCAGCAATTTGTTAAAATGTGACGAATAGTAAGGGGCTCATCACAATGTAAGCACATAGGAGGACTTTCATCCAAGAGGAGGTGCATATGTGTAAGCCATGATTTCAGCGTATAGAGAAGTATAAAACTTTAAATTCTTCCCTCTAATCAGCGTATGTTCATGATATGCATAACTTTTTACAAAGGATAACATTTAAGAAAAGATTAAAGGGGAAAAGAGCATTTCAAACATCGTTAGATCAAAATGAAGATTTCATTTGGCGACAATAGGCATCAAAAAAGGGCTGGCGTATCAGCTCGGATATCTGAGAGAAGCTTAGGTTATATAATGCTGTCAAAACGATCATCAATTGAAAGCTACATAGATATTTGCTTTAGAGAGACTGAAGATGATGCCACATGACGTGATGCCAAAACCTTACGTTTGTTTGTAGTAGATACCACGGTCATTCTACATGGAATGAGCCATTTGCAACCATGCAATTAACAAGATACAAATAAATTTTTGATAAGATAAAGTAGCAGGTCACACATGATGCCAAAACCATGTGGATACTCGCATTAAACACAAACATTTTACAATCTTTATGAGCCATTTGCAGCCACATAAAATTTTTATAGCTTGCGCATAAATTTCTTTAAAACCAAATTCATGAAGATACACAAGTTCATTGCGAATTCTCTTCATTCTGTAAGGATTCTAGAGACCGAACACTACGAAATCTCATGCTAACAATCGGGATCCCCCCCCCCTCCCCATTAGGTCGCCATTGATTTTCTTTTTCTCCAACTGAAAGTATTCCACTCGACTAGCAGTCAGTTTGGTTGAATTATTTTTTATTTAATATTTAGAGCATTATTATATTTTTCATTTTTACGCTATAGATTCGGGATTCCGTGGGGGAAAAATTGCAAAAGAGAGTAAATCACTTTATACTTATATACAGAGTAGTTACGGTTCAGTATTTCTGTATAATGTTACTGAAAAGATACACTAATACTGTATTCCGATTGGGAATTCCTTTCAAAGCAAACTGTGTCAGAGTCAGGACGCTGTATTAACAAATATCTATTTAATGCGTAGTAAATTTCTTTGTGCCCATAGATACTGATCACAATTACGAGATATCTGTTCACCCAAGAGTGGTAAATAAGTTATAAAGTTTACCGGAAATAAAACTATAAATGCTTTATTTAGGTTAATTTGTTTTATTTGGGAGTGGGGGTGCTTTTTCTCAGTTTTTTTTTTTCTAAAAGCACATTAGCAAATGCATGTTTTTTAGTTCCATTTTTCTTTTTCAATTGAAAGTAAATGTTAAAATGAAAAATGCACGGTTTTTCAAATTTTGAAAGTTTAATCCGTTAATTTTTTTATAGGCCATCATAATATTCATATCTGTAGCTACAAACTACACTAGTTATCAAAAATTAAGGGAAAATCTCAAAAAGAGGGATAACACGTTGAAAACTAGGCCAATCTGTTTAAAATTTGAATATGTTGTTAAGTAAAAGGTGCTGAACAATAAATACTACATTATGCAAAATAGTGGCGCTGCAGTTGGAATACGTCATTTGCGAGAAGCATAAAAGTGCATGTTTCAGAGCAAGGCAGCAATTGTCGCTGCAAGGCTGAGATTAGACATCTGGCATAGCCAAATTGTAACAATGACCTCCAGGCACCATTTGATCGAAGAACTGCGATGGCGAGCTATTGGGAGACTAGAGGCAGGACAAAGTCAGACAGAAGTGGCCAGATGGCTAAATGTGCATCCGTCTGTGGCTCATGGACTTTAGCAACAATTTCTAACCATGGATTCGGCATCCAGAAGGTTCATCCAAGGACGGCCATACGCTACGACGAGTGCCGATGACCGATATTTGTCATTATGCGCACGAAGGAATAGAACCGCAACTCCGTCTGAACAGATCCTCCCTCGCTGCAAGCTCCGGAAGGTTGTTATCAACGTCAACCGTGTGTAGAAGGCTTCGCGAAGGCGGCCTTTTTGCGAGGGGACCAGCCATTTGCGTCCCGCTCACGTCACGCCATAGGCGGGAACGTTTGCAGTGGGCACGTCAACATGTCCACTGGACGCGTGATCAATGGAGGGCTGTTCTCTTTACGGACGAGTCCAGGTTTAGCCTCCAAAGCGATAGTAGGCGTATTTTGATTTGGAGAGAACCTGAAACTCGTTTTCATCCATCACACATCCGTGAAAGAGATGCATACGGATCAGGCAGTGTCTGTGTTTGGGATGGTATCTCTTTGAGGGGATGCACAGACCTTCATGTCTTTCCCTGTGAAAATGTGAATCCTCACACCTATAGAGATGACATCCTTGATGCTTATGTGCGCCCTTATGCCGGGGCAATAGGTGATGCTTTCGTGCTACAGGACGATAACCCGAGACCGCACAGGGCTCGCATCGTGAATGCTTATCTTGAGCAGGAAACAATTTAGCGCTGGAGTGGCTAGCTCGATCACCGGACCTGAATCCTATCGAGCATGTTAGGGACGCTTTAGGACGACGTATAGCTGCTCTCAATCCTCCTCCTAGGACCCCAGCCACGCTTTCAACTGCTTTGCAAGAGCAATGACTCTCATTTCCTACCGAACTCATAGACCGCATAATTGACAGCATCACACATGTATGTGCTGTATTGCTTCTCGGGGAGGGGGGGGGGATCACACGCCATATTAAAGGCACTTATCCTATACCAAACTGACACATCCGATTTGTTCATTGTATACATATGCTAGTTTCTATAACACCATAATTGTCTGGCGATTTTTTTTATGCTGTTTTATACCTACCTATGTGTTGTAAAATGTATAAAAGTTTCATTAAATTCTTCATGTAACTTTTTGAGTAATCGCTATTTTTGTAACTTTTCCTTAATTTTTGATAACCAGTGTATTGAAATAATTCTCTAAATAATATTTTTTCAAAGCTATTTAAAATGCACGCATAATACGTTAAGAATGTTTGATGCGATCATCAACAGAATTAAAAAATGTGCATAGAGAATATGGAGCTAGAAAAAACAAATGGACAATTGTAAGTAGCATGACACATCTCAACTCGTACATAAACGAATGTAGTTTAAAGTATAGATTACTGTAACTCGAATAGAAATGCATAGCATAGACCACGTGTAAAACGCATGGAATTCATTTTCTACCTTTCTTTTTCACGTGGTTGCATAGGTGACGTTGCATGAAACTGTCTAAATAGAAAGGAAGAATTTAAAAATCACGCGCTATTTATTAAAAAGCCATCATTTAGATGCACTATACAAAATAAAAAAAATATGCAAAAATTTCATGTAACTCGAAAAATACCAACAGGAAAATTCCCCATGCCAGAAAATGGGGATTAATGATTAGCAAGGACTTTAAACATTTACTGTGATGGTTTACAGGAAGATGTAAATGGACACCACAGGACAGCATACCGTCTAGATCAGTGATTCCCAACCATTCTGTTCTTGAGTACCACCTGAGAACTTCATAGGGTTGTGGCATACCACTGGTTATGTTATAACATTTTGAGAGGGGCCAAATCAATTATATACACATATAAATAACTTTACAAAATGTATTTAAGCATAAATAAAACAAAATACAGAAAACAAATCCATAAAACTAGAAAAAGCCGTTTATACGTCATACAAACGTCAAATACAATTTCCCAAACACTAAAATGTCTTTATCAGGAGAATTATTAAGAAACTTGCTGTTGCTTATGCTTATTTCTTACTAGAGCTTCTATGTCAAGTTCCATAGTGCTTATCTTTAATCATAAGTTGTTTTCAGCGTACTACCTCAAATGTTCTCGCGTACCACCAGTTGGGAACTACTGGTCTAAATGATGGTCAAAATAATCTCCGGAAATTGGAACGTTTTCAGAAATCAAAATTTAACAGTTCTACTAACTAAAGAATTTTTTAAGGATCTTTTAATGCTTTTGAATGATAATACTAAAACTCTCAAGTTTGTCTACAATTTAACACAGCGAAAACGGCAAACAATAGCACCTAATTTGAAAGATTTACGGCACCTCTGATACGAACAAAAACAGATTAATTAACGTCTCGTTAAAATCTGCCTGGGGATTAGAAATAAGATTAGAGATACAAAGTAAAACCAATACTTTTGATATTGCAGATTCATCATTAAATTTAGACGAAATACGCCACGTTCATTTAAAACTTCACTGGTACCAACTGGCTGCTGACTCTATGATATGGCTCTACAGCTAAGGAAAAGAAATGACAGCAAAGTAATCAAATCTAACAAAAAAAATTGTTTTCATTAAAAGAGTTTTCTCCTGAGTATAGAGAAGTTTTGTCTCGAAATAATGAAGTATAATTAATTTCGATTCTTGCAGCACGAATAACTCGAAGGCACTAATATGTATTAACTAAACTGTTTCAAAATTAACTTTCGGTGCAAAACAGTTATCAGCTAAAATCCCTTATAATATGAATTGTAGAAAATCTAACGGGTAATGAATAAACTATCCATCGGGTTGTGAATAATAGACGAACAATAGAAAACTCAACGGGTAATAATGAGCCTTACAATTCTAACAAATATCCGCAACCTGTGTTCCGTAATGTAAGCTACGAAACAACGTAATTCAAATCGGCATTTTGTGCATGTACGTTGAACGATAATGATAGAAAGAACAGGAATAGATGATTATTTTTTATAAAAGAATTCAGAAAACAACTTTTAGCTTACCGTTTTTTTGTGTTCTGGTAGCGACATTGTTTCAGTAAATTTCCTTTTTAAAAAATAGGATTTTTGAAAATTGGACTCTTTCCTTTCCACAAACTTGGTATATGCCTGAAGACTAGACATCAAAAAACCATTTTAGGAGGTCTGAATGCTGTCTAAAGAAAGCAATTAGAAGACAGAGGGAAGAATGTTTCTGTGAGAAAAACATGATAATTTGTGTGCTAACGAGCATAATGGGGTTAAATATATATTTTTTATTTTCGTTTCACTCAGGTATGTTTTGGGATGGCGGCATTAGTTATACGGGCTGGCAATTGGTATCAGAGTATGTTAGTTCGAATCCTACTACTGACATGCATATCAGTAGCAGTTCGGAATCGTCTTTAAACAGTAGGTTCCGATCTAATTAGCCCAAAAGATGACAAAAGATGCCAGGAACGCTCCCAACGAACCAACCAGAAATGTTTTGTTTTGTAAGAATTATACCAATTGCAATAGGTAAATAAAAATAGGAAATACTCAAAATGTATCGTTAACGAGGCCGAATGGGGGGGGGGGGTTACGCTGGTGATGTACATGTTAGGATATATGTAAATAAGAGGGAAAACTAGGAAAAAAAGTAAATTTCAATTAAAACTACGGTGACCCCCCCTTTAAGTACGTCTTAATTGCTTTTCAAATTTTACTCTATATTTTCTAAACTCCAAATTATCCGAGGGATAATTATCGAGGGTACGGATACGAAGTAAGAATAATCCGGATAATATGCGTAAGTATAGAGGGTCTAAAAACGGCCATGTATACCCTAAATGAAAAACAAAAAAATTACATTGATATTGCTTTTTTTTTTGTTCTAGAAAAAGAGGGTTTGTTGTATTCATTTGCATTGCAGTCATGCAGACATTGCAGTCAATCTTTTGGATAATTTGTATCAAACCTTCATTATACAAAAATAATCCGCACATAGAAAATCATTATATTTAGGTAATGAAGTTTACGTAATAAACTTCACCTGTCTCATTCAAAGAGTTATATAATTCAATTCAAGAAATTTCGCCGTCCCCACCTTTCGGTGATACGGTATATCCTGAGCTAATACCATCAAGGTAAGCTCAGAAGAGAAAAAGTTATTCTTATATTATTATTTAATTTAATGTGGACTGAAAAATAACCCTGTACATTGCCTGGGCTCGAACCTGGACCAACCGCATGGCCGGCGAGTACACCACCCCTGAGCCAGCGCTAATACATATACATTTATACTATTTCTTATACATTTAAATCAACATCCAATGCTGTTTCACCCTACATTAAACCATTATGCAAATGCACAGAGTTATTTTACACAATAATTAATAGTCAACAACAGTTAGTAGTCAACAATATGACTTTACATTGATACCTTACAAAATTTTTCCTTTTTTTTACACTAGTTACACTGATATATTACTAAATACTTTTACACAGATACATTACTACTAGTCAACAAGAAATATAATGCACTTCAATTACAAATCATTCCATCTACATTTCTTAAGAACATTTGTTAAGAAGGGAAATACACTTTACAATATTCTTGTATTATTACTTTTAAATTTTGTGTATTTATCTTTTCATCAATCAACTAAGCTTCAGTCCATCAACATTAATTTACCTTCAATATCAGTACCGCACTATTTTACTGTCATTGACTGCCTAATGAAGGTCATAAGTCTCAATTTTCAAGCAAGCACGGAATACAAATACATGAGTCCCTGTCTAAGGATTAGACTTCAACTAAACATCAATCAGCAAGTTTCTTCAATATAAGTAATCGGCTTCCTTTAATTTATATCTCAATTGTTTATACTATATGCAACATTCATTTTAAACTTTGAATTTATATCACGTACTTTGTTTAACATTCATGTATATTGTACAACTTTGTTATTCCAGTATTTTAACTTTTAAATTTTACGCCATTTGTTTATAATCTATTTATAATCTTAATTAAATCACTTACAAAGAGTTATATAAATCTAAGTTTCTAGAGACATTATAAGCTATTGCTCTTCGATTTTCGCAGCCCATGGTCATAGCCGGCAGCAACACAAAAGGACGCGTAAATCAACTCGAGAGATAGAAGGAGGTGGCTTAAATAGTTTTCAGTAAATTACTATGCAAAATATAAAACTTCTATGTTATTCACTCTCAACATAAATTAGAAGTTAGCAGTCGCATTGACTTTAATAAATTTGATAAATGAGGCATTATGTCACTTTTAGGTGTGGATCAATTACTTATGAATAGATTAATCATTACTAGTGAATTTACAAAATCTTTCAATAAAAAATAACTGGAATATCGTAATAAATATATATTTGTCAATAACTGAGGGTTGGTTGGATCTTTTGCTACATGAGAATCTACACAAACCAGAATCTACAGTTTAAAGTCGATTCTGAATGAAAAATTATGTAAGGATCATCTCAATTTATATTCGTAAGTATTTTGTTCCGACTGAGTTTAACACTACTTTGCAATAAAAATAAATTCTTACTGATTACTTAAAATCTTTCGTACTTCCCCCCATTTTCCAAAAACTTTAAGATTATTATTGCGTTTGTTATTAAAGAAAACTTTAAATTTGACTTCTTCCCAGAATACGCCGCTTAATTTAACTTAAAAAGCATTTCTCGTGATCTTCAACATTCAAAATTCTAAATTCTCTTTCATTCCATGGTATGAATTTTAATTTGCAAAATAAACTTACGGCGGAAATAAATGTGGAATTTTATTCATCCTCGGTCTAGAGACAATTCAAATGTTTAGCAAAATCCGTCACACCTTCTGCAACATAAAAAAATAACAAACTTGGAAAGCAAATTTAAAATTAGATTTTAGACTTACGCGTTGTAATTTATGAATAATTTAATACTAAGTAGTTCATTAATATATATTTTTCAGACAGCGGAAATTTTAAAAGCTCGTATTTTAGCTTCCATGTTTCATATTTTAGTATTGGGTATATATTTTTTTAAGAACATATTTTGCTATTTTGCTAATGTATGCAGAAGATATGAGTTATGACTACATTATCATCCCCAATTTTTTAAATTTAATTGTGTATATTTATTACGTAAACCTTCTTAAATAAATATTTTCCTAAAAATAAGGTCGAAGATCTACACCATCGCTAAATACTGAAGACTTCTGCTGTTTCTAATTTTTAAAGGAGCATTAAGATGAGAAGATATATTATCAAGTCCTAAGTCTAAAAGCGCATCTTTAATATGATGGCGAAGATCTAGATCGTCGCTAAATATTGAATTTTCAGTTACTTTTTCATTTTCAAAAAGCATAAAAGAGAGATAAAAGGTATAATAAAGTATCTACTTATATGCTACTGAAACCCAGAACTTCGCTCTCATAAAAAGTGAGTTCCGAAACAGGTGTTATCCTCGCTTTTGTGTCAATCTCCTTTCAAATTATTTCATTCAACGTAATCAATTTCTTTTTTTACTATCACTATGATAAGACATTTATCCAATTTCTCAGATCAAGAAAGGAAATAAATGTATCCGAATAATCTACGCAAGAAAAGTACATTGATAAATAATCTGCATTCTATTTTGCCCCTTTCAGAAAGGGTTGCTAATTTATTTGGGCCGTATAATTGGGCTGAAGAGAAAAGAAAAAAAATCTCAACCTTCTCTTTACTGCTACCTTTGCCTTTTACTTTCCTGGACTGAAGACAAGATTAATTTAGAGGAAACCGTTAATTAACAGCTAAAAACCTACTAATAATCTGTCTATTAAAATTGTTAGATGTACTAAATTAAATTTATTAATGCGTTAAAAAATGGGAAAAAATTAATGTCATTTAAATTTTTACACATCAAGCATAATAGGAACAGACAAAGATACTTTATACAAATAATTTAAAAATTCTCAGAAAAATGCCCAAAAAGAAAACACACACGGTCTGTCATGCTCCTAATTTAGCAGTCGAAGCTCTTAGCATTGTTCGGTCGTCAGGACCGAGTTTTTCGGGCCCTGGGCATACAAATGAAAGTCGGAACCCTTCTCATATATAAAAAAAAATGAGAGTGATACTTGTTAAAAGAAAACGTAGTTTTTGAAGTTGTGTTAATTTACATTATGAGTTTGAGAATACGAAAAAATAAATAAAATGTAGATAAAAAAAGAATACTTTTATCAAACGTATCAAATTATTTTAAGAAATTTAAAATTTTTGTTTTATTTAACCATCTCTAAACTTATTAATAAAATCCCAAAAAACAAAGAGCTTTCAGAATATTCTTTTCCACATACATACAGCCTTTGCTTCAAGCTTTTGTTCTGAAAAAGAACTGCGTCAATTATTCACCAGTTTTAGTACGGAAAATGAACACTATACTTCAGCATTACTCAATGGTAACGTTAAAAACAACCTTAAAATTGTTCCGATGCTAAGAAATATGGATATGATTTTATTTTCGATTATAAAACTCAAATTTTCAGAAGCAGGAACTCCATTCTTAGTCTTACTAAATATATCAAACTGTTCCATCTCCACTTTGAGTTCATCAACATTTACTTTTCTACTATAAATTCCTTAAATTTTATTGTTTATATCTTTATATACATCACCATATCTACACAAATCAGTAATTATTCTATCACAAACGGTCAAAAATATGATCACTCTAAAAGCTTCACCTCATTGTAATTGTAAGTTGATTTTTTTTATTATTATTATTCGGCGTTTCGAACTCCCCTTGTCAATGGGCCCTAGGCACGTGCCTATTTTGATTAGCGGTAGTCGCGGTCCTGATGGCCGTGAGAACTCAGAATTACTCATTAAATCATGCTACAGACCAAACGTAATCCCCCACCCCCCCTCCGTCCACGCACACGAGACACACACCTGTGGACTTCGGAATAATTGTTCATGCGATAAATATTGTTGGATTTTAAGATATGAACCCCTCCCAAATCTAATGATTGATGATTGAAAAATATTTTTAATTTGTTATTATTATTACTTTTTTTCATTCTTATAGGTTACCCAAAGTAATAAAAAAATATTACCTAAAATACCTTTATACTTATGATTTTCCACAAGATAACCAGTCTCCACACAAACACCGCATACAAAGAATGAGATAATGTGTGTGTTTCGTTATTACATTAAACACAATATTAGGATAATCTGCCGACAGTGTTATTCTTCAACAAGTCCAATCAAAAACTATACAAATACCATCCCACCACTCATTTCTACCGCAAATAAAGATAAATAAATAAATAATTCTATCTAACAATGCTTTTATCGACTATGACAGTTTCATTGGATGAGTTCCTCTGACATCTGCGCAAGCTGAACGTCTCTTATCACGCTACTTCGCGCTTCATACACAATGCATTTAAAGTAAGCGAACGTTTCATGAGACAGTTAATAAAATAATAAGTAAGCATGGGGATACAGTTAACCTTTAACTGTACAAGCAGTACCGAAAAAAGCCAACAGATGCCACATTTTTCAACGTATTTATGAAATAATCAAACTGGTACAACCTTCTTACTTGTCTTCTGGGGGTACTGAGGAAAATTTGTGAAATAAAGCGCCTCTTACGAACAACAGGTTCCGCGTGGATTCCATTGGTATCAAAGAGTTGAGGTTTATTTTAATTTTTTCGTGAAACATAAAATTTCACCTTCTAGGTCTCAAACATATTACAGATGCATCTTCAAATATAACAATGAATATTACAAAAATAAAAGTGCTTCATTCGATCGGATCTCTGTCTGAAAATTTTAGAATTTTTTATTAGCAGAGGCGGCAAACGTAAGCGACCAAATTGAACATGTCAGTATTGCAAGCTAATCTTCCTAGACAAAAGGAAAGAAAAAACTGCAAAAACGTAGAAAATAGTGATATTGTAACAACGTGGGAATTATTTGTTACAGAAAAATGTTGTGTATATTATTTTAATTAAGGGTATAGTGATCTTTCAAAACACGTAACTAATTATTTGTGCACAATGTAAAGTAGTATGTGCTAATAATACTACTTTACATTACAATACTAAGTAAAAATTACTAATGTTTTAATGAATGTAATGACTGTTATAATACAAATAATTTATAATGAACGTCCGACACAAGCAGAGTTGTATAATTGATCTGTTATTAAAAATAAGTAAATAAATTAAAATCACCTAGTCTTCAGTAACTTGAAGTTCGTTCAAAAATACTTTTCAAGAATTTATATCAAGAATTCGAAAACAAATATTAATCCAACACACCGGTGCAGGAATTAGAATAACATTTCGAAACGATAGACAAAAGCACTAATCAAATTAACTCTAAAATGTCTTAAAAAAAAAAAGAAAATCTGATAATTTTTTTTTAATAATTAAGAAATATATCTTGGAATTTCTTGCGATGGAACTAAGCGTCCTAGCACTTATGATAGTCACTTTTATTTTCTTCTAGAAAGTATATATTCGCATTTCTCATTTTACTCGGTTTGTATTCTACTATTTTAGATAACTTCCATTCATAAGTTAAAATTTAAAAATAATGCTTTTTGTTTTAATAGTTTTATAGCAATTCCCTTTCATTATGCGTAAGTGTTCGATCACACATGTGAGACATTGCATATTGCAGACAGAAACATTCATCCCTAAACCCTGCTTGCTCATCAATCACTCTTATGATTATTAACTCGTGAAATTAAAAATTATTTGACTGTTCCAGCTATCACCCCCAAATTTGGCATCTAAAATGCTTTCAAATCCTAATACGTTCCTATAACTCCACTACAACGTAAAAGATTAATAAAACAATGCAGGATAGACTTTTATTCCTGCAACGTGATCGGCACGAGACGTACCACTTAAACGTCCCACAATCAAAATAATAATTATTATTATTATTATTATTATTACGAAATAATTCATAAAAGTTATTGTGAGTAAAAGTTTATCAGTTTTCCAGGTCATCCTTTTAAAAGCCACCCCATCACTCTGACAAAAACGTTATCAAGGAAATAATTTCCATGATATCAATTCTCTATGATTGGCAGGAACTAGGCAAAGTTGATTAACTGAAATAAGTATTCTTTCACTTTTCAGTTCCGAATTCACTTCATCGAATAAAGAAAGAGCGTTTTTAAACTATTTATATTGGTTTGCAAAGAAAAATAAATTACCATATTTATGAAATACAGTAATTAGATTAAGTTGGAAACAAAAATAATAAATTTCAAGAACGTCGATTATTTTCCACAAAAAAAGGTGCGAAAAGGAGGATGTAAAACCATTAACTACAGTAAGTTAAATAAAAATATACAAGCATTTAAAAAAACAAAATAAATAAATGAGACTCTATTTCTTCTTAAAATCCTAGACTAACTTTTAACAAATAAAGGATTCTAAATGCGGAAATCAAAAGTGTTCGACTTTCTTGCATTATTCAAATAAAGGGGAAAAAAATTAAATTGTACCAAAATAAATATATTTCACCTGAAAACGTGTTACGAAACTAAATAAAATCCCCTATCACTGATAAACCAAAATCATCTGTCATTAAATAAACATATGTTATAAAGTCATTTCCCTTAAAATGACCCCTATGAATAGTGGCTACAGATTATTTGCTAGTAATATTTTTTTTTATTGCTTCAAGTTTCTCATTTTATATATGTACAAAACACTAGATACGACTGAAAAGAAAAACTGAATATAAATCTGTAAAATATATTTATAAAAGTTTCGATTTTTAAACAGCTCGGCCAAAAACCAAATCTGTTGGGTTAAAAAAAAAATCGATAACGGTCAAAATATAAGCGGACGTTTCAAAGATATATCTCAAGCAATATGGTTTTCAGAACAATTTATTAGATGTATACGGGATTTAAATGTTCTTTTCTTGATAAGTTTTATTAAAAGACATAATTCGAAGGGGAAATAATTATAATAATAATAACAATAAATTGAGCAATTTATGTAAGTTAATATTTCTCATAAATGCATTTAGAATGAATATTCAAATGAAAACATTCTCTTGCACAAGTGTATCGATCTCAAACGGTATAAGCAGAATTTGTTCTAAAATCCAACTTACCCCTACTGCTGACTAAATTCTGCGGTAAAATTGTAGCACCAAGATACAGCACCGTAATCACAGTAAAATAATATCTTCCACTGCTACCCATGACTAAAACGGCATGATGCTGTATGCTCCCGCTCTTCAAGCAATATCATGTTGACTCAATGGATATTCCTCTAGTGCTTCTTTGCATCATACATTTGCGATTTCAATAGCTTCTGTCGAGCAGGGGAGATCCGGGCATTTAGCACTTCGTAAGGGAACAAGATTAAAATTGAGTGTGCTGCCATCTATGGATGAATTTCACATACAAAGATTTCCGGCACACTTTGAACTGAATGCATTTCCAGGAATCTAACTATGCACATTGTACCCATTGCAAAATATAATTTTTAATGATATTATACAAACACGGCGAATTTGTTTTACTATTTTGTAGTATGGGATAACATTACGCCATGATTTTTAAAAAATATAATTTAATACTAAACATCGGTAGTTTTTACTCAGTTTTGCGGAAAAGAAGTGTTTGAATATTTTAAAAATCGTTTATCTCAAAAACAGATGTGTATTTTCATTTGAATATTCATGATGGTTAATGGACCTATTACATTTTTTTAGACCTGATACCAATAATCGCATATTATTCCTGTCTTGTGGAAAATTTTTAGCTTAAGAAATACTTCCCTCAAATCTGTGAATTTTTCCTCTACCTAGGGCGGTCCCGTGAGGAGACCGCCTCAGGTGCCGAATTGAAATAGGCGCCAAAATGAGACAGAGTTAAAATACGAAATTTTTAACGAATAATGTAAAAAAATATTAGTAACTTATTCTAATACAAGACAAAATTCATATAAAATATACAAATATAAATGAGTATTTAGACTATTTTTTAATATATTTATATTTATAAATTGCTGAATTTGAGATTATGAGAAATAAATTCTGAGAGCATATATCCAAACGTTGGTGTTGCTCTAAGAGTATTACTAACACTACATGTAACTGTAGCCGCAGCCGAGCGTAGTTTCCTAAACTGAAAATTTTAAAGAATTATCTAGGAACAACAGCAAATCAAACACGATTGAATGATTTAGCAATAATTTCTACAAAAAATATGGTATGAAAAACAATAAATTATAGAGATAAAACCATTTGCTATCAAACCAAACTATATGCAATCAAACCATTTGCTTAGGCTCGAATAATGATTTAATTTTTTAACGTAGGATTGCTTTCCTCAATAACGGTCCTCCGGAAAGCAAAGTTTCAGACTCGAAAACCGTCCGTCCGTACCTCGCGATTTATTATTTTGGCAGTTCACCAAATCCAGTCTGTATCGCTCTCGACAAGCAGAAAACAGTTAAACAGAAAAGTACCAAAATGCGCTAAAATTTTGACATATATATATATATATATATATATATATATATATATATATATATATATATATATATATATATATATATATATAATATATATATATATATATATATATATATATATAAAAAGATGGTGATGTATATATACTACTACACTATAGGAAAATTTACACGACGCATGAAGACAAACTCTTGGTAACTCAAAAGAGTTTTATTAAATAGTTCTAAAGTATAATATATACAGATATGTACAACAAGTTAAGTTGCCGTGGGCATGATACGGCGTTAGAAATATAGCACCAAGATATGCTTTACAAATTCTCAACACGGAGAGATTATTCTACGCGACAATTCGCATAGCTCCACAAGACTGCAGGAGAATCCTTGGGGTGACGCTACGACCAGCGAACGCGGGGGAGGGGTCAGTGATACTGACCACGTGACCCTCCCTCAAGGTCCCCGCTTTCCCCAAAATATTTTACAATGTATATATATCTACATACGTACATATAAGCCTGGCCACACACCGGATGCAACAAAACATTGAGCAACGTTTCTGCTTCGAGTTTTTTGTATCGGACGCATCGTCTGCAATGTAATCAAAGGGGAGTGCCGCACACCGGATGCAACATTGTTTTGATACACGTCGCGTCATCTCGGAAACCGTCGCGTCATTTCGGAAGCGAACGTTGCTGCAACAAAAGTATATGCTTCTTTGACTGATGTTTCTCGACACACAGCTGGTGAAACATTTCATCTGCGCATGTGCGGGAACACGGCGCATTTTATTTTCATTATGCTCCGTGTTGAGGATAGTTGATAATATAAAGAGATGGAGGTTGATGCTGACAAGTTGATAGTTCTTGTCCAAGCAAGTTCAGAAATTTATGATTTTAGAGCGAAGGACCACCACAACCAAGATATAATAAATAAGATTTGGCAAGATATAGCTGAGGAATTGAACATTCCAGGTATGTACCACACCTATTTATCTCATTTAATTGAATAAACCTCGCCCTCAAGTAATCCAGACACCCCCATTTTTTAAGATATTGGTAAGAAAGAAAAATATGGTTGCGTCACTCAGGACCAGATATAGCGGGGCGCAAGCAGGGCATCTGTCCAGAGCGGCAAATTTGAGGGGCGGCAAAATAGGTAGAAGGAGAAACAAATTTCGCTTACGTTATTTTTTTTATTGATTTTTTAAAAATATTTTATAAGTTATGTTTTTCTTGGATTTAAAAGTAGATACTTAACCATATATTTGTCTTTCTTTTGTTACTGCTTTTTGTATTAATACGTTTACAAAACAAAGAGCTTTTGTTATTCAACAAATACGTACAAAATATTTCACTCACTCCCAAAAATTATATTTTAAAATAATTTAAATATAAAAGGGCGGCAAAAACCATTTTAACCAGAGCGGCGGAAGAACTAGATCGGGCCCTGGCGTCACTCATTTGGTGTCGAATGAACCACGTATACCGATATTTTAGGGGGGAAAAAAGTCCTAGAATTATTCCAGTAAATGAAGTATTTACAATCTTCCCACGTAACTGCCGTTTTATTTCCAACTTTTCTTTGTAAATTTTTTTGTGTGTGAGAGAGGGGAATGGGGAGGAGGGGGTCCGAGCTATATGATTTTCATGCATTTCCGGGGCCATCGTTGTCAAAGTGGTTCCCCAGGACCGTGTGTTTTTTAAAAAGTGAATCCGTTTCTAACAAACTGATGTACATGACTTTCCGTACATATATTTCTATGTTTTTCAACTTATTAATGCGTTTTAACTATTACTTACCCGTTACCAAATATATTTTCGAAGAGCCATATGGGAGAAAAAAAAATCGTTTCGTTTTCTATTTATGTTGATCAGTAGGGGAGAAATCAAAATTAAATTTTTGATCCGAAAAGCGATTCTCAGGGGTCGCGTAACATTTAAATTTATGGGATCGATTTTCTAAATCCTCGCTATAGTGCGTCCCTTTTCGAATATCAATCTGAATGAGTTTTGTTTGTACACTGCCGGCCACTCAAATTGCAACACCAAGAAAGACAAGAGATATCACAACAAAATTTATTTTGTAGATAACATGTTGACCAAGTATCAAATGACACACGCCTCGGCATTCATTCAAAGAGACTTTGGATGAGTTCTCGGGGTACAACAGACCAAGCAGCTTCCACACGTTGCCAAAGTTGATCTGCTGTGGCAGCTGGGGATGGAATCTGGGTCAATCGTAGAGCAACCATGGACCACATGTTTTCTATCGGCGAAAGATCTGGAGAGCGAGGCGGCCAGGGAAGCAATTCAATCTGGCGATTGACGAAGAACCGTTGGACAATGCGTGCCACTTGTGGTCGCGCATTATCCTGTTGAAATATGGCTGTGGGCAAGCCCTGAAGGTAAGGAAGGACAACTGGCTCGAACATCTCGGAGATGTAGCGCTGGCTGTTTAAAGTACCGGCAATGCGTACTAGAGCTGTGCGAGAGTGATATCCAATACCGCCCCATACCATAATACCCGGTGCAGGACCAGTGTGGCGGTGCATAACGCAGCTGTTCAGCATCCTCTCTTCACGGTGTCTCCAGACTCGAATGCGACCATCGTGGTGTTGCAGACAGAAGCGTGACTCGTCAGTAAAGGCAATTTCATTCCATTCTGCCGTCCACATCCTTCTGTCATCGCACCCATTGGCGGCGGAGACGTCTGTGGTTCTGCGTCAAGGGTAGACAAAGCAATGGACGTCTTGCGGACAGACCACTTTGCTGTAAACGGCGTCGAATGATACGCGCAGACACTGGATGATGCGTTACAGACTGCATGTGCTGTGCTATGGTTCGTGATGTGACTGAGCGATCCGTCACTGCCATGCGCACAATTTGCCTGTCATCACGTGAAGTGGTGCGCTGAGGTGGATGCGATCGAACACGCCGGTCCGTCGTACCCTGCTGCATCCAACGATCACATATCCGCATTACAGTTGTTTGGTTTTGTTCAACACGACTACCGATTTCCCTGAAAGATAATCCACAATCTCGGTAGGCCACTATCCTTCCTCTGTCGAACTCGGATACTTGATCAAAAGATGATCGCTGTTTTCGACGAGGCATAATTGATCGTTTTTTTTTTTAAAACCACAAGAAAAACACAATTGCCGAACTTGAAATCGTCGAAATCTCCAAGCCTTAAATAGCGCTTTGAAGTGGCGCCACAGGCGCGCGTGATGTGCGTCTGCGCTGAAATTCTAATCATTTGCATATCTCACCTCCGCTAATGCATGTTGTAAATTTCATGTTATTTGCATGTTTCCTTCAGGGTGTTGCATTTACAGTGGCCAGCAGTGTAATTCACATAAACTATTTTTTTGTGTGTGTGTGTTAAATATTTTAACGTGTCCGGTATCAGTTCAGGAAAACTAAATTTGTGTACAACGAAAAAAATTCGAGTGAAAATTAAAAAGAACAGAAAAGGAGACTGTTTCATTTATATAGATGACTCTACTTTTTCAGATATATAGCTATCGGAACAAATCATCAATCAACAAATTGTCACAGATTGTAGAAAATAGAGAACATTACGCGCTGTCAAATGATCACATTAGTTACAAAAAGCCATTCTTTCTTGCCATGGCACTGAACCACTTGGTGAGTTGAAGAACTCAACAAAATGCTCCCGTATTTCATAGGCAACTTTTGAAGCTCTTAATTTATTCGTCTGCATTTCTAAATCACACTCTTCAATAGTCATCATTTCTTCATATATGTCTGCAATTTTCCCCTCTCTTTTCCTGATTATGTTATGAAGAGCGCAGCATGCTAATGTGATTGTTCTTGCTAAATCAGGATGTAGGTACATGCAGTTTTCAAGAACAAGAAATTTCTTAACCATCATTCCGAAAGCACATTCTACAATTCTACGTGCTCTTGAATGTGGATAGTTGTAGATTTTTCTCTCCCTTTTAATTAGTGATGTTCTTGCGAAGGGTTTCATCATATGTTTAGTAAGTGAATATGCCTCATCAGCAACAAACACATAAGGAAATAAAGTAGACTTTAAAGGATTAACTTGTCTAGGCAGTGGAAGATTCAATTTCTGGTCAGAAAGTTGACGATAGGAATACTCCACCGTCACTATTTCTTCCAGTAGCGCACACATCAACAATTAAAAAATTCCCATCAGCGTCGACAGCTGCTTGTAACACGATCGAATGGAAGTTCTTATAATTATAATAAGCTGATTCACAATTCCAAGGACTTTCAATTCGTATAGGTTTCCCATCTATAGCGCCGCAACAGTTAGGATAATTCCACAATTCCTCAAAACGCTCTGCAATTTTCATCCATTTTTTAGGTGTTGGTTCTGTCATCAAGTATATTGGTGATAACTCATCCCATATAACTTCACAAGTTTCTGATACTATTCTCCCTGCTGTTGATGCTCCAATACGAAAGTTGTAGTGGAGATATTGGAAACGGTTACCAGTTGCCAGAAAACTGAAATAATGATAAATTTAATTTCTTAAAAATGTGTGACATGCACAAAGTAAATGGATTAAAAAGTGAAGTTATCAAATTCATTTTCAGAACGTGCACGGAACGTCCCCTTCACATAGAAACACACACCCTCCTATGACCATGACACGACTAACTCATGATTTCTCAAATGAATAAAAAATACAAAATTTGACAAAACAAAGGATTTATTTTAAGAATATTAATTTTTAAGTCATGTATGTGTAATCACTTCCCTTTAACACATTTATATATCCCAAGTATGGAGGAGTGAGAGATGTAACTTTTTGAACAACCAACATACGTATGTACCAGTACACTTCACAAAGCGAGTCTATTTTTTTCAGTTGCAGATTGCAGAGCGAAATGGCATTCCCTACGAAGTTCCTATACGAGATATCTTCGAGATCTCAAAAAAACACCGAGTGGGTCTGCGGCAAAAAAGAAAAAATGGTACTTGGCAGATTCTATGAGCTTCCTGCTTCCTTATGTCGGACAGGCTAAGACGACGGTCAGCAACCTGGCTCCAGAGGAACAGGAACTCGTTGAATCAGGGAATGAAACCAGAATCACGATTAAACCAGAATCCATAGATCTTGGATCACAACCCGCCACAAGTTCGTCATCAATAAATGACATGCTTGCAGAGGAAATGAAACCAAGGAAAAATATAAAAAGAACTGCCGCAGAGATGGTTGCTGAACCAATGGTGGCATACCTGAAAGCAATGACATCGGTACATAAACACCAAGAGGATGATCCGATGCATAATTTTTTTAAAAGTATTCTTCCAGATGCGAAGAGGCTCAACCCGAGAAGGCAACGCTTTTTTAAAACCAAAGTTTTACAGCTAGTTAACGAATTGGTTGAAGACCAGGAGTGCGAAACAGCGGCAAATTCGTCACGGCCGCCTTCAACCCATAGTAGTGCTAGATAGGTATATACCAGATACTCAGATCCAGAACCCTCAGAGAGACCTGATAACGTTTGTCATATTCCTCAGCATACGATGCCTCCGTCTGAACATGTCTCTCAGCAAACAATGGGTCCACTTGGGCATATTTCTCAGCAGCCAATGTCAACGTTTAGCCGTGTCTCTCAGCCACCAATTTGAATTGTATATATTTAACTAATGTAACTATAAACTACTTTATGCGTTAACTAATTAAACTAGAGTTTTATAAATGCTGATTGAGTTGTATGTATAAATTGTGTTTCCATTGTTTTTCACCAGTTTTCAGCAACAACTTACATTCTGGGCCACTTAAATTTTTTTATAAGTTTAATTTTAGGAATTGGTTCTCAAATTAGAGATCCCGCTAACTTACTGCAGCACAGAGAGCGAGAGAGAGAGAGATAATTAGTTAGATACAGGCAGAAAGCATTCTAAAAATAATCACACCGATTCTAGACACCTTAAAACGTGTAAATCCATCGGAAGTCGACAATTTTTACGATTCATTAATTTTTTTAATATTTTGGATGTTGAAGAAAATTAAAAAAAATCTCTGACAGCTTATTCAGTATAGCTAAGCTTCTGAACTTTCTCTAGTGCAGTATACAGAGTCAATTCCACAACAAAAACATAATTAAGTAACAGATTTAAGAACTAATTAAATAACAAAGTGAAGAAAATACTGTAATTATTGCGAGAATGTTCATTATTATTGTTAGACCGCAAGGTCGTTGTACCGCACTAGGGTTGCCAAGCATTGGCTTGACGCTCGCCGTGTAGGCGTTATCGTGGGTAGTCAGCGTCTGTCTTCCGAGTTAGCTAGTTGGTCGGGACCTGAGCTCTTGCGAGACTCGGTTGCTCCCATATTCTAAATTTTCTACAATGTTCTAATAGGTTTTTAAATAAAACCCTTATTGTTATAGTTAAATTCTACTATGTTCATTTCTATATACAGTCCGCTTACACATCGATTATAGAAAGTTTCTCATAGACAGTTTCCTACTAGTTTGCACGACCACACATATACAATTACTAGCTGAAAACCCGTACTTCGCTAAGGAGTACATTCAAATTAAATACAACGGTCAATGTATGCAATTAATGCCAAATATATATATTATATTATATGATAAATACGACGATCAATGTATACAATTGATGTAAAATATATATACAGTGGAATCTCGATCTATCGTTTTTCAAGGGACCGATTGAAATGAACGATAAATTCGGGAAAACGATAGATGCGGAAACATAACAAAGCAATATGATCGTTGGGACTGGATAAAATGAAAGGTTCATACGGAAAAACGATGGATCCGAAAACGATCGATCGAGATTCCACTGTATATATATATATATATATATATATATATATATATATATATATATATATATATATATATATATATATATATATATATATATATACACTGGTGTGCAAAACTTAAGCAACGGGTGGGTCTTTTGCCATAACTCCACGAGAAATCACCTGAGAGACATGAAATTCAGAAATGAGGGAGAGTATTATGTACGTAAAGGATGACGAAAGCATCGGCGCTGCAAAAGGAATACAATGCATACGGTATGGAATCAAACAAAAACAAGCTTTATTGAACGCATGGTATCGTGACTCATGATTGTCTATCCAAGATGAAGAACAACAAGCAGATGTTCCTTAATATGGGATATGCCCTCCCCTCACTGCAATGGTTGCTTCGCACCGTCTCCGCATACTCAGAACCAGCTGGTGCAACATTTCTTGAGGTAGGAGTGCCCATTCCTCAATCAGCATCTGTTTGAGTTGTTGGATGTTCTCCGGAGGATGTAAACGTCCTTCAATGCGTCTCCCCAAAGCATCCCACACATGTTCGATGGAATTTAAATCTGGGGAGTACGCTGGCCAATCCATTCGAGTGATATCTTCCCTTTCCAGTAGCTCCTCAATAGCAAGAGTCCGATGTGGCCGTGCATTGTCATCCATAAAAATGAAGTCTGGGCCAATGGCACCTCGGAACAGACGCACATGGGGAAGGAGTACCTCCTCACAATAGCAATCCCCGGTTACAGACCCTCTGTCTAAAACGTGGAGCTCCGATCGCCTGTTCAGCACAATGCCTCCCCAGACGAGAACTCCAGGACCACCGTTACGGTGTCTTTCCTTGATGTTACTGGGATAAAACCGGGTCCCGACCTCTCTCCAAATGAAAACGCGTTGAGAATCGCTTCTGGTACTGAACCGACTCTCATCCGTAAAGAGGACACGACTCCATTGATCAGTTGTCCAGTTTTTGTGCTCTCTGTACCACTGTAAACGGTGGCGTCGGCGGCCAACTTTCAACGGGAGGCAGCGTTCAGGACGGCGGACGAATAGGCCCCCTTTGTGAAGGCGTCTGGCCACAGTAAACCGCGACACTTGTCGCCCCGTTCGTGTACAGAGTTGCTGAGCAATGGCGCTTGCTGACTGCTGTCGGCCTCTTTTCGCCTGCAGGACGATATATCGGTCATCCCCTGCAGTTTTCGTCCTCGGGCGGCCACCACCAACCTTTCTAACAGCTGTACCTGTGGTTTGGAAAGCTTTCCAAGCGCGAAACGACACTTTTGTTGATTCCGAACTCTGCAGCTACACTGGTGACAGTACGCCCCTCCTCCAGCTTTCTGATCATTCTTCCACGTGTGAAGTCGTCCAGGTGATTTTTTCTAGCCATATTTCACGAACTGACTCACTGGCACTTTCAGCGAATATGTTGAATTGCGTCTCCGTACTTCCTTTTATTCTACTGTTGAGCTGCGCGAGCCGACATCACGCGTGTTGCGTACGCTCACGTCGCCTCTGACGTTTCGTTCCTGATATTTGCATACGCATGACGTTTCTAGAGACTTCTTTGTACGTGTTCTTTGTACTGATCACCAGACCTCCTATTCTGCAGTTTCATGGCTATCTGCTAAATTTTTAAATTGTTGCTTAAGTTTTGCACACCAGTGTATATTTATAAGAAAATCGTAAAGGATAATTTTATAGACAAAATAATGTAGAAGAAAATATTCAAATTAAATCTAATATAAAGAATACTAAAGAATATAGTACAGTTTGTAGAACATTTCTTTTACTGTATTTTAATATTTTTTTGGATAATGTCCAATCGTCTGCCGCATTATCAAGAAAAAAAAATATTTTTTTTGTCTATTTAGTTTTTATGCACGTGACGATAAATTTATTTAAAGTACCAGAAAAAGAAATAACGTGATCAGCATTTAATAAATTAAATTCTAAAAATTAATCTTTAAAAATTCACTAAAAATCAGGAAATGGAGGAAAAGATTCAAAAAAGATTTCATTTGAAAGGAATTTTTATAATCTTTCTCGTGATATAAATTTTATAACCCTCAAATTATTATTTTAAATGCAAACTTAAAAAATGTTACAAAAACAGCTTAAAAATTTAATTTTAAAAAATCTAAGAAGAATTTTTCAAAAACCTCTCTTAGTGCACCCCTACACTATAAGAAGAATCGCCATGCAAAATTTCAGCCCTTTAGGTCCAGCGGTTTGGTCTGTGCGTTGTATGTCAGTCAGTGAGTCAGTTACGGAACTGTTTTATATATATATAGATTACTAGCTGAAAACCCGCACTTCGCTACGGAGTACATTCAAAGTAAAAACATCGGTGAATGTATGCAATTAATGCCAATATATATATAATAAATACGACGATCAATGTATATAATTGATGTAAAATATATATATATATTTATAAAAAAATCGTAAGGGATATTTTTATAGACAAAATAATGTAGAAGAAGATATTCAAATTAAATCTAATATAAAGAATACTAAAGAATATAGTACAGTTAATATAGTACAGTTTCTAGAACATTTCTTTTACTGTATTTTAATATTTTTTTGGATAATGTCCAATCGTCTGCCGCATTAGCAAGAAAAAAAAATTATTTTTTGTCTATTTAGTTTTTATGCACGTGACGATAAATTTATTTAAAGTACCAGAAAAAGAAGTCACGTGATCAGCATTTAATAAATTAAATTCTAAAAATTAATCTTTAAAAATTCACCAAAACTCAGGAAATGAAGGTAAAGATTCGAAAAAGATTTCATTTTAAAGGAATTTTTATGATCTTTCTCGTGATATAAATTTTATAACCCTCAAATTATTATTCTAAATGCAAACTTAAAAAAAGTAAAAAAAACAGCTTAAAAATTTAATTTAAAAAAATCTAAGAAGAATTTTTCAAAAATCTCTCTTAGTGCACCTCTACACTATAAGAAGAATCGCCATGCAAAATTTAAGCCCTTTAGGTTCAGCGGTTTGGTCTGTGCGTTGTATGTCAGTCAGTCAGTGAATGAATGAATGAATGAATGAGTCAGTTACGGAACTGTTTTATATATATAGATTATTATTGTTATTATTATTTTACCTGCACTGGACATTATAAAAAATAATTATGTGACTTCAATTACTGTACTTACCGTAATGTTATCAAAAGCCTTTCTTCTGGAGGTATACTCTTCCGGAAGTTGATTTTCTTTTTCCGAATCTTGTCTTCAACAAGTCCCAAGAGATAATCAAACGTAGGTATGCTTAACCTACAATAATTGTAGAACTTATCTGGGTCATTTCTAAGTTCTTTAATAAAACTGCCAATGTCTCTTTTTTTATTGATTGGATGAATCCAGCAGCTCATTTCTGGTTTTTCATCCAAAAATTGTATAAATTGCCACAAAAGAATTCTTCACTTGCCATGTCACCCACAATTATGACCTAACTACTTTCCCAAAACTGAACCCTTCCCTCAACAAAGAACAAAATACTGCAGACCTCTTCAACTCCCGTGTTCTTACTTACTACTGATGAAATATCAAATCAACCTAGCGTTGCGAGTCAAAATGTATCACCATTTTCCACGATAAAACATTTTGGTTGCGCAACGTCTAGCAACAGAAACGTTGCGCAATGTTTTGTTGCATTCGGTGTGTGGTCGGGCTTAGAGTGTTTCAAAACGAATCATCCGATTTTTAAAAAGAAAATCATAACTATTCATCTTTTAATCAGATTTGATCAAATAATGTATAGTCAGAAAGAGGGAAATCTCGAGTTTCACGCAGGTGCCGACAAGTAGCGCTAACGCTCTTCTTTCGCCCGCCACTTCAGTGTTTGTAAAGATGGCGACTGCTCAACAGAAATCATTTTGTGTTCTACGCTTTGCGAAGTGGGAGTCCATAAGAACTGTTCAGCGTGATTTTCGTCGACAAAACCCTGGCAGATTGAAGTTCCTATCTCTCAGAGCATTAGGCGGTGGTATAAACAATTCCAAGACACGGTTTGTCTGTGTACGCATAACAGCCGTGGAAGCAGTGTATGCAGACATACTCGCAAAAGTTCGGGACGAATTTGCCTACCATACAGACATATGCCGTGCATCCAAAGGTGGGCATATTGAGCACCTTTAATTTGGTTTGTAAAAAAATTTGCGATTAGCCATGGAATATAAAATTAATTTTAAGTTTCTGTCTTCAATATTTTTCATAATATACTCATTTCAAATCGGATGGTTCTTTTTGAAACACCCGGTATATATAGATACACTAGCTTTATATACCCGGCGTTGCACGGGCGTACCCTTAATAAGGCTTACTTTTATATTATGTAAACTTGTAATTTTATGCCAATCGATACCTCTCTCCACTTCTCAGCAACCCATCACCATATTATAATCACCCCACCCCCCACCCTCATGCTGATGTCAGCATTAAAATGTTTCTTTCAATTTTGATATCCCTCTGGATTCCGGTCCTTGGAGGAGTTTCAGGCCTTCCCCGTAAACCCCTGTGAAAATCGACGGTTTCATAGACAAAGAATTACCTGGCGTTACCCAGGGTAATAAAAATGAATGGCGTTAACCTGAGCTCTAGATGCATATGTACAAACAACCGAATTATCTATAATCCACACACACACACACACCTTTCCACGCTTCATTTAATTAAGGTTGATCTCTCTCTTTTCCCCTACCACCAATTTGGTGTTCAAAAATATATAAAAAATATAAATTATTGGATTGTTTCTAGTAATTTTTACAAAATCTAAGCGAATGTCGAAAAATCGTGGCATTGGTCGTGTTTGTTACAATTAATCCTGTTTGTTGCATTTTAAATCAAGAAACTTATGGATATCGATTTCCTTCTTTGAGATATGAAGGAATATGTAAAAAACGCGTTTTGCTCCCCCTCCCCTCCTTAGGGGGCGAATTTTGAAAAATCCTGAAACTGATTTTTAGGTATTCATCTTTCTTTCATTTCAAAGCAAGAATCTTATGGATATCCGTTTCCTACTTTGAGATATGAAGGTATATGTAAAAAACACGTTTAGCCCCCCCCCTCCCCTCTTTGGGCCAAATTTTGAAATATCCTGAAATCAATTTTAGGTATTCATGTTCCCTACATTTTAAAGCAAGAATCTTATGGATTTCAATTTCCTTCTTTGAGATATGAAGGAATATGTAAAAAACGCGTTTTGCTCCCCCTCCCCTCCTTAGGGGGCGAATTTTGAAAAATCCTGAAACTGATTTTTAGGTATTCATCTTTCTTTCATTTCAAAGCAAGAATCTTATGGATATCCGTTTCCTACTTTGAGATATGAAGGTATATGTGAAAAACACGTTTAGCCCCCCCCCCTCCCCTCTTTGGGCCAAATTTTGAAATATCCTGAAATCGATTTTAGGTATTCATGTTCCCTACATTTTAAAGCAAGAATCTTATGGATTTCAATTTCCTTCTTTGAGATATGATGGAATATGTAAAAAACACGTTTCTCCCCCCCCCCCTCCCTCCCTTAGGGGCCGAATTTTTAAAAATCCTGAAATTAGTTTTTAGGTAATCAAGTTCCTTTCATTTTAAAGCAAGAATCTTGTGGATAACTGTTTTTTTTTCTCTGAGATATGAGGGAATATGGGAAAAACACGTTTAGCCCCCTTCCCCCCCCCCATGGGGGCCGAATTTTGAAAAATCCTGAAATTGATTTTTAGGTATTCGTGTTCCTTTCATTTTAAAGCAAGAATCTTATGGATATCTGTATTCTTCTTCGAGGTATGAAGGAATATGTGATAAAACACGTAAAAACACGTTTAGCCCCCCCTCCCGCCCTTCGGGGCCGAATTTTGAAAAATCCTGCAACTGGTTTTTTAGGTATTTATATTTCCTACATTTTAAAGCAAGAATCTTCTGGGTATCAATTTCCTTCGAGATATGAAGGAATATGTAAAAAACGCGTTTTGCTCCCCCTCCCCTCCTTAGGGGGCGAATTTGAAGTCGCTTCTTTGACATATGAAGGAATATATAAAAAACACGCTTTGCCCCCTCCCCCCCTTGGGGGCCGAATTTTGGAAAATAGTGAAATTGATTTTTAGGTATTCATGTTCCCTACATTTTAAAGCAAGAATCTTATGGATATGAATTTCCTTCTTTGAGATATGAAGGAATATGTAAAAAACACGTTTTCCCCCCCTCCCCCCCCCTTGGGGGGCGAATTTTGAAATATCCTGAAATAAATTGTTAGGTATTCGTCTTCCTTTCATTTTAAGGGACGAATCTTATGGATATCCGTTTCCTACTTTGAGATATGAAGTATATGAGAAAAACACGTAAAAACACATTTCTCCCCCCTCCCCCCCCCCCTTGAGGGCCGAATTTTGAAAAATCCTGAATTTGGTTTTTAAGTATTCATGTTCCTTACATTTTAAAGCAAGAATGTTATGGATATCAATTTTCTTCTTTGAGATATGAAAGAATATGTAAATTACACGTTTTGCCCCCCTCCCCCCCTTGGGGGGCGAATTTTGAAAAATCGCTTCTTAAATGACGCCTTCAGCACAAAAGTAATAAGCTCCTAAAATTTGATATCTGTATCTCCAATAGTTTTTGCTGGGCGTTGATATGTGAATAAGTCAGGACTTCTTCCTTTATAAATATAGATCTATACATAACACATACATACATATATACATACAAAAGAGGTAAGCAACGATAAGTAATCCTACGTTAATAACCCGCGGTAGTTTCGTTAGAAGAGACTACCTGAATTTTTTTTTATTACATAACAAACTATATTCAAATTTATTTAATTTTTCTACTTTTTTAGTTTTTCATTTAAAAAATTTTATGTCTTTTTTTAAAGTAAATACATATTTTTACCAAAATTTCTGTCATTTGATTTAGTAGACTTTTTCTAACAAAAACACATTCATTACTTCTCCATAAACTTTAAAAGACGCCACTTTTAAAACTTGCCTCAGGCGCCACAATATATCGGGCCGGCTGCATATATTGAAAGACTTACGATCTCGGCACTCGCTTGCCGGTTTGACGAAAGCATCAGTTTCGCCATCTGTTGACTTATATAGGAATCTTTTTATTATAAGTTTTTTTTACTTCTACATAATTTAGTATGTTTTAAAATCTGAATTACATATATAACACATGATTTAAAGAGATTTTAACAAAATAAATAAATGAATAAATTGGAATAAGTATATTATTGAATTTTAAATTTACTTTCTTCAAATATCCACAATAATTTTTATTTATTTATTAATTAATAATTTGAAAATGCTAAATTTGCTACTTCCAATTTTGCAAAGCCAACGAAAAAAGGAAAGATGATTCAATTATAAACCTATGTTATTAGTTTATTTTTCCAGTAGATAGCGTCACTAAAATTAAAGAAAATCAGATTAAAAAATCATACAAATTACCCGAGTGCAAAAAATGTTTACAGTCTATTTCAATAAATAAGAATAAATTCAAATTTAACTATCAAATTCAATCTATTTCAATTTAATATAAATATATTATATATTCATGTATTACGCTATATACATGTGGTCGAGGTACGGTGGTTCAGTTTTAAAATTACTTAATCACTATCTAGTCAGTTTATCTATAATCTAAATCAATAAGAACACAGCAAAAGGAAATCTATGCAAAAATTTGAGAAAAAATTTAATAAAAGGTTAAAGCGCATGTTATCTCATCTAAATCTAGATCTAATCTGTTACACATAAAAAAGAGAGAAAAAGTTACATGACTAGCGCATGCGCGCTGAACAGCTTCGCGTCACAAGTGACGTGATTTCGAAGGAGAGTTCAAATCGCTCTAGTCGGAACATCCCGGCCCCCGTTGGACGGTGGTCCAACATCATCTGGAAAGGGGAGTGGGACGACCCTGTTGATGGCACGGCGGTAAACCCCGTTTCTCGTTCTCAGGTCCACCACTCTAACTAGTCCATCTTGACCAGTAAACGTTTGCTCGATGCGTGCTAGATTCCATTCCATTGGAATTTTGCTTGGGTCTTTCATTAAAACTAACTGTCCTACCTTTAGGTTGGGTTCTTGTGTAGCCCATTTGGCTCGAGATTGCAGGTGGCTAAGATATTCGTTTGACCATCGGTTCCAAAATGTAGATCTTAGGTCTTGTATTAGGGTCCATCTGGAAGATAAAGACAGATTATCTGAAGTATGATTAGTTTCTGGTAACTGTAATAGGGAGGCACCTATCAGGAAATGTCCTGGAGTCAAGGCTTGAAGATCTGTTGGATCTGCAGAAAGAGGAGTTAATGGGCGGGAATTTAGGCAGGCTTCTATTTGAGTTACGAGCGTGTACAACTCTTCAAAATTTAGAATCTTTGTTTTCGCAGTCTTCACCAAGTGTTTCTTCATCAATTTTATATTAGCTTCCCATAATCCACCAAAATGTGGCGATGCAGGTGGTATAAAGTTCCACTCTATGCCTTCTTCGGCACTGAATTTTTGTACAGAGTCCGATTTGCATATTTTAAACCAGGAATCTAAGATGTTTTTAGTGCCCTTGAAATTTGTAGCATTGTCACTCCAGATGGTAGTTGGTCTTGATCGTCTTGCGATAAATCGCCTAAGACTTGCAAGAAAGGCTTCAGTGCTTAAATCGGATACGATTTCAAAATGAACAGCTTTCGTACTGAAACAAATAAATATTGCGATATATGATTTCATAGTCACTTTAGATCGTCTCAAATTAGGTTTAGTAAGTATTGGACCAGCGAAATCAAGTCCTATCTTTTCAAATGGTCGAGACGGTATAACTCTATCTCTTGGTAGGTTACCCATCATTTGCTTCATGGTTTGATTTCTTGTTCGGAAACAAGTCATGCATTTACTAATAACTCGTTTGGTTCTATCCTGTCCAGAAGGTATCCAATACATTTGTCTAATAAGGTACAGGGTTGTTTGAGTACCCGAATGAAGAGATTTTTTGTGGTAGTAATCTATCAATAATTCAGTAAAGTGGTGAGCTTTGGGTAAAAGTAATTGGTGTTTCCGGAATTCTGAAAGTTTCGAATTGCTTAACCGTCCACCAACTCGCAAAAGTCCTTCTTTGTCTAGGAATACGTTTAATGAGAGAATTTTACTATTGTTTGGGATTTGGCGATTTGATTGTAAAGATTTAATTTTGGAATGAAATTCGGAACGTTGAACATATTTAACCAATATCTTGGTTGAATTTTGAATTTCGGAAGCACTCAAAAAGGCTTTGTTTCTTAACTCAGGTTCAAGTCTACAATTTTTAGAAAATCTTAAGCACCAAGCGGTGACTCTAACTAATTTGCTGAATGAAGAGTATTTGTTAATGAAATCATTTGTCGTTACACTATCTACTACTGTTGCATTCATTAAAGCTCCTTTTCGAATTTCAAGTTTTTCGGTGTCTAGTCCCTTTTTTGATCCTTCAAATCTGGGCCATTTCTCCTTATCGTGAACCAACCATTCAGGTCCGTTCCACCATAATTTATTATCTTTTAATTCGGCGACAGTTAATCCTCTAGATATCAAATCTGACGGGTTGTCCTTTCCAGGACAGTGGAACCATTCACTAGGATTGGTATATTGCTGAATCTCTTGTACCCTGTTTTTTACAAATGGTTTAAACCTGTCGGACGTATTCTTTATCCAAAAGTAAGCTATAGACGAATCTGTCCAAAAATAACGCTCAAATGAATATTCTAAGCCCTTTGAAATTTTATCACATAACCTAGCAGAAAGAAGAGCACCCATTAATTCAAGACGGGGTAGCGAAATTGCTTTTAGTGGAGCAACTCTGCTCTTCGACGCCACAAAACTAGTAAAAATACTTCCATCACTGCGTGTTATACGTAGATAAACGACGGCGCCATAAGCTTTCTTCGAAGCGTCTGAAAAACAATGTACTTGTATATCATTTATTTCCTTAGGAAGGGCATTAGCGAAACAATAGCGAGGAATACTGATATCCTTCAGCTTTTCGATTTCATTACACCATTCATCCCAAATAACGGTTATATTCTGAGGGAGATAATCATCCCAATCCAGTCCCAAACACCAAATCTCTTGAATTAGACACTTAATTCTAACTATATAAGGTCCGAGGAATCCCACGGGATCAAAAATGCGACCTACTGCTTGTAGAAGGTATCGTTTGGTGTTTACTCGCTTTGAAAGGAATTTCTCTAAATTTTTTGTTTCGAAATAAAACAAGTCATCGTTGGCATTCCTAGCACCCTTTGGGGTAACAGAGCTTGAGTGTTAGGCTCAACGGATTCATTTACATCTATCCCTACTTTCTTCCACAGTTCACGTAACTCTAACGAATTGGTTTGCCATTTACGTAGAACCATGCTTGCATCCTCAAATATTTTAGTACTCTGTATGCTCGTATTATAGGCTTGTTCTACATTTTCTCCACCAGTGATCAAGTCGTCTACATACAAAGATGTATTTAAAATTTTGTAAATTTCAGGAAAGCTTTCTACATACCTCTTTAGGTGATACTTAATGGTTGCAGCCAAGAGGAATGGTGATGAACTCACCCCAAACAAGACTCTGCAGAGTCTGAACTCCTTGAGCTCTGGAACTGCGTTAGGTTTAGTGGGGTCATCGTCCCAAAGGAATCGGGCCACGTCTCGATCTTCTTCATCTATCTCTATTTGCAGGAACGCCTGCTTAATGTCCGCAGTCAGCGCAACAGGGTGTTGTCTAAATCGGATTAAAAGAAGGAAAAGATCGGGTAACAAATTGTTTCCAGTATGCAGACAGTCATTTAAGGATACCTGTCCTTTGCCATGTGAAGAAGCGTCAAACACCACTCTTAATCTACTCGTGGTTTTGTCTGTTCGAATCACTGCCCTGTGTGGGAGGTAGAAGGTTGGGGCTTCTCTGGCTTCATCTAAAACAGGAACAGGCTCTATGATATTTTCACTTAAGTAGTCTTCTAAAACAGCCTTGTATTCTGTGAATAATATTGGATTATTCTGGAACGTACATCGTAGTCTTGAAAATCTTTTATTAGCAACTTCTCGATTATCTTCTAATAATTGTTTCATCTCAGGTTTCCAAGGAAGTCGCACCTTGTATCTCTTGTTATTGTAGGATATACCTGCCTCAAAGTCTTTCATAATTTGTTCGTCGAAATTACTACTATCTTTGTCTTCAGCTTCGACGCCCAGATTCTCCAGTTCCCAAAACTGTCTTAGCTGATCTGAGATAAGTTTCTCTTCCACAACTACCTTCATACTCAGTAACTCGTTAGTTGATTCAATCCGACCTTGAAGACACCATCCGAAAATTGTTTCTGTGGCTACAAGCTTATCACCTAAACGTTTGAGTCTTCCTGATACTACATCAAAATAATAATCAGCACCGATTAAAATCTCAATGTTCTTATTCCCGTAATTATAGCAGTCTGCAAGCTGTAATCCCCTCATCTGTTTTTTAGCTCTAACCAAATTAATCTCTGGAGCAGGAATATTAGTTGCGGATATTTGCTCCGTTTCTAGCACTTCTATTTCGATATATAAGGAAGGTTCTTCTCTGTTTTCAAGTTTTAATTTCACTACATTATATGTTTTTTCAGTTGGTTTGTTGGTCCCGAATGAGTACACAGATAAAGTTTCTTGTCTAATAACTCGTAGTTTCAACTTCTGAGAAATATCTTGAGCTATAAAACTCCTCATCGAGCCATTATCAAGCAACAAGCGAACATGTTCGATTTTATCATCGTTAAGGGTTTCCCTTATCATTGCTGTGCATGTTTGAAGTAATACACTGCACTGAGAATTTCCGTTTGGTTTAGTATTTTCCGATTCAATTTTGTAGTGAGAAATTGCCGTAACCACTTTATTTTCAGTGTTACTGTCTGATTTATTTTCGAGTTGATAACAGATGGATCTGTTATGTTTTCTATTACAAAGATCGCACAATTCTCTTTTTTTGCACTCTTTAATTCTATGTTGTGCTTTCAGGCATAAAAAACAACGCGCCTGTCTTCTCAAAACATCTTTCTTTTCATTCACACTCAAACTTTCACAGCGCTCTGAATCATGTTTCGTATTGCAGTAAATGCAAGTTTGACTAATTGGCAACATATATTCGTGTACCTTAGAACTATTTATCGCTGACGTTCGGTAGCGATCATGTTGTTTATCGCGAAAATTGTTTTGACTATCTCTCGAAAACTGCTTCGACCTGACGCCAGCACTTCCCGAGCTTGTCTGGCTGTAGTTTAACACTCTCCCCCCTTCTCCCTTCGAACTACGAAGCATTATCGATGATTCGCGACACTCAGTTTCAATTTTTAAGAATCTCAATAATTCTGTCACGTTGGATTCGCCGTCTTCTGATTTATCTAAACATCTTCTATTAAAATCTAAAGCAAGATCCTCAGGTATCAATTTTAAAAGTATGGGTTGTAATAAATGACCGTACATACCAGAAGTAACATTTAGCGATTCTAGACTTCTGATCTGTACCTCACAAGTATCGTACAATTTTCTCAATCCGGTTACATTGTTAGAGTCCTTCACAGGATTAAGGTTTAATAATCTAGATATGTGTGCTGATATTAAATTATTTGACTTCGCAAATCTGTTCTTTAATAGCGTTTTCGCTTTTTCATAATTCTCATCTGAAAGTGCGAAGCCGCAAACAACATTGGCCGCTGCACCTCCAAGTAATGATTTTAAATATGAGAATTTATCTATTTCCGTCAAAGCATTATTTTGATCAATGGAGTTTTGGAATTGGTTCCAGAATTCCAGCCAGGTGCATGGATCTCCGTAATATTTGTCGATAGTTAACTTAGGTAATTTAATCGACTTCGAGTAATTAATATTTCTATTTCCAGAATTCGAGTTATCCAATGAGTTATCGTGATCTAAGATAACCTGAGAGGTTTGTGCAGAAATATTCTGTTGGGTGAAATTTGACTGAGAACTTCTGGTTTCGTTTTGAGCTTTTAACTGAGCGGAAATTTTAGAATTCCACAACATGATTTTCTGCGAATATTCAAATGATGATTCTACTTCTAAATCGAAATCTTTCTCATTATCAATAACATTCTGAACTTTATCATCAAAATCCTTTAGCTCTTTGTAGAGCTCATCTAAATAATTTGAATGTTCTTGCAATGAGTTTATATCATATGAGTCAAATTCACTTTCTAGTTTATTAATGAACTGTGTAACAACAGAACGTCTAACAGCTCTATTCTTTTTAAACTTAGATAGCTTATCCATTTTTATATTTCTAACTGAATTATCACTATTTATTCAATAGTCAATGTTGTTCAAGTTCAACTAATAGTTTATATTAATAAATCAGAAATCCTTACCTTGATCTAAGGAGTTGAGTCAAGGCGAAATTGTATTCCAATTGTATTCTTTAATCAATCACAAAAATGTTTTCAACGGCCATTTGTAATCCGAATCTATTCGCGGCCGAGTAGCACCAATTATGGTCGAGGTACGGTGGTTCAGTTTTAAAATTACTTAATCACTATCTAGTCAGTTTATCTATAATCTAAATCAATAAGAACACAGCAAAAGGAAATCTATGCAAAAATTTGAGAAAAAATTTAATAAAAGGTTAAAGCGCATGTTATCTCATCTAAATCTAGATCTAATCTGTTACACATAAAAAAGAGAGAAAAAGTTACATGACTAGCGCATGCGCGCTGAACAGCTTCGCGTCACAAGTGACGTGATTTCGAAGGAGAGTTCAAATCGCTCTAGTCGGAACAACATGTATAAATATGCTATGTACACTGCTCAAAACAATTAGGGGAGCACATAGTTTTAATGAAATTACGCAAATACTTACACCGATAAGTAACATAAAATAAATCATCCATAATTTAAAGCCTAGCAGGAAACAGAAGAAGAAAACTTCATATGCAAATCAAAGTTCATGACGTCAAAAGGCCGTCAGGTCAAGGTCGGCCACGCGTCACTACAGCAACTGATGACCGGTTTATACTGTTAACAGCTCGTCGAAACAGAATAGACAATGCTACTCAGCTACAAAGACAGTTGCTCTTGGCAACAGGACGAAGGGTGTCCAGCCAAACAGTACGTAATAGGCTTCATCAGGGAGGTCTCTATGCACGTAGGCCAATGGCAGTGGCGTACGCAAGGGGGGGTTGATGGGGGTTATAACCCCCCCCCATTGATTCTGATTACATTATTTAATTAGGTTTACGCTTTGCACTGATTGCTCAAAATTACTCTTTCATAGTAATAGTCCAGTCCAATTAGCTCAAAATGGCGGCGAATCATGCATTAAATGAAGGCGTTGAGATTTTTTCAGGAATGTGTGGTGGTTGGTTCCCTGAGCAACGCCTAATAAAGTCCCCTCGATTTCAGGCGCCGTGGGGTAGGGGGTGGGGTGGGGGTCCAAAGGTCACTTTTTTCAGTTTTCGGCGTTTATCTCGAAAACAGGGTGTCGCACAGAAAATTGTCAAACTCAAAAATTAAAGCTTATAAAATTCCCTTCCAAATAGTATATCCATATTTGTACCCAAGTGTTACCGTTTTCGAGATATAAGCCGTTAAATACGAAAAATTTTCAAAAAAAGTGGTAGCGGTTCAGGTATCTCGTCAAACATCCTCTAACTCTTTCCCCTTCCATTTCTCAGAAAACTCGTGATAGAGAAAGTTGTATAGCGAAAGATTTCCTTCAAAAATGTATATAGTTATGCTAATTTATCTTCACCAGGTAAATAGTTAGAACGTTTTGAAGTTTAGGGGTACTTTTCAATATTTTGCTAGTAAAATGCTCGTCACTCAAGTTTTGTTTCCAAGGTCAGAAACTCTTTTAATCACTTTGTGTGCTGTTTAATTTGATACGTATAGTATTCATAACCCATATAAATAATAAATTATGTATACCTGTACGTATAATGTATATCTCATAATATACAGAAGAACACTTGTAGTACAAAGGAGGAAGTAAGAAAACAAACCAAAATGTATAAAAGCTGTTCATATAATCAAAAAATGGTTATCAAAAGTAGGTTCAAACAACAGTTACTTACATTAAATATATTATATACAATTTATTTCATCAACTGCTTTCCTATATATTAAAAGCCGACAATCTGATACTTCGGAAAATGTTTCAAACAAGTCAAAGTCTTCACAATCATTTTAGTTTCTGTAGAATGTCTCAATTTTCACGAACTGATTTCCCACAAAGGTGGCATCCCACTATAATACTACGATCAAAGTCACTAAGCTCCTTTGACTTACTCATCGTCTCACAAACGCATAAATATGACCTGACAAACCACTACCAATACATTTATAGCTTTCGGTTACACATCAAATTACGCCACCTGCTAGATCCACTTCTTTAGGAGGGTGTCCGGATACTTTTGGCCAGATAGTGTATAACGTATTATTGAATATTAATGAATTATATAAATTATTAAATTTTCTTAATGGGGTCAGTACGAGCAAAGAAAAATTAAATGTACCTGTGGTGATTGAGATCATGCTCATTTGGCGGGGCCTGGAACATGAGCAGGATCATTCGTTCCTCAGCTTCAGCAATGTCTCCTGGTGAAGATTTGGAGTCATAAAACACTTTAGCGATGTTTGTTGTTTCATTGTCATACCACTGGATACATTGTACTATTGCTGCTTTCCTTTTACCATAAATCGCTGACGTAGTGTCACATCCTGAGAAACTATGGATGAAGAGAATGTACTGGCTGAATGATAAGACCTGAAGATGTTGGGAAGTGTAGAGCCTGTATTCTGTGTTGCCCCGTCCGGCCTTCATGAAAAACACATTCGTGTCTAGTGGGGTGGGTGCCACAAGTAAGACGAGCAGGTCTTACCTATCTACTATCACCACAGTTGAATGAGAGGTGTTTTGCCACCCACCTCTGACAATACTGCAGTCAGCATCTCCTTTGGCTGTAGTAGACTGTATACTTCTTGCACCCAAGGCCTGAAATAACGTAGTAATGAGCTTGGTTTTGCTCCTTTCATTGGAAAGGAAGTTTTACTGATGAACAGTAGCCACCATGTTCTTATTGAAGTCAATATCCACTGATGTTTTACTTGCTGCTCTCCGATGATGTTAGTATCTTTCCGTGGAGTTCGTGTCTTCATAACCATCAAAAATCACAGCTGAACTGCTGCCATAATGGTTGATTATGTACGATACATATTGATCGCAGACGGAGGCGAAGGTGGTGTTGGTGTTCCACTTTACTCTATAAAGCAGGAAGCCACCATAGATTACCGTGAAATTGTTCTTCACATTGATCAGTTGATTACATTTTGCGAAAACATCATACAGTGCTGACTTTTTGATTTTTTCTCATTATCCCCTCGGCGAATAGAGACATAGGGTATGGGGCTAACTCGTACGTTAGCAACTCCTCTACATCCCCTTCTTTCTTCCTGGTGATCAAAGTTCTTTGAAATAGCATCAGAGGCTCTACCACCACTACCTCATCATTAACTTTCATCATATTGCTCATCGCAGCTAAAGGTACGACTGAGTCCTTCTTGGATTGCTTCACTTCTGAGAAATTCCTTCCAACAAAAGTGCTGAATGTGCGGGTTCCAATTTCCAAGGCCTGGTAGCAGTTGACGTTACTTGTTCCAATTACACCCGTTGAAAGTGACATCAAACAATTACGTTTAACAAAAGGCGGGTGATCAACCAACCATTGAGCAAGCTTCCTTCTGTCTAGATCATCTCTGGTTATGCGTGATGTTCGAAACTCAACATGTTGTTCTTCTCTTGCAGTATGGACGCCACAAAACATTTCAAGTGAACTACATATTGCTGTAGCTGTGCGTGCTCCCCCAACAGAATTCGCCAACACGGAATCACTAAAGCCTCTCCCACATGTTAATTCTCCTCCACTCTTCATGTCACACATGAGTGTCACCTCAATTGCCATGTCAGACCACACACCAGCCATTGGTGTTCCAGTTCTGTTGACAGTGAAGTATCCACGATTTATAAAATCCTGATTAAGTTGAAGGTGGCGAGTTGTTAGTCCCAGCATGTGTTGTACATATAGGTGAGTACACTTTGCATAATGAAAATTCCCGCTGGCATGAAAGTAAGGTATCATCAGTTGGGCGCATATCATATGATCTTCCCAGTTGCGCTGTGCTGCAATGAATTTTTTCATCAACACCACCATTTCAAAGTACTGGACCCACAAAGCTGCTGTTGTCCCATTACGTTTGAGACGTGACAATTCGTTCCTCAATTTCCACTGAATGCTGGAAAGGGAGGTATTTGTGGAAATGTGTTGTGGAGTAATTTCTACTAAGGTCTGAAGTAACTGAACTACTTCTTCTTTTTCATACGGTGTGATATCTAAATTTTTCAAAATAATCTGAGCTAAAGTGACACTTTTATACATTTTGGTTTGTTTTCTTACTTCCTCCTGTGTACTACAAGTGTTCTGTATATTATGAGATATACATTATACGTACTGGTATACATAATTTATTATTTATATGGGTTGTGAATACTATACATATCTAATTAAACAGCATACAAAGTGATTAAGAGAGTTTCTGACTTTGCAAACGAAACTTGAGTGACGAGCATTTTACTAGCAAAATGTTGAAAAGTACCCCTAAACTTCAAAACGTTCTATTTTCCTGGTGAAGATAAATTAGCATAACTATATACATTTTTGAAGGAAATCTTTCGCTATACAACTTTCTCTATCACGAGTTTTCTGAGAAATGGAAGGGGAAAGAGAAGAGGAAGTTTGAAGATATACCTGAACCGCTACCACTTATTTTGAAAATTTTTCATATTCAACGGCTCATATCTCGAAAACGGTAACACTTGGGTACAAACATGGATATACTATTTGGAAGGGAATTTTATAAGCTTTAATTTTTGAGTTTCACAATTTTCTGTGCGACACCCTGTTTTCGAGATAAACGCCGAAAACTGAATAAAGTGTCCTTTGGACCCCCCTCCCCCCCACGACGCCTGAAATCGAGGGGACTTTATTAGGCGTTGTTCAGGGGACCAACCCCTACACATTCCTGAAAAAAATCTCAACACCTTCTTATAATGCGAAATGAAAACCTAATTTGACTGGACTATAACACCCCCCTTTGAAAATTTCTGCGTACGCTACTGGCCAATGGTCTGCATTCCGTTGACCTCATGCCATCGTGCGGCCCGAAGAATATGGGCTGCTGAACATCGAGATTTGGAGCAACATGATTGGAGCCAAAACTGTTTACAGACGAGTCCCGATTCAGTCTGGAGTGTGACACCCGACGTGTTTTGGTTTGGAGGGAAAGGGGCATTCGAAATAACCCCACATTCGTTCGTGAAGGGTCACAATACAGACGAGCTGGTTTTATGGTATGGGGTGGAATCAGCATAGGTGGACGTACGGACCTGCATATGATTCGGAATGGTACTTTGACGGCCCGAAGGTATGCAGACGAGATACTGAGACCTCATGTCATACCTTACGCTGCTGCCACTGGAGATTCCTTTGTTTTCCAGCATGATAATGCCAGACCGCATACAACTCGTCTTGTGGAGAACATGCTTGAAGCTAAAACAATACAGCGTATGGAATGGCCAGCGTGCTCTCCTGACCTGAATCCAATCGAGCATGTTTGGAACATGCTCGGACGACGCATTGCTGCGAGACCAAAGCCTCCTTTTACTCTCCGAGACTTGGAGATTGCACTTCTTGAGGAGTGGAACAGTATTCCCCAGATAAAAGTCTTATCGATAACATCATCCCATCCATGGAAAACAGGTGTGCAGCAGTCTTAGCTGTTCGAGGAGACCACACGCCATATTAAAAATCTTGCGTCATTTCTAAACAATACTTTTTTTTATCGTTTACATGTAACCAAATTGTTGCCCTAAATCATCTTTTCATGTTTTGTCCATATTTTCAAAGAATTAAAACTTAATTACAAATTTTTTTATGTCTTTTTTCTGTATTGCGCATTGATACGCGTGTACTATCCCTTTTATGCCAATACGTGGCTGTCTCGCACGGTTTTCTTAACTTCTTTGCTTGCTCCCCAAATTTTTTTGAGCAGTGTATAAATATATTTGTATCCAAATATAATCATTCAGACATTACGAAATGACATTACCAAATCAAATACATTCAGAAGTGAAAGAATGTTTTCACTTCTTCGTTACCGCACTCCTTGTGATTTAATTCAATTATCCAAAAAAATTTCAACAATAAGAGCTAGAGAGCTAAGATTGGTGGCATTTTAAAGCAATTTTCAAGACCCTTTTCAATGATATATATAACACAATTAGGGCTTAGAAAAATTTATTTTATTTGAATTTAAAATTTGAATGTTTCAAAATGCGCCGCTTAAAAAATTTTCAAATTTTTTTTAATAATACTTTATTTAGTACTGAAATGATTGTATAAATTTGAAAGTGGGATCTGTATGGGTTCATGTTAAAATATTGCATTGTATTCCTGATTTGAAAACACGAAATTACTTAATACAATATGTTTTAAAGCCTAGAAAATTAGAAAAAAAATTAAGATGTGTAAGTAATCGTACTTGTTTTGTATAATTGAAAGTAATCATATTTGTTTTGAAAAAGATTTAGAACCATTTTTATCAGATTGTATATACTTCAGCACATACAGTACTAGACTTTCATTCACTTTCTTACTTTCAGTGCAAGATTTTCAAATGAACTTATTTTCAATTAAATTCTGAAAATAAAACAAAAAAAATCTACAGCAAAGAAAGATCAAAAGATCTAAAACACTAAATACAAAGTTGGTGAGTAGGTGATGATAAATTATGATAAAACACTGTATCCTGGAGAGATCCTATTAGTAGAGATTGAAAATTTCACTATAAATGTAATGGTTTCAACAGGAAACTACAGATATGCATGACCCTCAACAAAGGACATTCATGCTTACAGCTTGATAGGTATAAAATATGAACTGCCCCAGCCTACACCTTGTAATAGCAGAGAAAGCCAATATAAATTTCTTGATAAATAATTTTACATGTGCCTATTTATGGATAAAATTTTTACTATAATTAAATAAACCATTATTAAAATAATGTATTATTCTTGCCTACTAATAATTACATCAAAACTAGTTTGTTATATGAAAATAGTCAACTTATGTTATGAGGGGTACCAGAGATACCCCTTTGCGTTGTGTAAAATTAGGGAGGTGAACTCCAAAGGGAACTATGCGTTTATAAATAAAAATAACAACATTTATTATACAATATTTTACAAGAAAAGGTCGGGTTTACATATTATATTTAAGATCTTGGCTATACATATTTTAACAGAATTAGGGCATACTTCATCCGCTTCCTGCGGCATAACCATTACGGGTCGAGTGAAACAAAGTCCCGTAATCTCTCAAAAGGCATGAGCACTATTTAAAGGGGGGAGAAATGACCAACCTGGGGAGTTTTTGATGAAAACAGCAGAGCATAGCGTCGTTGAGGCACTTTTACCGGAGGAGGCTTTAGGCATCGGGCTAAAAATCTTGGGGCCCTTCAATGGAGGAGGTAGCCGAATCGGCGCTGGCGGTTGAACACGGACATCTCGCCATTTTACGGGGCAACCTTTTTTATTCCCAGGCTTTCTTCGCAGCTCGCCACCTCAAATCACTCTCTCGCTCTCCCTCCGAACGTCGTTCCTCCCACACTCGGGGCTCCCCCAATTTTTATTATAACTCCTCCCCAGGTCAGTTATTCACGTAAATTTATTGCCTCTTCGAGTTTTTTATTCGAGGGCAGGATGCTCCGACATCCCCATGGTTGACCCACGTGGTACGCTTATTTCCAAGAAAATTGGATGTCCGTTGAATTTCCTGGAATTTCTTTCCCCCGTCCTGAGGAATTCAGGGGGTGCGATGTTTCTTGAAATTTTTGGTGCAGTTCCTCCTTTTTCCAATATGGCCGTTTTATGCCCCGTAATCGTGTTGGAAAAACAAAATGGCTATGACGTTGGAAGGAGTTCAAAATGTCCAAATTGTGGATCCTTCACAACAGTCAACTTTAATAGTGATTTGTCATTCCTTCATACTCAGCATCATTCCCTCATTTATTCAATAATTTAGCATAAAAATGTAACCAAATTAAAATAAATTTTTAAATTTTAAAAATTTGATTAATTTAAAATTTGATTTTTTAAAAATTATATATTAAAATAAATTTAAATTATTGGAATTTAAAACTTTAAATGTTTTAATATATGCAACTAAATTTTTTAATTAAAGCTTATTAAATACATTTATTTTCTAATTAACATATTAAAATTTAAAAAATTTAAATTATTGTAGATATTTGAAGAAAGTAAATTGAAAATTCAATAATATACTTATTTCAATTTATTCATTTATTTATTTTGTTAAAATCTCTTTAAATCCTGTGTTATATATGTAATTCAGATTTTAAAACATACTAAATTACGTAGAAGTAAAAAAAAACTTATAATAAAAAGATTCCTATATAAGTCAACAGATGGCGAAACTGATGTTTTCGTCAAACCGGCAAGCGAGTGCCGAGATCGTAAGTCTTTCAAAATATGGGGGCGGCTCTGCCTCTACGTCTAGAAAAAATTGTAACTCCTCCTACCGCAATAGGGAATTGCTATATCGCTGGCATTTGGTACCAAAGTCCCACTCTTGACATGGATGTTTGTAGCCGTTCGGAATCAGCCATAAGCAGTGGGTCCCGGTCTAATTAGGCTATGTACACATGAGAGCGTTGTAACGCGCGTTGCAACGCTCTCATGTGTACGGTCTAATCTATATATATAAAACAGTTCCGTAACTGACTCACTGACTGACATACAACGCACAGACCAAACCGCGGGACCTAAAGGGCTGAAATTTTGCATGGCGATTCTTCTTATAGTGTAGGGGTGCACTATAAGAAAGATTTTTGAAAAATTCTTAGATTTTTTTAAAATTAAATTTTTAAGCTGTTTTTGTAACTTTTTTTAAGTTTGCATTTAAAATAATAATTTGAGAGTTATAAAATTTATATCACGAGAAAGATCATAAAAATTCCTTCAAAAGGGAATATTTTTCGAATCTTTACCTCCATTTTCTGATTTTTAGTGAGTTTTTAAAGATTTATTTTAGAATTTAATTTATTAAATGCTGATCACGTGATTTCTTTTTCTGGTACTTTAAATAAATTTATCGTCACGTGCATAACAACTAAATAGACAATTAAAAAAAAAAATTTTCCCTTGCTAATGCAGCAGACGATTGGACATTATCCAAAAAATATTAAAATACAGTAAAAGATATGATCCTCAAACTGTTTTTTTTACATCAATTGTATACATTGATCGTCGTACTTTATATATATATATATATATATATATATATATTTGGCATTAATTGCATACATTGACCGTTGTATTTAATTTGAATGTACTCCGTAGCGAAGTGCGGGTTTTCAGCTAGTTCAACACAAAGGAACTCGAGGCGCGCTGCGGTCGCGCGATCTGCGTGGAACTCTGAAGACGCGCGTTCTGACTCGCCTCTAGTAGAAGTGAGCGTTGTATGTGTACGCAAGCATTTGATCAGTTGCATTTTATCAACGCGCGATGTAACGTGCGTTAGAAAACGCGCGTTGCAACGATCTCATGTGTACATAGCCTTAGCCCTTGTGCAGCAAAACATTGACCTTAGCGCTCCAAACCAAGCCAAACCTACGCAATAGGTCAGTAAGAGCAACTGAAATATCTAATTCACACAGACAATCTAAAACTCCCTCTAAATTTACATTATGAGTTGCGATTTTAAATTTTTAATTTAATTTAATTTTTAATTTTTTAAATTCTTTGATTAAAATTTAAATTTAAAGGTATTATTTGCATTTCTTTTTAAACGAAAACTGCCCCAAAGTGTAAAATTTCTTTCTCTATTGTGGAGTACAATTTTAAAATAAAATCTTTCAATCCAAGTGGGCAATCCTTGGACACATTTTCTCCATAGGTTAACATTGAGGTGAGCGAATCCAATAGGGTTAGTACATAGCAGCCTTAAATAATGAATAAACTAATAGATTTACTGGACAATTACAAATCTCCAGCCGAAGCGGGCTGCTCTTGTTGCTCTCATGGGATATTCGAACTTCTCACAAATAAATGATTCTGATCCCAAGAAAGTCTAAAGACCAGTTTGATCTTGTTATTTATTGCATCCGTTGCACTGGATGTGACCATGTTTGGCTCCTAGGGCTCATCAGGTTGTGACCCCACCGGTGGTTGCAGACCGCAGCAGACGACCACCCGCCACGTACTGATCCTTCCAAGCACCCGGGCGCCCCCCACCCCAGGCTTACAGAAGCACCTAGAGGGGAGCGAGAGTAATTTATCTACCTGTAATTCGTGAGTATTCGGGCGAGGTTGACTAAGAAAATCGTTTTGGGTTGGTTTTGTTCATTCTGCGTATTGCAGTACCCAAATAAATTTGGAGAACTTCATCTTAGTGACACATGTCCTGAACTTATTTATACAGAAGTTTTATATCATATCAGTAAAGTGTTTAGGTGCATAAAACTGGTTCCCCTTTTATATTAATTACTGTAAGATGGGGTTACTTTGTGACGGATTTTAAGATATTTCCTGTGCCAGCCAATCAGTTTTAAAAGCAGCCCAAAACGAACAATTGCAAAACGTTGGTACATCCTTTCCTTACGTAGTAATGTATTGCGCTAATCTGGATCTTTAATTACCATTGGGAAATTAAAGTTAAAATACGTCACAAAGTTGCCCCGCCGAGTGGGGTTACTTTGTGACATATGTGTTTTCGCCTTGAAATCCAAGAGGAAAAATTACTTCACACAAAGTTAGACAGTAAAACGCTTGTCAAAAGCTTGATACACATTTATATATACCTATTACAAATATTGGATAGCTTTATCTATATCTTTGACATCAAAGACAAAGATATAGATAAGCTATCCAATTATAGAAAGAGCATTTCTGCTCTTTCTATATTATCCAATATAGAAAGAGCAGAATGTGCCGAAAGTGAGGAAATTTCTCTCTCGGCACATTCTGCTCTTTCGGATAGTTTTTTTTTTTTTTTTCCAGATAGTCAATACTTCTTTTCCTCCAGAGGTATTTTAGAGGACGGAAAAGTGCAACAGCGAGTGGCTGGAGGAGGTGGGTTGACTTTGTGTGTGTGTGTGTGTGTGTGTTTGTTTTTTTTTTTTTTTGTGACAGTGTCAATGTGTCACAAAGTAACCCCGTCACCATTAGATATTTAGGTTATGTTCTTAAATGTCTCGGAAATATCACTACACAAAAGTTATATTGCTCCACAATCTAACCAACATATTGACGATAAAAAGTAATTACCTGTGGTAGTTGGTTGTATAAGGCTAGCCTTCATTACACAACGTTTCCGAAGTTTGAGTCAATAGCTTGACAACAAGTTTGAACAATGCACTGGCCATAGAAAGACAAATCGCGAGCAGAAGCTTCGGACACTGGCCATTAGGTGTCTCTGGAGGTCGGACAAGCTGTTAGCGCTGTTCTTTTCCTTCCCGGTATCATAGGCGCGGCCCAAGATCTGAAATAGAAAAAAATTACTATGTGTCACAAAGTTACCCCTGCAGTCACAAAGTGTTACGGTATTTTTAAATTTTTAAACCTCAAAGCCTTTATATGGCTTAAGTTTAAACTTAACAAGTTATTTTGCGGTGGTCTGTTTATTCGTTTATTCGTTATGTTTATTCGTTTCGAATGTTCAAATAACTAAAATGTTCAACTCAATAAGGCTCATTGCTGGGCTTGTGAAATTTCAATGTTCTACTGTAAAAAATCGTCATATTGATTTGCATCTTTGTTATGAATGACGTGGGTATACTGAATCACGAAAATTGTTAATTAGGTTTAGGTAACCGTAATACATGTCCACACAACTGTAATAACCTCCTGGTTCGAGATGGAAAGTCGGCTATCTAGGACCTCAAATAGTACTTAAATTAAAAGAAAAAAGAAAAAACCCTCTGATTGATTTTTTTAAAAAAGAGCATTTCCTTTTTTCTCATGGTTTTAAATAGTTATGCATCTTCAAGGTCAAGGTAGTAGGGTTTACGTAGTTGCTAGCAATGCGAAACATTGTACCGCTTTCACCTCCGAGCGGATAGTAAATTAATAAACTTATAGTAATTTTCCGAAGTAAACGAGTTGCCAAACATGAATTTAGAAAAATTGCATGGCTGCCGCCTGGATCCTTGATCGGTCCTAGCCGTGAAGCTATCCGTAGCTTCATTGTCCTAGCTTTGGCCTGCGAAGAAAATTCCGTTTCCCCGTAGAGCTGGGGTGAATCGATAACAGCGTATTAAAGGGCAGATACCTTGACGATGACTTTCGCTAAAATGAAACGGAATGACCGCTTCCAATCATGAGATTGGGTATTGAACCACTGGCGCCATTTATAGGCAGGGCAGGGAACCAAAAACGGTTTCCCTAAAGGGAAATAATTATGAAACTTAATTTTCATCGAGGTTAAAAATGAGTTCGAATTCTGACCCTAGTGTGCCAGTGAAAACAACTTGTTGATCTATTTGAAAACGTATAAATACAGGGTGCGTCAGAACGGACTCTCACATTTCTGAAAGTCACAAGTGAGGGAGTTGGGGGGGGGGGGCGTGGGATGTGGTTACAGTTCGGGAGGATTTTCTTGTTGTCTGTAGACACTATGAGCTGGTCCGGTGAACATCGCGGTTTCGTTATCGAGGCGTTCTTAATAAACATCGGTTCCGTGATCATTTCCGTGAGAGGGCACTTAAGACGTGCTTCTGGCTCTATGCATCTGATACTGTTCCTGATCGAAAAGCAATCCTGCGATGGCTTTCAAACGTGACAGCAAGAGGGTCTGAATTACCAAGGAAATTAAATGGTCGTCTTTGGAACATTATAACACATGAAAATGCGCAGCGAGTCCGCAAGTCCGCTATTCGTTAGGAAGTTGCCGCCTTTCCCCTGGAGATGACCAACAGAATGATGTAAAACTTTAGAGAACGACTTTGGCAGTGCATCGCAAATAACGGGCGTCACCTGAGTGATGTTATTTTCAAAACCTAGTGGAAAAAACTAGATTATAAGTACTTTTCGAAAATATAAAACTTTTTTTTTTCCTGTACATCGTTTCGTTCGTTTTTTATTACCCTTTGAAATGCGTTAGTCCATTCTGCCGCACCTTTTATAAGAATGTTTCTTTTTCTGAAATCAATGATTATACCCTTCACGGCTGGGGAAAAAATATTTGGCTATCAATGTGCTATTCGCTTCTCCCATCTGCTCTGATGGTTATTCCTGAAGAACGACTACCCACATCGAAAAAAAAAAACATCAGGTAACTGCTTCCTTGCTCAGAGATTATGAGATGAAATTTGCAAATCTGAAGGCGGTGTATCAGCAGTCATCGCATATCTTCAATCCCATCAGTGTTAAGCCATAGCTATACAAATATACTGAGGAGAAAATGTCCCGTATTCGGAAAGTATATTTCTTATCACAAGTCAGCAAATGTTTACTTTTTAACTCCGCTCTTTCCTTATAAAGGTAGACATTAAAGTACTGAATCGTAGTTTTAAAATTTTGAATTTTTTTAAGTGGTTCATTTCTCGTAGAGCATTGAGTTATTAAAGTGCTCCGCTACAAAATTAAGATTGCTTGTAAAAAAGGGTAAATTAAAGTTAAAAGATTTTTGAGAAACATTGCATTTAAGGTTCTAATACATAAATAGAATTTGCAAACATGCATTTGCAAATCAAGGATTAGAGGTATACTGAGAGGAAATTTCCTCATAGTTTAACTATTGGATTCAGGATCTGCGAGGTCATCTGATGTACCACCTTACCACCCTTTCGGCCTAAATCATAATCATTTATATTGTATTTTTATTGATAGTTAAATTTTTGTCTAAATTACTGTGAATTTTTAAAGTCTTTTTTCAGTGTAACGTTTTTCGACCTTACTTATAATACAGTAACCACCGCTTATAGTGATCACTGGTTATAAGAATCAACCGTTTATAAGAATCAATATCGCGAAAACAAAAACAAATGAATTATTTCCATGTTAAAATTTTCGCTTTAAAGAATCAATCCACCGGTTTTAAGAATCAGTTTACACTCTTCGCTTTCCTTTCATTTTTCCAAAAAAGCTACTTAAACCCTCAAAAGGCACGAAGTTCTTTCTTTTTTTTTTTAAGAAAGATTGATAAGATGGGATGGAATATAGTCGTAAAATTCACCCCTTTCTTTATTAGACATAACATAATAGTTTCCCCTTAAACACTTTACCACAACACTGTCCTATTAGCTTCGGTAGTGCATCGGTAGTGTCCCTATTCATCTCACAGACATAGAAAATTATAGATTCGACACTACTCTCGATCATTATGGACATTTTATATTCCCCCTTCTCCCCTCCCCCATGCTGATGGGGAATGAACTTGCACTTAAACAGCATCGGGAGTATCACCATTCATCTCTGTGACCTCGAAAGCTATTGATTCGACATTACTCTCGGTCATTTTGGACATTTTATTTTTCCCCTTCTTCCCCCCCCCCTCCCCCTAATGGTGGTAGGAGGTTGAACTTGCATTTAAACGTCATCGGGAGTGTCCCGATTCGTCGCAGAGAACCTGAAAACTACGGATTCGAAACTATTCCCGGTCACTTTGGATATTTATATTCACCCCTTCTTCCCTCCCCCCTATGCTAATGGGAGGCTGAACTTGCACTTAAACGGCATCAGAAATGTCATTATTCGTCTCAACGACCCCGAAAACTATGATTTTGACATTACTCTCGGTCATTTTCAACATTTCATATTCACTCCTTCTTCCCTCCCCTCTCTCCCCAATGCTAATGGAGACTGAACTTGCACTTAAACGGCATCAGAAATGTCACTATTCGTCTCAGCGACCCCGCAAACTATGGTTTTGACACAACTCTCGGTATTATAGACATTTTATATTCACCCCTTCTTCCCTCCCCCCCCCTCTCCCGTATGCTTATGGGGGGCTGTGCACTTAAGCGGCATCAGAAATGTCACTATTCGTCTCAGCGACCCCGAAAACTATGATTTTGACAATATTCTCGGTATTTTGAACATTTTATAATCACTCCTTCTTCCCCCTCCCCCTCCCCAATGCTGATGTGGGGGCTGAACTTTCACATAGACGGCAACGGGAGTGTCACCATTAATCTCAGCGACCCCGAAAACAATGGATTCGACACTTATATCAGTCGTTTTCGATTATTTTTACATGTGACCCCTGTCCCTCCTATGGGTGCTAGGGGTGTCTTCCCCCCCCCCAGTGTTTCTTTCCAGATTGTAAGTGATATGTGTCTCAAGTTTGGTTGAAATTGCTCCAGACGTTGCATAGTGATGCTGGAACATACACACATACACACATACATACATACATACATTTTTATATATATAGATTGATATTGAACCCTTCTTCTCTCCCCCTCCCCCCTATGCTAATGGGAGGGCTGAACTTGCACTTAAACGGCATCAGAATTGTCACTATTCGTCTCAGCGACCCCGAAAACTATGATTTTGACACTACTCTCGGTCATTTTAGACATTTTATATTCACCCCTTCTTCTCTCTCCCCCCTCATCCCCAGTGCTAATGGGGAAAACTATGGCGCGCGAAAACTATGGTTTTGACATTACTCTCGGTATTATGGACATTTTATATTCACCCCTTCTTCTCTCCCCTCTCCCCCCTATGCTAATGGGATGGCTGAAATTGCACTTACACGGCGTCAGAAATGTCACTATTCGTCTCAGCGACCCCGAAAACTATGGTTTCGACACTACTCTCGGTATTTTGAACATCTTATATTCATTCCTTCTTCCCCCTCCCCCTCCCCAATGCTGATGTGGGGGCTGAACTTTCACATAGACGGCAACGGGAGTGTCACCATTAATCTCAGCGACACCGAAAACTATGGATTCCACACTTATATCAGTCATTTTCGATTATTTTTACATGTGCCCCCTCCCCCCCCCCCTTATGGGTGCTGGGGGTGTCTTACCCCTCCAGTGCTTCTTACCAGATTGTAAGTGATATGTGTACCAAGTTTGGTTGAAATTGTTCCAGGCGTTCCAGAGTGATGCTGGAACATGCACACATACATCCATTTTTATATATATAGATTAGGTTCCTCAATAACGGTACTGCGGAAAGCAAAATTTCAGCGTTGTCGCAAGTTAAAATTTTGGCAGCGCGCCAAACCCAGTAGCAGTAAAACAGTTAAACAGAAAAGTACCAAAATGCGTCAAGAAAGAAAGAAAAAAAAGAGGTAAGCAATGATAAGTAATCCTACGTTAATAACCTTCGGTAGTTTCTTTAGAAGAGACTACCTGAAATATATATACGTACATATTTTTTAAATGGTACTCCGCAATAGAGAAAGAGATTTTACATATTGGGCATTTTTTCTTGAAAAAAAAAACGAATATTTTAAAATTTAAATTATACGGGGGAAAACTGCTGCAGTGTGTTTTAAGCGCTCATCCATTCCTTTGGTGGGAAAAATTTGTAAAACGAATCCTGTTGTAGGGTGCAGAAAAGTTCAGGCTATCTGAAAATACCATTTTTATTGGATTTTCGGCATTTATGTAGCTGTAAATAGTAGACAAATTTTCTCCATAGATTGGCATTTAAGTGAGCGAATGCGATAGGGTTAGTACACAGCAGCCTTAAGAGTGCAATCTACTCGACTACTGTGACCGAGCTCTAGATCTCAAAAGTTGATGTGTCTGAGTGGTCATTTTCAAAACATTCTCGATTCATCTTATTTTAATAACCGTTATTCTATTGATTCTTATACTGAAAAAGAATTCCTGCACTATTCTCTTTCTCTGCATTTCTAGACATTATTGCTTCATTAGACAAAAATTGCTAATGAGGGGCAAATCCAAACAATTCCAAGTTCTTTATTTTGTTTTAGAGGATATAGAAGCAAACTATTGATGATCAAAAATATCAGTGGACTGATTTTCATTGACTCAATAAGATCGTTCCAACGGCGGATTAATGTTTAAGAAAAGAAAGCAACACAATGAGGAAAATAAACTCCTTTTTTAATAAAAAAAAATATGTCTACTATTTAATATGAGTTGTTTTTCAGTCCGAGAGGATATTTAGAAGCATCACAGCCTCCTAAAAGAATATTTCCGACTCATTTTTATCAGAGATGATTCGTGGACTACATACCGTATAATTCGGGATCTGTGTAGGAGGAATTAATTTACGGATGCAATTGAGCACTGCGTAGTCCTCAGAACCTACGAAAGCTTCAGGATGCATGTCGAACGACATACCTTACGCCACTTGTGGCGAGTCGTTGGCCAAAAGTCAAAGGTACGGCTGGATCGCCGACTTTGCGAACGGGTCGAAGCCCCGGTGACGTTACCAAAATTTTTGGCGCTCGGGAGCGGAAAATCGATCTTTTCGGTTATACTCGCCAACGAATATCCCCGATTTAACAATTAATTCTTGGCCTGAGCTACGAGTTGTTGTATTTTTTCCCCCGGATTATATTTATCGAAGCGTATAAGTCTCGATCTCCACGCGTGAATCAAAACGGGTTGTCGACCGTGCCGATATCTCCTGTTTTTTTGCAATCGCTTGTGGAAAAACCGATGGCGTCATTTTCTCCGGTTTTTCAGATCATTCGGGGCATGTGTAACAGGGATTTATTTTTGGATCAAAATGAGCATTGCGTAGGCCTCGGGGCCTGCGATAACTTTAAAATGCATGTCATTCGGCGGCCCTAAAGTCCCTATTGTCCAATTGGTGGCCGAAATAGCGACGTCGGAGGTACGGCGGTATCACCGAATTCCCGGACGTGTCGGAGCCTCGGTGACGATATATCCAATTTCTTTTTTTGCGATTGGGATCGAAAAAATCGCTGTTTTTGTTTCTATGTCGTCACCGAATCTCCCGATAGAACGGTTAATTGGTGACCTGCGGCCCGGAGTTTTATTGTTGAAAGAAACTTATCGAGGCGTACATGGAATAAGACGATTGTCAACCGTCCTTTCTCTCTCTCTCTCTCTCTCTTTTTCTTTCTTTTTTTTTCGATCGTTAGAGGAAAAAGCGATGACGTCACTGATTTTGCCGGTTTTCGGGACGTAAGTAACGGGTATATATTTTCAGACCAATTGAGAATTTCGTAGGCCGCTGGGCCTACGAAAGCTTCAAGATGCACGTCGAACTACATCTCTAAAGCTAATTTTGGCCAATCGGTGGCCGAAAAAGGCAATGTCGAAGGTTTGGCAGGTTCACCTACCCGGGGCCCTTCCGAGCCCCACTGCCGGGGATTTGTTTTCGAGGCAAATTTATGAGTACGTAGATCTCGGTGCCCAACCAAGACACAAAATGTAGTACAAACTGTGTCCTGAATCACTTCCTACTCAGCTCTGAATTACCTCTTCTTAATTTCAGCGCTCATTTACCCTTATATCAATCAGTTTTAAGCAAAAAAAGTAAATAATGACGGTACATAATAACTTTGTGTCAACATTAATTTACCTAAAAGATTTTTTTTGGTACTTTGAAATGTTCTAACCTGAATTCATTATTCCTTTCGTGTTTTGAAGGCATATACATACATATACAGGGTGTCACAAAAAAAAGTTACCACTCTCCACTGGCTGGTAAAACGCTGAATTTTATTTTTGTTGCAGATTTAACGGTTGAGAACTAATGGCCAAATCCAGATTAGGTTTTGAAGACAGAATGTTTGTGTTGAAATGCTACTGGAAGTGCAAAAACGCTGTGGAAGTGCATAGGTGATTTCGGAGAGAATTTCACTCTGATCCGCTTAGGAGAATCATCATAAGACGAATTAGAGATAAATTTGAAGCAAGTGGAACTGTTCAGAATGTTTAGAGACAACGTTCTGGAAGAGCAAGATCATATACTGACGCAGACATGGAAGAAATGGTGTTGGAGATGTATCTTCTACAGGCAAGAACATAACTTCGAGTAACAATTCCAAAGGATACTGTCCTTCGCATTTTGAAGCGATTTAAGTTGAAAAGTTACACACCGACTGGTCTTCTTGAATGACTTGTCTTCTTCACATTTCTCAAAATACCACTCACAAAACTCAATTATCCTATCTGAATCTTCTTTGTTGAAAGCTTGTACTAATTTCGGTATCCTTTGGAGTTTTTACTCTACTGCACACTTCTACCGCGTTTTCGCACTTCCAGTAGCACTTTAACAAAAACTCTCTCTCTTCAGAACTTAATCTGGATTCGGCCATTATTTCTCAACTTTTAAATCTGCAACAAAAATAAAATTCAACATTTTACCAGCCAATGAAGTATGGTAACATTTTTTTGCGACACCCTGCATATGTGTGTGTGTACACCGATGATCCCTTTATTCACTCCTTTGTTTTAAAATCTCATATGCAACAGAAAAAGGGTGGACATCACTAATGGTCAAAATCCGCCTTAGGATCTGTAGAGCCTAAATTAGAAAGTTTTAGCTCCAGAATCAGGTTTTTTAGAATTCTAAAAGCATAACCATAGTGCAAAACTTAGGAAAAGTTTTAAATTTATTTAGTAGAATAGAAATCAGTGAAATTGTGTGATAGTACAAATGAATTAATGTACCTAAATAAATTTTGAAATATACAGAAGGTCGTTCGCACTTTATGGAAATGATTTTGCAATTTATTTTTGTCGTTTGCATTTTGAGATAAAAATTTGGCAACTTCAGAATAATCGTCTGCTACTATTTTTTTCTGATTGGAATGTAAAATAAAAGATTTATTTTGAAAATGACTCCTAAAATTGATAGATGGCTCGAAGATTACGTAACTGCGCTTTCCGAGGAGAAATATCAACAAATTATAAAGCGATGTAAAAATCGCTGTTATGGCATTTTAAAAGAAGGTATTTATAATATATTGAATTCGATGCCGGTCGCTGACAATTGGCAAAGGCGTCGAGCTAGTGGTCTGAGGGTCGCGGGTACGATGCCGGTCGCTGACTAATCCGCCACCGTGTACACTAATGGCGGCTGGTGCATGTAAAATCTGTCGGCTCGTAAAATCTGTCGGGTCAAGTGTTCGGCCTCACAAGGAGAAAAAACGTCTAACTGAAAGTAAAAATGAAAATATGGCCGCGAAACCTCATCCTAAGACTATTCGAACGCAGGTAAATATCAAGAAAGTGAAATTTTTTATCCTAAAAGAAAATCCACCGACTCAAAGATCCATTGCATCGAAACTAGAAATGTCTTCTAGCATTGTAAGTAAAATAATTCATAAAGATTTGAAGTTAAAAAAGGTGTTTAAACCTAAATTTCATCTGATTTTGCCAAAGAATATTGCTGAAAAAAAAAATCGTAGAAAATTATATGAAAAACACCTAGCTGCTGAAAAATAGAAATTTGTGGTAACACTCGATGAGGCATGGGTGTATTTAAGTGACTGTAATAAAAAAAGATCAATTTTCTATTGTTCAACTGACGGGAATGACCGTACGAAATGGCTTCGTCAGTGTACAGAAAAGTTCCCAAAGGGATTCATGATAATTGCAGGATTTTGTTACAACGGAAATTAAAAATTTAAAAAAGTCTCAAGTAAAGCCAAGATTAATTCACTCTACTATCAGCAGACTATTTTATAACCAATTTTTGAAGAAGGTAATTCCAGTTTTATATGGAAAGGACATTGATAAATTTGAACTTCATATGGACAAAGTCTCTGGTCACACGTCGAAATCAACTGCCGCTTGTTTAGCAAAGAAAGAATCAAAAACAGGAATGAAGTGTATCCCATTTAATGAAATACCTGTAAAATCACCTGACGTTTCTCCAGTGGACTTTTGCGCTTTCGGTTTATTAAAACGAGCCTTAGGAAAACGGCATCCAAGAACACTGAACGGACTTTGGGAAACGGTCCAAGAGGAATGGGGTTCAATAAATACATGCATATAAAGTCATAAGTAAACAAACAGATTATGCAGAACCTTTATAATACAAAATTTCGTAGTTAGTTTGTCAGATATTCAGTGCAGTAAAAACAGTGAACAACAGTGTCATAATTTTAACAATATGATACCCATGATACAAGTAGAAAAAGAAAAAAAAATTGCTTGAAAATCGGGACTATGGTTCCCGGAATACAGATCTTTTTTTAAAATTTTATATACGATTAACAACCAGATTTATTAGGTTTGTAAAAAATTTTGACTGACAACCGATGACTACGTACTGATTATCCCTTTAAAGAAAAAAAATTAAAAATTCAGGCAGTCTCTTTTAACGAAACTACCGCGGTTTATTAACGTAGGATTACTTATCGTTGCTTACCTCTTTTGTGTGTTATATGTATCTATATATATGTACATATGTATATATGTACAAATATGTATATCAAAATTTTGACGCATCTTGGTACAGTCGAACCCTGTTATAGTGAACCCGGTATATAACGAACTCCCGGATATAACGAACGAAAATTTTAGTCCCGCCGTTTTCCTATTGAATTTAATGCTATTTTATCCTTTTATAGCGAACCTCCGAAATCTTAAGAATTGGCTATAACGAACATTTTTTTTCAGTCGACAACTGAATTTTTTAAAATTTTTAAACTTTTTAAGAATGTTGAAGATACAACGAATGTTGAAGAAGCAAAGAATGTTGAAGAAGAAGATTTACCTATCGCGATGTGGATAGAAAAGTACAAAATTTCATCATTCTCAGATTGTGGCGTGCAATTGTTCGAAACGTGTGATGATGAAGTCATTACATGTGAAAATCCGACTGAAGAAGATATTGTGGAAGAAATTAAAATGAATAATTCTGAAATCGAAGATTCTGCCTCTGATGCTGATGAAGAGGAGCAGCACATAAAGGACGAAATCTCCACATCTCAGATGCTACAGCAGCGATGAGTGCAATTGATAAGTTTTTGTCTACACAAACAGTGGAAGAAAGAGTGTTGGAGTCATTTGATGTATTGGACAGAGAAATTCATAAAATGTTTTTGAAATCGGCATCACGTCAGCAGAAGATTACCGATTATTTCTGTATCAAAACAGTGAGCAACAATTAAAGATAAAATCAATTTATTTCCATTTGTCTTCATTTTTAGTTAATTTAATTAGTATTGTGTCAGTTTAATGTAATCGATTTTAGTCAATTTAATTCATTAATGATCATTTTTAAAAGATTTTATCATTCCTTCAATACACCATTATTGAATATACATAGCAACTAAGGAGTTATACATTTTGTGAACTGTAACATTTTTCTTAATGGTTCGGATATAGCGAACCACCGGATATAGCGAACAAAACATTTGGTCCCTTGAGGTTCGTTATAACGGGGTTCGACTGTACTTTTCTGTTTAACTTGTCCAAACGATAGACTGGGTTCGGTGCGCTGCCAAAATTATAACTCGCGAGGACGGACGGTTTTAGCGTCTGAAATTTTCTTTTCCGGAGGACCATTATGGAGGAACGTAATCCTACGTTAAAAAAAAGTAGCAAAAGATTGAAAGGTTAATTGCAACTACAGGGTGGCTAATAAATACTGTAACACTCCAAAAAATAAGAGTTAATTTTAATCTTTTGGAAAAACAATTTATCTATCTATTTGTGTGATTGGCAACTTTTTGTAAACGCAGACAATTTTTGTTTAAAGTAAAACATGTAGAATATTTTTAAAGATGGAAGCCAAAAGGTTAATGGTTAAACAGCTTTTTGATCGCGGATTTTCTGCAGGTAAAATATTTAAGCAATTAAAATGCCTTGGTTTTAATAGGACGTTTATATATAGGACTATAAATCGATTATTGGATACCAATAGCTGTAAAGATCGACCAAGGTCCGGTCGTCCACGCACTGTTCGTACAAAAGAACGTATCAAAAGAATTCGTGAAAAGATACGAAGAAATCCACAACGTTCTGAAAATAAAATGGCTGCAGAAGAGAACATCAGTCGCAGAACTATGCAACTTATCATAAATTAAGACCTGGGTTTTCGCCCTTATAGCAAAAGAAAAGTTCAAGGTTTGACTACTGCACAAATAGTAAAAAGGTTACAAAGATGTAAGAAATTGCTGAACCGGCACGGTAGCAAAAGTGTTGAAAAAATAATTTTCTCTGATGAGAAGCTGTTTTGTACAGAACAAAGTTATAATGCTAAAAAGGATGCTGTATATTCAGCAACCTTCGAGGATATACCTGAAAATCTTCGAACTGTTAAACGCTTTCAGAACAAGAATTCTGTTATGGTTTGGGCTGCAGTGTCACACAATGGAAAACTGCCTCTGAAATTCATCGATAAAGGGGTAAAAATCAATGCTGAATATTACAAACAGGAAGTATTGGCTACACGTTTATTACCACATGCTAACAGATTGTATCCCAAAAAGAATTGGATATTTCAGCAAGATTCTGCACCGCCCCAACGATCCAAAACAACACAGGAATGGCTCCATGCCAATTGCCCGAAGTTTATCAAGCAAGAAGATTGGCCACCTTCTTCACCAGATCTAAATCCTTTAGACTATTCCATTTGGGGGATTTTAGAGTCTAAAGTAAATGCTAAGCAGCACAGAAGTTTGGACTCCCTCAAAGCTTCCATACGGAGTGAATGGGACAAATTACCTTATAAAATGATTCGTGCCGCAATAGGACAGTGGCGTAAGAGATTATCTTTAGTAATCGATAAAGATGGCGGTCGATTCGAGTAAAATTATTTCATGGTAAACTTTCATGTATAATGTTCATAATATTGTTGTATTTTCCATTTTCTATTTCATCTGTGTGTAATTAAATGATTCGATATTTGTCACAGTATTTATTAGCCACCCTGTACAATATTTTTTTAAGATTTCGTTACTACCGTCTGAGAGCTGAAATAACCTTTTCGAAACGCATGTCTCGATTTTCTGTTCCGATGCGGATAGTAGGAAATCTCAGAAACTGTGTAATTGTTATAATATGCGCTAAATATTGGTTGCTATTAGATTGCTTGATTATAATTTACATTAATCAGTTTATAGGCTTATTTCTTTGTGAGGTCACTTTCTCAGGATGTTATTCTTATGCATATCGTTTATTTATTTCGGTGCTGCTGGATATTTTCCACCATGCCTTTTTGTGTCTTATTTGTCTATGAAAGGCCTCACATCGAACCGATAGATGTCTATTTTGCTTCCATTTAAGACTCAGGGGGGGGGGGGGTTTTTACGTTACTCATATCATCACACCAAAGTGACAGATTAGCTCCTCTGTCACATTCCAAGTAAATATTGAACAAACACGGTAGTGCCACCCAGAGACTTTACGGGGTCTGGGGCAAACTTCTGTTGGGGGCCCCAAGAAATCTGATCAATCGAATCATTTTTTTTATTTGGGGGGGGGGGGCTTTTTTCAGGACATTATTTTGAATTTTGAAGTACGGTACAAGTTTCATAATTTTCTTTCGGGGGAAATCTAATAAATAATTTTTTTAAATTTTCTTGGGCCCCTCCGGAATTTGGGGACCTGGGGCAAAGTGGCCCAGTTGCTCCCCCCCCCCTCTGGGCGACCCTGAAACACGGTGATGACGAGGCGGACCATTGCAAAGTGTGACTTTGAATGACTGTATTAAATTGGTTTTAGCAGCTAGAAATGTGAAAACCTTTTCAGATCAAACACAAAAATCTTCTCAGATTAATCACAAAAATCTTCTCTTTCAAAAGATGAGTTTTAAAATTTTCAGAACCGAAAATATTTGGGCGATACAAGGTACGCGTTTGCCCCGCAGAGACAGAGTAAGTGCGTATCAAGCCTTTATCACCCTTTTTTTTTTCTGCAACGATGTTGGGGGTAACGGCAGAGTTTCACTGGTGTAAGTTAAATAAACACGTGACACTTTATTACCACCCGTGGATGTTATGTTTGTCTCTGACGTACTTCTCGATGCCTATCAGGTGATGGTGTCTTTCCCATTGAAGTATTCCCGTAGAAGGCTGTACTACAAGTTCAAAAACCTGAGAAGTAATGAAAAAGGTCCACATTTTCTGAAAAAGCATTTCTGCTAGTACAGTATCTTAATATCAAAAGATACAAATCACAATAATGCCCTACCACTTTTTCGCTTAGCTCTATCATGCGAGGAATTAAGAATACTGTCTTTTGAAGGTAATTTGTTTTCATAATACTAGATGGTGCCACCAGCAAATACTTCTTAAAACCTCGTGGGTTTTGTGTTTATACGAAGGATCCACAGAAAATTTAATGATGTTTTAGATTCATTCAGTTTGGATAATATTGTTATTATGTATCAAAAATGATGTAACCAGTTTTCAGTTTCACCGAATTTCCCTGATGTTATAAATCCGTTTCATCGTCTCTCTAACGTATATAATATTCATTCATACTTCAATATTAGTTACTCGATCGTTTATTAAATTGTATAGACCACTGATCACATAGGAATACTTACTTTTATTTCTAACGTTAAGTAATATTTGGAATTAGTGTAGTTGCAGTAGTCGCACTTATATTTTTTTGCCCGTGTGTATAAACTGTCCTAATTCATCAAACTTGGTTATTTAAACATTACTGATTTTGTAAATTTTTTTTCTTAGAAAGTATACTGAAGATGGTTAATGTATCACAAGCAAGAATGTGCCTCTTGTCTGATAAGTTGCTGAAATTACCGTATTTATGCCACTCTTTAGCTTCAAAACAATTCTTCAGTTACTTAGGAAAATGGGAACCACCGCAAGGCTATGATACTGGAATAACGATCTATAATTCTGCATCTAGTAAAAGAGTTCCATTGATTTTAAAAAGAAAAGACATAGCTACTTGGTAATTTTTAAAAGTGGATAAATGTATCCTCTTTCTTATTTCATTTTAAGATTTTTCAAATTAATATTTCTAATTTTCTGTATAAATTATTTAACTGCATTACAAAATAAGTTTTTCTTTTTTCTAGTTTATAACTTATAGGTATATTTCTGTGTTAATTTCATTCTTTAGTTTGCTAATCACTGATAACTTCATTCCTTCTCTTTCCCAACCTGCATTATTTTTTTCCAAGCTCTGAACCTTTCACATATTAACCATTTAACTTATTTTGTAAACATTCATTGTTTTGGATACCAACATTTTCCTTTCAGTTATGTTGATTCTGTACTGTCTTCCAATACAATGTATTAGATTAGATAAAATTAATGTACATTTCAGTTGCACTGTAACTGTGTTAAAGAAGAATGATTCATATTTCAATGTAAAATATATACATCTATAAAAACTCTTTATTTCCTTCCCATATGTTGTTTTGTATTATAAGTTCAAAAGCCTATTAAGAATTGTGTTTTATATTCTGTAAAGTTGTATTTTATTATTGTTTTATTAATCATAGGTACATGTGTGGACCTACAGTTTATGCTGAGTCTCATATAGGACATGCAAGGTAATTTTCTTGAGGTCTGTTTTCAGATATTTAAAGTTTTCTAAGAATTATTTCAAGATTTTGTCTTTTTGTATTTTTACCATTCATTGACGATTATCTTAATGAATATTGCCCTGTATACCCATGATGATTTTTTTATTATTAGAAAAATAGTGAATTAAAATAGGTATGATAAAATGTTTATAGTGGGGTTTAACTTACCAAAAGCTGGTGAGTATGACCTAAAATAATTGTTTATACCTTTTGTATTCAATTCTCTTTGTTTGAATCTCCCATTTCCTTAGAATAATATGACTTGGAGTGTTAATGATCTAAAATAATTTGTAAAATTTTGATATATTAAAGTGAATTATTTATGCAGAAGTTTTAAATCCTTTCAAAACAGTTCCACACTATTTGAATGAATAACTCATTCTTAAACTATGCAAATTAGATACAGAAAAACACAGATTTAGTTTAGAATTAGTAACACAGATTTAATAATTTACCTATAAGTTAATTTTTAATTATACCCTGTTTCTAAATTTAGTCGGACATTCTTTTCATAATGAATGTGTAGCTTTTATTTAAATGATCTATTTATTTTTAATGCAGCATTCAATATTTAATAGGTAGATTATATTTTTATGGAGGGAAAATGTATATTAATATTTTTATTTCAAAATATTCATATCTTATATAGCATACATATTGAGATGGATTAATAAAGTAAATAATTGTTGTACAATCTCTCATAAATCTATCACTATTATTAATTTCTATGAAATTTATTATATTTTTCTCTGTTTTCCCCCGTAAATGTTATTAAAAATTAATAGTTCTTTAGAAATTTATTCTATATTATAGCTGCTATGTGAAATTTGATATCATTCGAAGAATCTTAGAAAATGCTTTTAATATCCACATCTTGTTACTTCTTGGTATCACAGATATTGATGATAAAATTATTAAAAAGGCCAGTGAGGTATGTTATAGATCTATCCTTTTAATTTTTTAATATTTATTTATTTACTGCTATAACTGTTTTATCTATATATGTTATACAGTTATAAATATGGATAAATGCTGATTTTGTTGAAATTTTACTGTTATAGTATTTATTATTCTAAAATATAACTTGTTGTTTAATCTGAATGTTTTTTAAAAAATTTTACTTCAAAAATATTTCGAATTGAATTTTTGAATTGAAACGAACATTAGCTTTTTAAGTTCACTGTGAACATAGGGTAAAAAACAACAAAATTTACTTTGCAGTAATTTCCTTTTATATTCTTCATTTTAAGAATGTTATAAGTCAAAACAAATAAATGAAACTTTTGATTCTAACTGGCAAAATAATGAGTGAATACATAAAAAAATTATGGAAACAGTATTTATATTGCATGAGTGAAGCATATCTAATAAAAATTTTATATGAATTAGATCTGTTAAAAAGCAAAATAGGCAACATTTGAAATGTGTATAAATTTTTTAACTTAGTCAATAAAACAAATTCAGCTTTTTATGTAAGTATTTTTTGTAAACAAAAGTAACTATTTTTTCATTTTTTTTTTTAAATTTTATATGGTGTCCTGATGATGGAAAAAAAACCAGTTTAATTAGTCATTACATTTTTTTACAATGTTAGTATTAGAGTAATGGAACTTCTATTGAAAAAAATATGATTAGAGAAATGCTGATGTTTTCAAAACTATAGTAACTATGACTAAAGAAATAATTATTTATTCATGAATTTGAGTTAATTAAATATCTTTATATATTCTAATTAAATTGTTAATAGTTATCTGAAGATTTAAAAAAAAATTAAGAAGAAATGGAACTAGCATTTTACACCTAATTATCTAGAAAATTAGAAAAATATATCAGTTTTTCAATTAAATATTCTCAATAAAAAAATATAAAAAAAATTCTAACATGAGAAGTACATTTAGAAAATTTTTTCCCATGTTTTAGTAAAATGTATTAGATTCATTTGATATATTAATGTTGTATTTCTATACAGTTTTAAACTCTGTACTCTGTTTATAAACTATCATAAATATAAACAATTAAATTATTATTTTTTATTGTGTACACTTATGACTTTTGTATATTTTGCCTCTATTCTGTTCTTTAATATTTTTGTAGGGAGGAGTTCATGCTTTTCACTTAGCAAAGAAATATGAACTAGATTTTTTTCAAGAAATGAAAGCAATGAGAGTGTTGTCTCCAACTGCTATAAGTCGTGTATCTGAAAACATTCCCCTTATTATATCATTTTGTGAGAAACTAATAGAAAAAGATTTTGCATATGTTACATCTGAAGGTAGCTTATCTTTATATTGCTTGTTAAGTATTTGTGTCAATTTTTGCTATTGAGTGGGGCAAGAAGTTTTTGATTTTTAAGCTTCTGTGAATTCTACGGAGACATTTTAGGTTGTACAAACAAATAGTTTTTTGTACTGTCGTTTTCAGTAACTGTCTGTACTTGATTTTCACTATCAAATGTATACTTGTGTACTATATGAGGTACCACTGAGTGAGCCAAGGATACTTACTACCCTGTTATGAATATTGCTTAACTTCCTCCTCTTATAAGTTGATTAGTTAAGAAATCTATAAAGTGCATTTATTTAAGGATATAGTACTTATGAGGAAACTTTTATCATTGGGTGTAATCTAAACATTCTGTATTAAATGTTCATGCATCTCAATTTCACAAATTCTGCTTTCACCCTTGTTATGTACACATTGCAGCATATTCAATTAATGCATGTGTTAGAGGAATTTATATTTATACAAGTAGTTATTTTTATAGAAAAAGATTAATTTCTTCTAGTAATGTTTTTCTTATATGTGCAATGCATGTTGGAAATGTTAAGTATCTTAGATGTTAGAGAGCTTTAACTTTATAGTCTTTGATAATGTTTTGTCATCAATAGTCCTATTTGTGGGTAAATATTTTCACATTCTATTTATCCTTCATGTAGCAAGAGTTGACTATATCTCTCTGGAAACAACCAAGTCATACCTTTTTTGTTAATTAAGTATGTACAGTAAGATGTAAATGCTTTACATAAAGAAAATAATATTTATAAAGAAAAACAGCTTTCATGAAAAAAATTTTGATTTCATTGTAGACATTAAAAAGTTACATAACGTATGATATCAAAGATGGTTTTAAAAATTTACTCAATACCATTTATTTAATGATCTCAATCTGCCTTGAGAATGGCCGTGATTGAATGAGATTTTTATGTTCTGAAATTTTTTAAAAAAGTCTTTTGGTTTAAAAAATTCATTTTTTGTATTTTTAACTTTCTTGAGAAACTCTGTTATTTGTATTGTTTTCCTTTGTATCATGGACATATTTATCCTTATCTAAAAACCAAGACATGAGAGTGTAGTTAAAAAAAGTTCTTATTTTAATGTTTTGTATATTCATATTCTTAATTCTTTTCTTTTTCTCACATAGGAAATGTTTACTTTAAGGTATCAAAAAGTGTGACTGCTGATGTGCTCAGGGAAACTCCTGATGATGTCGTATCACATGGGCTGATAGACCCTTTAAAAAGAGATCCAAGAGATTTTGCATTATGGAAAGTTGCTAAGCCTAATGAACCCTTTTGGGAATCTCCTTGGTGTAATGGACGGCCAGGATGGCATATAGAATGTTCAGCTATGGCAAGGTAGGTATATTATTAGTTTACAGTATTAATGTAATGGCTTTTAACTTTTTACCTGAATAGTTTTAAATATAAGAATTTACAATTTTGTTTAGAACTTTATTCACTAGATTTTTATACATGTATAAATACATGATATCTTAAAAAATTTCATAATCTTTACTAGTCCTAATTCAACTTCACTCTTGAATAAAAGGAAAATCAATTGTTTCGTTTTGCAATATTTATTTATAGCCTAGAAAAATTAAAAAACAAAAGAATTTTGTTGTGTACATTTGATCTTTCTCTCCTCTGTCCTCTCTCTCTTTTACAAAAGTTAATAGATAGCATAGTTGTTTTTCCTTGAAGAAGTATGGTTGTAAATCATGTGTTCTATTAATTGTCATTTAGTATGTTTAAAAATAATTTTTATTGGGTAATACATTAATAGAGCATAAAGATGTATGGGGTATGTTTAAGTTATAAACTGTTTAACACTGTTTCTGTGAAGGATAATTAATTTTTGACATAATAATTTAAATGAAGCACTGTTGATTATTTATTTATTTTTTTATTGTCCTTTCTGTGGTGGAAGATATAAAACTGATATGCTACACTAAACAACAAAGAAAAAACTGAATCTACAAGTATTATGTAGCAATTGTTTTAAATCTTAATACTTGAAGGTAAATTTGTAATTACAGGGGAATCTCGATTTACCATTTTTTAAGGAACTGACTGAACTGAATGATAAATGCGGGAAAGTGATAGCTATGAGAACATAACAAAGCAATATGATCGCCAGGGCTGGGTGAAATAAATGACACATATGGGAAAATGATGATTCAGGGAACGATCGATCAAGATTCCACTGTTTTTGGTAAAAACATTAACAAGAAACATGAAGTTTGATGGTAGAAGAAATATCATAAAATAATTAGTTTTTTAGTAAGTTCATTGAAATGTATCAAACTAAATTACATTTTTTTAGTTATCAAATTACTAAGAAGGGATGATTAAGTATAATTTTAACAGAGTTTTGTTTGAAGTTAACAATTATGTATTTTACAAGCATGTTACGGGTATTAAGTGCCTTTCTTTAACAAATAAGTTAACTATTGCTTTGAGTTATGAGTAGACATGCAAAATTGTTTTAAATTTTATGAACTAAGTAGAAAGCAAACCAACTATTTGTCTAGAAAGAACAAATTCAGAAATAGATTATTGATCCTTTTGGTAAAAGATAGATTCTCTAAAGGTTTTCGTATAATTTTCTTTTAAAAGTTTATTGTCTGTATGCATGTATGAGAGAAAATTCTTGATACATGAAGGGAAAAATGTGATGAATCTTGTATCTAATTAAAAACTATATGAGGAAGAAAAATTAATAAACTGTATGAACTATACTATCCTAGTTAAACAGTCATATATTCCAAACAAACAATACTTCATGTTAAAATGTTGCACCATGGAGTTACAGGATTTATGTGTGTGACTGAGTATTTAATATCTAATTGAATGACTTCCTAACATAGTTATTGATTCTTGCTATTTTCCTTTTCTGTTCTAGTAAAATGTTTGGATCAGAAATGGATCTTCATTCAGGTGGCTCTGATCTGTTATTTCCTCACCATGCAAATGAAAAGTCACAGTCAGAAGCCTACCATAGTTGTTCCCAATGGGTCAACTATTGGCTACATGCAGGTTAATTTATTTTATTCATAAAATCACTATATGTAATAACTTTTGCATAAAAATATATCATAGAAACAAATATATTTACTATGGAGAAATAATGTTTAATCAGTCCTAAATTCACTACAGATTAAAATTTTGAACTTAAAGAAGAATTAATATAAAAACACTATAAATGTAATCTTGAATAGTTGTATTGTTGGAAAAAAAAAAAATAGGTCAAAATCACTCAACTCTGTTATAAAACTATTATAAGTAAAAAGAAAGAGAGAGCTGTATCAAATGTACTATAAGTTATTCTTTGTATGATTTTCTCATCATTTATATATTTACCAGTAACTTGAAAGACTTGTCAGTTCAAGCTATCTTAATATATTATATTTGAGGCAGTGAAAGGCAAAGTGTGGTAAGTCTTATTTTGAACTTTTTTTTATTTGAGGGCAAAAATGTAGTCTTCATGTTCACTTTATAGTGGAATTGCAAATAATTATTATTTGCAATATTATAATTATTATTATGAATTATAATTGTTCAATATATAGTGGAATTTTTTGTACTTTTTGCAATACACCACTTGCTTACACCACTTTGCCTTTAACCACCTCATTTATAGATTGATCTAATCTAAGTATATTAAAATATTTTAAATTGATATGACTTAATATATTACTCAATTTTAATATTCCAAAAAAGAGTTTTAATTTTTTATGAAAAAAAATGTTAGATGGGCATTTTATAAAATATTACTGGCATTAAATTTTTTTAGTAGATGAGGAATTATTTAATGAGGGATGAATTGTGAAAGAACTGAAATGCAGTGAAACTTTTCTATGTCTACCACTAATGGTTCTGAAAAAAAGTGGCTGCTTTGTGGGGTGGCCAGCTAGAGACGTTTCAATGTATTTATATTTTGAGATATATTTATTTTTAAAATTTCATTATAGGGCTTTTGCATGTAGATGATGAATTAAAAATGTCAAAGTCCTTAGGCAACACCATTTCAATCAAAGATTTCCTGTCAGAACATGATGTTAATGACTTCCGAATTCTTTGTTTACAATCAGCTTATCGAAAAAGTAAATGAAATATTTTTCCTTCTGTTTGGCTATTATAGAATATCTAGTTTAAACTTGAATTATATATATTTACACAGTGGAATCTCGTTCTATCGTTTTTCATGGTACCGACAAATAAACGATAGATGTGGGAACATAACAAAGCAATATGATTGTTGGGACTGATTGAAATGACACATACGGGAAAACGATGCTTCGAAGAATGATCGATTGAGATTCCACTGCATATATATTTATATATATCATCTATTCTACTGTTATTTTTCATGTTGAAATTTTAAAAAAAACTCAAATGTGAATTAAATTTCTGAGTTACTTATAATCATTATTTTATGTTTTTATATACTTTTATAATTAATTAGAGTCATAGTTGAAGCACAGTTAGTAGCACTAGTACCTTTAATCTTTTTTAAAATTTTATTTAAGAATGCATGCAATTTAATTTGTTTCAAGTTTAATGAAACTTCCTACAAAAAAGTTAAAAGTTATTGAATATCATTCCTTTTATTTATAGGATTTTGTTTTAACCTACCTCACAGTTCAGTGTTTCTCCATTACTTATTATGTGTGTACACATCTTTCATCTATAATATCTGGATTAGATCTTCCTTTATAATTTTAGCCTATTGTTTAAATAGATCATATTTCTTTTTACATATTATATTTTATAATAATACTATGTTCTGAAAAAACTAAATAACGAATTATTTCCCATTTTTTGGCCGTTGGGATTATATTTTATTTTGAAATGTAAATGAATGTTGCATCTTGTTCAGTTTTTGTTTGCTTTTTATCTACGTTCTCCTGCAGCTGCAGTTAAAAACTTTTGAAAGCTAGACAGCATATCATGTTGCCAAGATCAATCTTTTATTTAATATTTTAGCTGTTTATGTGTATTTCATGTATTGTATGCAGCATACTGGGCATCTTAAGCTTGAAGAATAGCTAGAAAAGTAACATCTTACATTGTGTTATCAGTAATATTATTCTTTACTATTATTTAAAATATGGTAAGTTTACTTTTTATCAGAGCAAAATTTTTCTATTTTTTGTAGATAAACTTGTTGCCTGAATGTGCTAGTTTAATTTTATTAATTAATACACTGTTTAATCTGTACACTTTTTTTTTTCTTTTCAGATATCTTTTACAGTTCTGAAACATTATCTGGTGCTAAGTCATTGCATAAAAAAATCCATAACTTCATTAATGAATGTGAGTTTTATATATCTGGGGAACTCAAAGGCTCAATTGTGGATGAAAATAAATTATTATCTAAGTAAAGTATATTTTTCTTTTTAAATTAGTGGATTTCTAGATATTAGACCTCTGTAAGCTTGTCTTGGTAGAGAGAGGAGCAGATAGATTAGTGTGAACTTTTATCAGTGTTCATATATGAGCCATCCTAATTGGCTTCTTTTTGCCTGCTGATTTGTGTGGCTCATACTACCCTCTGGCTGCTCCTGTGGGCCTGGGGTGGAGGCAGGGCCTTTTTATCGCATGGGCAAATCGAGACTTTGTCCAGGGCCCCTGATGCTAGGGGATCCCAAAACTGTCCTCTTTAATTTTCTAAAATAGGTAGGGTGCCAGATAAGTGAAAGTTTTTAATTTCACTTTCTGCTTTAGGAAAGATGTTAAACTATCAGGTTGTATCAGACGTACAGCAGAAGGTGAAAGGCATTTTCAATTTGATGTGAAACATGTTTATGAATGCTTCATCTTATCAGCCATACACTAATAGCAAATATAGGACGTGCATGCAGGGTTGTTTAGTTTAAATCATTATTTGAATCAAAATTTAAATCAAACGATTTTTTTAATCCTGATTTTTAACAACTTTTCCTCACACGCTTGGTGTATGCACCTAGTACTTCTAATAGTATAGTCCATGGATAGTTCTTATTTTTATAAATGTTTGTAAAGGGGGGCCCCCAAAATAGCATCTGCCCAGGAGCCCCCAGCGTTCATAATCAGGCCCTGGGTAGGGGTGCCCGGGTTCTTGGAAGGGTTAGTCCATGGGTGGTTGTCTGCTGAGGTCTAATCCCATCAGTAGGGGTTTTCACCCAGGAGAGTCTTTAATGCTATGTCGGGCCCCATCTGTTGCAACAGATTTTTCATATATGCTATGAAATTCTTTAGAGGCATGAATGTGGAAGGATGAAATGAAATTATCATCTCCATATTTTATTTTATGTTTTACGGACACTTTAACATTAATATTTTTGTCCTAATACTATTTGCCAGTTGGATAAAACTTTATTTTTTACACATATTATTATGATAATTATAGCTGTTGTCAACAATTGAACACCTTAGTATATGAAAATATATCACTGAATCATTCATGAATTGAGCTCTGATGTGTTAAACACATCAAAATAAGAACTGTAAATTTTTTTTTCTGTTTCAACATTTTTAACTTCAAATTAAAAATATTTTTTGACCAAAAACTTTGGAAAAAGTTGATAAAGAAATAAAAAAGAAATGTATAGGAATTTTTGTTACTTGAATTAATTCTGAAATAGGGAAGAGATTTTATTCTATGAGTTTTTTCTTAAATAAATTGTCATATTGCTTTTGTTTATAATCAAATAAGAGTGAAAAATTGTATTGTATTACTAGTTCATGATTAAAAATTATGTTCTATATTTATACAGTAGAGTCCCGATAATCCAAAATGATTGGGACCAGACCCTTTTCGGATTAACGAATTTTTCGGATTAAGTGAAATCATTCTTTAAATAAACTTAAATTATATAATAACATGTGATTACATAAATATTACATATTACGTGTGATTACACAATTTATTTTATAAGGTGTGTCTAAACCAGTGGTTCCCAATTGGTGGTCCGCGAGAGCCGTGGGAGTGGTCTGGCACCATTATATAAAAAAGTTTCCAAATGGGATTTTAAAAGCAATATTCATTGGACTAGATGGGCCGAATATATCCTATGACTATCAGGTGTTGAATTAATATTTCTTAAAAGTTTAACATAATTATTTTGTTATTAGAATATGATACATTAGAATGTGAGTACGTTAATCCTGTTTCCCTTTTGCCTGAGGGATATTCTCTAAACCTCCCCACCCCCCTGGAAGGTTCCCCCCCCTCAAGTCAGTGGGGTGTGGTGGTCTGCACATGGTCCAATTTCTGGCTTAGTGGTCTGCAGTCTTCTGATTAGGAACCACTGGTCTAAACATTACCAAATCTCGGGATGAAATAGGTGATAAAAGAGCGGAACGCTGCCTATTACAGTACAGTAGAGTGCAAGATTTTAGATGATCAGCAAATTGTTGAAAAGGTTTTGAAAGAACCTGTCAACGTCTCAGACGAGAATGAAGGTAAAGCAGACGGTGACAGGGAGCAGAGTGTATCCCCCCTAGACGAGGTGGCTGTATTTGATGTAGCGCTACACTACTTAGAGCAACACTCTGCTGCGACCTCAGTGGGCACCCTTTTTCTAACGCGCTGTCGTAATTTGGCTTCAAGGGAGAGGTATCCTTTTCTTCGACAAAAAAATTGAACAGATTTTTTCAAACCAATGTAGCTCAGTAATAATTAGTTCAGTACATTGCCTAATTTTGAATTTTCTTGTAATTTTCAGAAATATACTTTATATTACTTAGTATCACTGTCGTTTTATTGTAACCTTAGTTCTTTTTTGATTTTTGGTTTCGGATTAAGCAGACTTTCGGATTACCGAAGTTCAGATTATCGGGACTCTACTGTATATGATTCTTGTTTGTTAGTTTTTCTAAAGCAAAACTGGATCAAGCACATTAGATAAACAATTACTAGGTCTTTATGTTCCTATGTAACTATACTGAACTATTGTGGGAAAGTGATATTTTTCATAATACATATGTTGTAGAGAATACTTAAGAAAAGTTCTCAATTATTCTTTCTAAATGTATACCTAAGACTATCAAATTATAAAGGAAGCTTTTTTTTAAATTTTGGCTAACATTTCTTTATAGCTTGTATCTATTTAGGAGAATAATATGAATATTTTACTTTTTTTGAAGCTTAGATTATCCATTACTAAAGAGCAAGTCATTAGTTACCTGAGAGACGATTTCAACACATATCAGGCTCTGATGTGCTTAACAGATTTCATTGATGAGGTTAATAAAAGCCTACCATTTTCCACCTCATCTGAGTCTATAAGTCCTAGTGGTGTATCCTGTATTGCCTCCTGTACTTTTTATGTGAATAAAATTTTTGAAATGTTTGGCATTTTTCTATTAACCAAAAAGGTATTTTCTTGTTTGTTATTTAATTAACCAACTGCAATTCCTTGTTGCTTTTAAAGTACTACTTTTATTAAAATGTATCAGTAATTAAGGAATTAAAGTATTTTTTAATGCAATTTTGATACGGTCCTTTGTGCATATTTGTCCTAAGTAAAAATTTTAAGAACATCATCCTTATGCCATTTGTGCAAGCCTTATGAATTTCAGGCTAGTTTCTTAATATCTCTTTTATTCTCTAATTTCCTAAACTTAAAAATTCTTACAACTTCAAAAAATTCTTCTAATTAGATACTTACACATTTTTTTTTCTTAATATAAAGTTTATATGTAGTACAAGGTATTATGTTACTTTATCAATCCAGTAATGACATGATTGTAATTTTCATTGAAATTAGATGATAAAGTAGCGTATTTTTAGCCATGCTTTGGTCTGTTTAATAATTTTGTAGAGAAATTTTTTTACAGAATAGTTTTTAAATTGAATATGTTTTCTTTCATTAAATACTTTAATATAGATATAAGATATATATATATATATATATATATATATATATATATAAACCCAACCATCTTAATAAAATTTGATGATAATTGTGCAATAGAATAACAAATAATAAAAAAATTAATTAATTTTTTTATAATTTTTTTATTTTCTTTCAGTAGTTTTACTGAATACTTAAATTAAAATTCATGTAAACCATTTTTTTATATATATTGTTTCCCAATCCAGCTTTTGGGTTTTTTTTTTTAAATAAGTAATTTAAAACTTCTATTTTTTAATTTTGCAGGAACTTCCAAAGGAGTTGTTATTTGCAGTAGATGCTGTTGTTAGATTTCGAAATAATATTAGACTGCTTGCCATAAATCCTAAAAATATTGGTACATATTTTTTTTACTCTGTATCATAGTTATCTCTTTGTAATCTTTTTTATTGGTTCATAATTTGATATTTTTCCCTAATTGAATAACTTTGAGGAAATAAATAAGCAATACCTGATATACTTTTGTAGAGAATTAATTGAATTGTTTTGAAAACCAAATATTAACTTCTTCAGAACTTGAACATATGAATTTTGCTGTTTTATCTTACTTTTTATTAACTCTAGTGTGGTGCTTGGATTTACAATTGGTTATTCTAGAAAATAAATTTTTTTAAAAGTTTTTTGTCAATAAATTTTCTTATGTATTTTGTTATATGCAGAATGAGCAACTCAGTATTTTGCTACATTTTGAGGGTTAATCAGACTAATAAAACAGGAAAAAATATGTATCATACACATGTGAGAACAACCTTTAAAGATTTTTCTTATCACCCTTCTCTGTTCTGAAAGCTGTAGAGCAGTTGTTCTAAACTCTTGAAAGCTCGTGGAACCTTTCTCTCATCAGAAAAATCTTGGCAAACTCCTTATTCTCAGCTGTAATTGTTCAGTCACATATTATACAGTGTGTGTATATATATATATATATATATATATATATATATATATATATATATATATATATATATATATATATATATATATATGTGTGTGTGTGTAATATCTTAAATATTATACCCTCTATTCTAGCATTTAAATCCCCTTTCCTAAATCCAATCCCCAGCAATATTAATTTATCGCTTTAAAACCCTTAGCCACAGAACTTCCCATGAATCGCATGCTCTTCCATTTCTACATGTGTATATCTCCGAATTCAGGAGTGGGTTAGCATCACGAGCCCCAAAATCTGCGGACCCTACAAGTAAGAGTCACATGTACCTCACCCTCACGTTTAATGTTGAAAGGTGATATTACTTCGGATCCGTCCTTCTGAAATGAATGGATATATTTTTGGCACTCTAATAAATGATTCGACTCGACTGCTTCCAAAATTAAATTTTGTTCCTTTCAGGTTGAGTCTAGGTCCAGCCATGTAAATATGAGTTAGTTTTTCATTTCAGGTTATAGTTTAAGGACGTGATGTAATGGGTATATTACATATATATATATATATAAACACACTGTACAATGTGTTTACTGAGTATTTTTTTACTGTATGCATATTTATTACAGTTCTATATTTCATATTTAATAGATATTTACTTATATTAATATGTTCTAGTAATTCAGTTATATTGCACACTTTATAAAAAGTATGTGTATTATGTATGTTATCCTTTTGATTTATTTTTGTTTATAAATTTAGGGGCTGGTCAGATTACTACAAGTTATGTAGATGATATGTATAAAGCTATGGAGATGGAACTAGATATGATTTATAAGTCACAGGTAAAGAAATATGCTGTTCAAAAGATGTGTATAATTTGAAGCATGATTGCCTCACAAAAATATAACATTTAAAATTGCCTTTTATTTTACTAGGATTTGATTGTAAGTTTTCTATAAAGAATATTTAATGCTGTATATTTGCTCTAAACTGATGAAAAACTTCCTCAGGCTATATTGAGAGGATTGGGTATAAAATAATTGCCGATTACTGCTGCTTAGATCACATACAGTGTGAACCAAAAGTTTGTAAAAATTTTAAAAATTCATAAAACAGGAAGAAATTATGATAAAGGAGTGTGGTTTGCATGAAAGGGCTCACAAGGAAGTCAGATTTTTTCTTAGCAGCAAAATAAAAATTAGTCAAAAAAGTCCCCGGTAGAAGGCACTGACTACCGGAAACACAATGAACAGGACAACAGGACGTTCCATTCATTTATTCTTGCTCTAACAATTGTTCAGCATGACTTCCAGAACATTATACAACACAACTAAGGCGACTCTTAAGAGCTTTATCGTGCAATGATAACATTCTGAAAGCGAATGAGAAATCCTCGTATAGCATGGTCTTTTATTCCAAGATTGATTTGTATAATTCTGTTGAATCTCTCTCAAGTCAGCACCATCTACTGGTGACTTTTTTTTTTTTTGTTGCTGCTAAAAAAAATCTGACTTCTTTGTGAACCCTTTCATGCACACCACACTTCTTTATCATAATTTCTTCCTTTTTTATGAATTTTTAAAAAATTTTATGAACTATTGGCTCACCCTGTAGTATGAGATAGACGCAGTATTTCTATCTACCTCATCTGTACAAGACACAAGATTAAGGAAGTAAAAGGTGGAATAGGGTACTTGTTGAACCACATTACCCTAAAGAGAGATTTGAATTTAAACTACCTGCATGAATAAAAATTGAGGTAGCACATGGCAGATTCAGAACATTATCCAGGTCTTTAAAAAATTGTAGGAACAAATCCTTTCCTAAATAAACCACAGCATGAAGAATGACAATTTTTTTCCAGGTTAAAAATGTCCCCCCCCCCCCCCCCCCCCAAGTGTGAAGGTTGCCGCACATTCTGATCACAGGGACATTCAAAATTATGTGTCTGCTGTAATCACTCCTATAGACATAATTATAAGTGACTACGAAAAAGATAATAGCATAAGTTTAGACTATGCCCAGAGGGGGGGGGGGGCAACTGGGGCACTTTGCCCAAGCCCCCAACTGCCGGAGGGGCCCAAAAAAAATTTTTTTAAATTTATTTATTAGATTTCCTCCGAAAGAAAATTCTGAAACTTGTACCGTACTTCAAAATTTAAAAAAATCTCCTGAAAAAAGGGTCCCCCCCCCCAAAAAAAAAATTAATTATTTGATTAATCAGATTTCTCTTACTACAAAATAGTCTTCTGAAAAATAGTCTTGGGGCCCGCAACAGATGTTTGCCCCAGGCCCCGTAAAGTCTCTGGGTGGCCCTGACTATGCCAGAAAATAGCTTTCTATGTTCAGAAAAAGAAGCTTGATTAAAGAAAAATTGCTTCTGGATGGGTTTCATATCACCACTCAAGTACATAATTTGTACCCTTATGCACATTCTTGAGTCCATAACTTATGTCCTTGTTATGGATCATTTGGAATGTTACTATGTAAAGGGTAGCGTTTTCATTGTCACTGTTGTTGTGAATGGCACTGAAATATCCATCTTGTTCCAGTGATGAGTACCTGTGACTTTCATCTCTTTGTAAAAATGAACGAATCACTGAGAAGGAAGTGTTTTAACACAAGAAAGGGTGTTATCCAAGCTTTAGGTCACTCGTATGTTAACATCAAAATAACTCCATAGTTGTTATTTTCTCACTCCATTTATGTAGTGAAAGTTTATAAATGCTATAAATGCTGCAAACCATATTAAAAAGTAATTGCCATGATTAGCATTACAAGCATCCACAAAGTCTGTTTGAGAACAAATCCTGGGTGAGTCATGGATATTCCTCTGCTGAGTCCTAGGGGTGTTGTATTCTCTATATCAATGGTTCCCAACCGGTGGTCCACAAGAGCCTTGGGAGTGGTCCGGCACTATATATAAAAAAGTTGCCAAATAAATGGGGATTTTGAAAGCAATGTTTGCTGAACTAAATGGCCTGAATATATCCAATGACTATCAGGTGTTGAATTTAAAATTTCTTAAAAGTTTAACATAATTATTTTATTATTAGAATATAATATGTTAAAATGTGAATACGTTAATCCTGTATGCCTTTTGTCCGAGTGATATTCTTAACTCTTCATACCCCAGAAGCCCCCCCCCCCCCCTCCTCTTAAGTTGGTGGAGGATGGTGGTGGTCCGCACATGGTTCAATTTCTCACTTAGTGGTCTGCAGACTTCTACGGGTTGGGAAACACTGCCCTATATGGTGCTCTTGTAATAAAGTAGCCAAGAAAAATTATATTCTGGATGAGCAAATGTCCTCAGAACAAGTGCCTGCCACGTCAGAGTAACAAAAAAAAGTTATGCAGGGGGGTATAAATGAGATGTAAGTTTCACTCTGGTATGCGATTAATTATTTTGCTTCTGAGTATTCCTGCTATTTATATCCTACCATTATATAAATTCCTTAGGAAATATTCGATCCTCAGGTACAAAAATAAAATATTGCTTCTATGATTAAAATTGGTTCTGTAAGATGAATGATATAAAACCATTTCCATAAACAAAAAGAAATAATTAAATCTATGGCTAAATCATGCTTTAAATGCAGTATAAATTTTAACCAAATATCAGATGAATTCAAGAAATATATTACTCTGTATACAAATACTCGGTTACAAATATTTTACTCAGTAAATCAGTAACTACCTAATTGTCAGCCAAATTTTCTGCCTAGATATACTTTTATGGGAGGAGAGAAATGAAAAGTTAAAAATGTTTTGACACAGGCAGTTCATATATATTTAATTATGGATTACAAAGCTTATTTTGAAATAATTTTCTTACTTTGTCCTTTTTTTCTGTTTGTTTCTGACGACTCATATATATGCAACCTATTAGACAGTTCTAAAAACTCTCACATTGGGAAATAAAATGTATGATTGGATAGATGTGTAATTGGATATCACATTTAGTTATGAAATTAATTACTTTCTACTTATAAGACTTTAGAAATGTATTTTTATTTGTTATTTAATGAAATTTAACAATTTATCATAAAATTTGTTATATTTTCTCAATCATGAATTATATCAAAAATATATTTATAGAAATAAACAAAAAAGAGTTTCTCCTCTTTAAAAAAAAAATCTTCATAGGATTGTTAAAATAATTAGGTTTTAATGTGATTATATTGCATATGTTTATGTAAGCTCTATTAGGTAGTTTCCTAGCATTCATTTGGTTGGTGTAAAATTTCAGTAGCAAATTGTGTTTGTATACCAAATATCCTTTTTAAGGTAAACAACTTTCTAAAACTCTTATTCATATATGCTCTGTATTTATTGTTGTTGTTTTCTTTTTAATGCTTTTTTACCCAAGTCCTGTGTAGTACTAAATTAGATTCTTTGATGGTTTATATCACTCTTTCTTTTACAGTCATTTCCCAAATTTACTCAAGTACTTTTTCAAGAATCCCAAAATTTCTACAGTAAAGTTTGTAAATTTTCTGAAGATTTGGATTTCGACAAAAGTATGTGGTTGTGAATTTTTTGGAAAAATATTTGATTTCAAGCACATTCCATATCCTATCATGAATTAGCAGTATGTGTTTTTTAATATTTAAAAGTCATACGAGAAACTTTTATATAATTTGTTGGTAGTTAGCAGCAATGCCATTTTTAATAATAAATATATAGTTGTGTGCAACATTCTATTATTAATTATCAGTGACTGTAAAACTTTGTATGATTTGGATTTCTGTAAAACATTTGAATTTATTCTATTTCTTAGCTCTAGAATTATATGATGTCAAATCTAAAGAAGCAAAAAAAAAGATGTCCTCTCTATTTACCATTTGTGATGAATTTCGATCAACTCTTAGTGAGAAAGGGATTGGTATTAAGGTAAGAAAAGTTTATTTTATTGTTTAATTACATGTAAATTTGTTATAGATTATATAATATTTTCTTTAAATTTTTAATATTTTCTTTTAGTTTTTAATAATTTTTATTAATTTTCTTTTAATTTTTTTACATACTCTATATATATTGTAAAACTTTTGAGATTTAACTTTTTATTTATATATACACACACACATCTAAAAAGTATTCGAGTCTAAATGAAACCTACAATGTAATTTTTGCATCAAAATGTATTTTAATTTTTAATTAAAGATATTCAAATTCAAGTATTTTTGTAAATTGATAATTTTTTAACTCTTCTTGCAGTATTAATGCTAAAATTAGAGCTCAGTGGCTTTTTCCTGTAGTGCACAAATATTTGATTAGTTAACAGCAATGTTACTTTTAATTCCCAGCCCCATCTATCTGTATTTAGAAAAAAAACATGAATATTTTTTGGTGTAACATTAACTTTATATTAGCATAGTGCTTAGAATTATACAAATGAAGCTCACATAAAAATTGTATTATTTGTGTATTTTGATAGATGCATTACATTTTTTTTAAATTTTAATTTACTGCTGGCATGTTGATTGTTTTTTGCTGTAATTGTTAACTGCTAATTTTATTTTCTTTAATGTTGCAGGACAGAGGTAGCAATTCATCCTGGATACCACTTATTGAGTTACAAAAAATCCTTCATGATTTTAGTGTTTAAAAAGTATGTGTACATAGACAACTCTTTAATAATTAAAAAAATTGATTTCTTTATCACAAATTTATTTTACATTATATACACTGAGTTAATTTTATCATTATAGTTAAGGGTGTGAAACATTGTTTATGTAACTTTTGATATGTGTGCTATGGATATCTTTGAAGTATAAATTCATTCATTGCATATAAAGTGGTAGGAGCTAGCAGAATAATATTGTTCCCCCTCACTGGTGCCCCCAAAATTTTTTATTGACAACTAATACAGTATGGATGATTTAAGTATAGTTGCCAAAAGATGCAACAATTTTTAAAATGAAGTAGAATATCAAAATATGTCTGTTGAAGACCTGTTTAAAAATAAAAAAAATTCTCAAGTTTATCAATCTACTTTGTATCTTTTTATCAATAATTTGCAAGGTATAGTTTTTCATTAATCTTCTTTTGATTATTATTACTTTGCATTAGGAATTTCATAGATTTCTATTTGCTTTATTGGATCACTCATAAATAGATGTTTACATTTCATTTATAGTGCTTTCAACAAAAGCCTAAAAGTTACATTACAATTTTAAATCATTACAAAGATATTTACTTTCCCAAACCTCCTATTGCTTCTGCTGGCTCAATGTTAGCTTCTTATATATATATCTACCTATCTATATATATAAAACAGTTCCGTAACTGACTGACAGATAACACACAGACCAAACCACTGAACCTAAAGGGTTGAAATTTTGCATGGCGATTCTTATAGTGTAGAGGTGCACTAAGAAAGATTTTTGAAAAATTCTTAGATTTTTTAAAATTAAAATTTTAAGCTGTTTTTGTAACATTCTTTTAAGTTTGCATTTAAAATAATAAACTGGTGGATATAAAATTTATATCACGAGAAAGACCATAAAAATTACTTTAAATGAAATCTTTTTCAAATATTTACCTCCATTTTCTGATTTTTGGTGAATTTTGAAAGATTAATTTTTATAATTTAATTTATTAAATGCTGATCACATGGTTTCTTTTCTTTTTGTGATACTTTAAACTAATTTTGCGTCATGACAAAATAAATTGACAAAAATATATATTTTTTTTCTTTCTAATGTGGCAGACGATTGGACATTATCCAAAAAAATATTAAAATACAGTAAAAGAAATGTTCCTCAAACTGTACTATATTCTTTAGTATGTTCTATTAGAATTAATTTGAATATTTTCTTCTACTTATTTTGTCTATAAAAATATCCGTTATGATTTTTTTAGAATTTATATATATATATATATATATTTTTTTTTTTTGGGGGGGGGGGGCATTAATTGCATATATTGACCATTGTATTTAATTTGAATGTACTCCGTAGTGAAGCACGGGTAATCAGCTAGTATATATGTATATATATATAAAGCTAATGTTGCTCCTAACCATTATGACTGTGCATGTGTCCCAACTTAGGTGATCTCATGTTCAGTTTGTAATAGCTGGCAACTTATCACTACTTTTGCATCACCGATAAATTTTTCTTAATACCACATGAAAGCCATATTTTGCAACTTGTTTACTCTCTGGATTAAAACTTATTCCTATTATGCTGTATTTCGATATTCAACCCTGCACATAAATAAATTGTTTTACGAAATATTTTGAAGGTTAAAATGATACTTTCAAGTCACATAAATCATTTTAATGATACTCACATGCCATTAAATATTTTGATTGTGATTCTTAATTTGTTTCTCAGTTCTATTAATTGAAATTCTCAATTGTAAACAATCAAAATATGACCCAGGTATGCAATTACATAAGAAAAATAACCAGATAGGAGTCGTTCATTGGTTTTCATCTATGGGGCTATTATTACTCATGATTGTCATGACCATCAATGAGTCGCAAGGATAAGCATTAGAAAAAATTGGCATACATTTACCTGATCCTGGTTTTGGTCAACTTTATTTGACAATGTCCAGATTGCAGCGATATAAAACTCAAAATTATTGATTGCATGGAACATGGGTAATTAATAGACTTTGAGAAGATTTACACAATATTAAAAAAATGTGACCTATACAGAAATAATTGTGAAATAGGAATTTTTTTTATTATTTGAGTAGGTACTGTTTCCACATTCATGGGATAAATAATGTGAGGAATTAACCAATACTCAAAAAAGGTCCAACATGATTTACTCTTTTTTTGCTTTGTCATTTTGATGGGCTCTTTGCTAGTTCTAAATAATTCATATACTTCTGCTAGCCATGTAAGTCAGCAAGTTTCTTCAGTTATTGTAAAAATAACTTAAGTACCAATGCATCTTAGTTCATCTAATATAGCTCATTTGTATATAAAAAAAATTTTTAATGGTATTTATATTCAAATAGTTATTCATGAAGAAAGAAGAAATTTTAAACTTCATGCTACAGAATTGATACTATTTAATTCAATTGATGACAACAAAAAATATTTTATTTTCTAATATCTAACATTTACATAAAAGAAATGAACTAAACAAAAATGAAACTAATTTGTTCTTTTACATGAAATACGATATTTATCACATTTTTAGCACATTATCCTTAAATTTGCTTAGTTATCATCAGTAAGATATAAAAGTACCAAAGTTCATAATACCAAAATTTGGAAGTATCTGCTGTATACTACATCAACTAAGTTTCAATATACAAATTGGAAAACATTAAATTGTGATTTTAGAAAACATGCTATTCTTTTATGGTACTACTACATTTATAAACATTTTCACTAAAAATATTAAAATACAAATGAAAATTTTTATTCCACAGTAAAGTTGCCAGTATAATAAAAAATGTTAAATGTTGCATGTATTAATTTCATAATGCTAGAATTTATTTTAATAAGAAAAGAATATTTTTGCAATTGATAGAAAATACACTCACAAGTGTTTAATTAGTTCAATAAACTAAAGTAGCTGCAGCCAATGTAAGAAAACTGAAAAATGTACAATGTAAATACTTACAAAGCATAACTGAAAGTCAAATCAAGAAAATTATTCATTTATATATATATATATATATATATATATATATATATATATATATATATATATATATATATATATATACTAATACCTATAAAATCCCTATCTATTTTAATATTCTTTTTGCAATTACTAACATTACACATAGGACTTTATATATGCAAATTAGAGTAAGAAATAATAAATGAAAAATGAGCACTGTGTGATTAGGAAGTTTAACGTGATACTGTCTGAATAAATTTTAATTTTGGTTTAGAAGAAAAATCCTAAAATCAACTAAAATGTGTTGTGAAATGTTCAAATCAACAATGAACTATAATATATAGAAAAAATTAGCTTTTTTTTTTTATTATTATAAAGGAAATTCAGTTTAAGCAGTCTACTGTAGAGAGTGTATAAAATAAAAGGTTGCATTACATCAATTAATGCTGCATAACAAATTTTGTCACATAAGTTTGCCTCTTGCTCAGAATAAATCAAACTTTTTTAATCTAATAAACAAAGCATAAGTGATAAAGGGTTAAAAAGTACTAATAATCATATTCTCAATATAAGATTCTACTGTTACAGTCACTAATACTGGACAAATCCAGTTTTCATGAAAAGCAATCCATTTCAAGTAAATATGAGAAAATACTCCTGTATTAAAGCACTTCAGCTTTTTTCCTTATTAAAAAAAGGCAATTAATAGTACATAAATAAATAAATAAATAAATAAACAAATGCCATTTTAAAGTAGCATGATATGTCATGCACTGATTAATTTATTTAACACTACTGCATATTTGGAGTTTTGTTTACAAGATTTCAAGAGTTCTTATGAAACACATGAAAAGAAAAAAATAGTATAACTTGAAAAATATCATTAATGATGAGCCATACTAATTTAAAATTACAAACAAAATATAAATATCAACAACTAACGCAATAACATGAAGACAATTATAAGTTCAATTTTATGATCAACAATAATAATGAAAATAAATGCCATGAATGCCTTATACTGCTCGAAGTTTACTAACAATAGTCACCAATGCTTCTAATTATAAACATAAAACATGTATGTAATTGGAAAAAACTAGTTAAAAATTATTTTAAAAACAAGACAATAAAAATTGGAAACTTTTATAATCACTGATACTTTTACACTATGAAAAAGTTTAAATATCAGAATACAATTGGTCATATTCAGAATGATGTAATTAAATAGCATAGTCAGATAAAGAGGATTAAATCTATAATGTTGCAGGCAAACCAATCATTCAAAGTTTAAAATGGTTCTCTTTTTAAACGAAAATAATAGTACCCACATATTGAGCTTTCTATCAATTTAAAACATTTTGAAAATTAAACTACAGTACCGCTTAAATGAAAAGTACCTTTCGCTTCCATATAACATGTGACAAGCAAAAGTGTAGGTAATCAGGTTTCAAATTAACTAGATTAATGAAAAATATCCACTTTAATCTTGAAACATATAAAAAACAGTAAAGCATAATTTAGAACCTAAAGCACTTTATCAAATAAGAATAGAATGAAGCAGCAGAAGCTAGACCATTTATCAAAAGAATATGGTCAGAAATTATGGAATGATGCTAAAACTCCCCCCCCCCCCCTCTTTCAAAAAGACACATATTATTCTTATGAGAGACCAAAACGGATTTGGGAGCAGAACAGTAGAGGCTCATGCCTAGAAATGTTCATAAAAGTATTTTTTTTCTTTGAAAAGTTATTTCACTATACTATGCACTCTTATTAAACACCTAGCAACAAAGCTGTAAATGTTAAAATATCTATAAAGAGTTCATTAATTTTAATGATGTTAGGGTACAAATAAACACTATTGTAACTGAAAGAGCTAAATATCTTGTAGTTCTAAGAGAAGAAAGATTTTTGTGTTGCAAGAGCCATGAATTATCCCTCCATTCAAACCCTCTCTTCCTCATCTAGAAGCTAACTCATTCACACAGAAATAGAATATTTCTAATGTAGGAAAATAAGGGGATTTGTGATAGTACTTAAAACCTATCAAAAAACATATTTCCAGAAAAAGGGAAAATATAATTCATTTCATAACTGAAATAAAAGCCAAGGGCAAATTAGTTTGGATTGTGTCTACTTGGTGCCTCATTCAAGCCCGAATTTTGGCACCCTGAAAAATAAAATAATTATCAGTATTTATTTATTTTTTTGGCATTCTTTGGTTGAAGTATCTTGGGTGGCAACCCCTTTATGTCATGTATAAATCTAGGCATGCAGTCAAATGACATGTTAAAATTCATGAATTATTAAGAAATAACAAAAATATTTTTACAGCAAAATTTTCTATTGTGTCAGAAAGGATTTCCTTAAAACCAGCAAGTGTATGCCATGAGGTGTTTTATTTTATCAGACAAAAATAAATGTATCCTAAACTGAGTGTTTCACACAGAAGGAAGGACTTAAATGGAGTTTCTGATGTAGTTAAGTTCGTATTATGGTTGTTAAAAAATAATTTTAGGAGAGGCAATTTCTAAGATTAAGAGACTGATGTACCTAGAGGTTAGCACTGCAGTGATGACCTTAGAGCAGGCCTGCAGAACACACGGCCTGCAGGCCATATGCAGCCTGCCAGCACTCCCTCTGTGGCCCACGAAGCCATTTGTGAAGATGCATAATACTAAAAATCTAAAAAATATGGTATATTATTTTAAAATTTATAATATTACAGAAGGAATATATAAACAATGAATATTAATATTTATTTTTTAAAACAATCAGTAATTTAATTTTTGTTAGATAACATTTTTTTGCTCTCTTATCTATCCTATTTTCTGGCGGCCTACAATAGCTTTCTATAAAGTAATATGGCCCTCATCACATTCATAGTTGTACAGGCCTGCCTTAGAGCATTGGTACTGTTTTTGAGCAATAGAAAGAGTTCAAACTTCTTGGTATATACAATGCACAACGAATGTTGACAACTTTGGTGATATTAATAGAAAAGATTAAAATTTATAATAAAAAATTTCAAATAAGAAAATTATGCAAAATATATTTATTTTAAAATTCATTTTAAAATTATAATAAAAAATATGAAATATTTCAAAAAGTTGTTGACATTTTACTTTGTTAGGATCATGGCATGGATTTTATGAACAAATAGGTGATATGCCATTCCTTTTTAGAATATTAAGCTACTAATTGGTTTTGCTTCAATCATTATAGGTGATATTAATTTATTTTCTTCTAATGTCTATGAACATTCCACTTAAAGGTGTTTCATGCATGTTTATACTTCTCTTTCTGTTGGATGCATTTTCTCTTTTGGTTTTAATACAGCATACACTCACTTTACTTTTCACTTTAAAAGATGTTCACAAGCCACCATGGAAGCAGGATATTATCTTATTTTCATGGAGTTACACTGTGATAGTCATCACTGCTTAGTTTAAATTTGTTTAAAAAAATAAATTTCTAATTATAAAACAATTTTAGTTCAAAGACAGGAAACATAAATTTAATCATTAGAAATTTTTTAAATCTATTTATATTTACTTTCATTATTTTTCAATAAATTTAAGGTCATAATCTTCAAGCTAAGATAATATTTTTTGTAAAAAAATAGTGCATGCCTATAAACATCCCCCTTTCAAATAAAAACAATGTAGCACACCCATAAAAAAATAAATAGCCCACTATTAAATCTGTTTTATGAACACTAGAAATTTTATCTTAACAATACTAAATGCTCATAAACATCCTTTTTATGCATCAGATATTAAAACTAATATTTCCATAAAAAATGAATAATTCAACTATGCTCAATATTGTAGAAAAAGTTTTAACACATATAGCTTTAAAAATTAATAATGGATAAAAACTATTCTGAATTTATAAACATTTCAAACACAGCATTTTACAAATAAAAGTACAAATCCACAAATTCCGTCATTATATTTAAAAGGATAGCTATAATGCAGAACAGTTATCATTTTCAGAGTTGAAATGACAGTCAACATTTTAATAAGTACTAACTTATCTAGAAATTATTTGCAAAGTGTGTTCTACAAGCACTGCAGAAAAAATATATGAATTTGTTTAGAATGTTTGGTTAAACTTACTGGACAAAAATGTGCAATACACTCCACACACACAATAAGTACATATAAATACACATTACATTTATAAAAGTAAGATAAATAATTTGGGCTTTGCAAAACAACAAATTCATTCAGTTTTCAGAGAAATGTATTTGTCAGTGAATTTATTACCTTTATGATATGCCTTTTAGATTTGAAAAACAAAAAATTCGAGTTCATTGTTGTTTTACCATATTGCTTGCTCTATGAAAGAATATTGGGTTTTCTGATTATGGGATAGATTCCTCAATATTTTATAAGAAATTCAATTAATTTTAATATATCAACAGACATATATGCATAGTATTATTGATCTGCTTGTTGATAATAGTTTAACATTTTGGCTAACAAAAAATTTAACACTAACTTTGATGAGAAATATTTTTGTCTCAGTTATAATATGACAGTAAGAACTACATTGATAGTTAGAAAGGATGTAGCTTCTTTTGAAAAAATGCAAAAATTATTCAGTCAAATACTTTGAAATATAGGTTGGAGAATACTTAACAAAAACAAATAAAATAAAATTTCCAGAATGCAAATGAAATGTGTAATCACTTTTGAAAATTTCAGTCATCAAACAAGATTATACATTAATCATGACTACTAGTAAGAACTTTTTCTTTTGACAGTCTCAGATGAAATACTATCCTGCATAAATATGAATGATTCCTTTTAAAGATTTTAATTACATTCTTCTAGATTAAATGTTATTTCAATGTCCAAGGAATATGTGTTACTGAGAACAGTATATTATATTAAATAATTTATTCAGCCAAATAACTCAATGAATAGCAAGGGTTACAAAGATTCTAAATGATATATTTAGCAAATTCCTCTGGAGGCAATTCTGAAAAACTACTACACACATAGAGTAACTGATTTTACACTCTTATTATTCTCATACAAAAGTAGTACAATAAAGCTTTCACTAAAAGATTCTACTACACTTTTACTAAATATCTGTTAAAATTTCAATAGCATCACTGTGCAATGAAATTTAACCACATAAAAAATCATTATATATACAGCTTCCAATTTTAAGTCTATAAAGATTATGCACATATTACAAATTTATAAATTATTACTATAATGTATACAATATTCTATATAAATGAAAAGTTCACAGTTTGTACGAGAGCAATACAAATTATTTATCAATTAATGTTAGGCAAGTACTGTATTTTACGGAAATAACACATCACCACACCAGCAAATATTTCATATACAAAATCCATATGTCTTCTACACAATAAATGACATAATATTTACAAAATATTCCAAAGCTCGGATACACTAAGAATAATTTTAGAGTCTACCTTTACACAAAAAATGAGCAGGATGTTCAGTCATCAAAATACATTATAGCAGAATAAAAGAGGAAAATTTTAATGAAAAGGGTATTTTTTAATTGTCATCATAAATGACAATGTTTATTAATATTAGCTATGATTCTGAATAGTTATTAAATTACATTTAATGTATGTTTAATATAGTAAAACCCCTTTTTTATTGTAGCAGCTGATTTTTTAAACAAAATTTTAGTTTTATTAAAAGCCTAAATAGATTCAATCCACTTAATTCTTAATTAAAAAAGAATCAGTTCCAAATACAGGGCAGGTTAAATGTTTTGGCAAGCCAAAAAGAGGCAGATACATAGTGCTGTATCCCTCAGACAACATCTACGGGAAATGCTGATCTTCAAATAATTTGAAAAATTTAGTATCGCATATTTACTGAATATATTTTAATATTTTGTGTTTTGGCCATTGGAGTTACAAAATGTAAATTTAATAAGTTCAGATTGTAACCATGATTAACTATACAAAGTTAGATTCTATTAATGTATGAATCAATAATATATACACTTTATGAAACCATCTATTCCCCTGCCAAGTTATTGTATTGTGGCTATGCACCTTGCCTACCTTCTAATGTTTTCTGCTATAAAGAGACTTTTAAATTTTTTTTAAACAGTAGATTTCAGTTTTTTTGACAAAATTCCATAGTGAAATGACTCTGCCAAAGACAAAGAGAATATTTAAGTGTCTTAAAGTTAATATTTGTTATCTGTACAAGCATGCAGAACTGTGCACACAATGTATTACATCAGGTAGAAAACAGACAAAAATAGATATTAGCATTAGCATCATACACAACAACACACACAAAAAAAAGAAAAAAAAATCCTTATTCAGAATGTATATTTCAGAATGATGCCATTTTTACACAGAAATAATAAAAATATATAAATAAAAAATAATTAATCTAGCTTAGAAAACTGCCATGAAGTGAAAAAATTCTTTGAGCAAAAATTTATTGATTTAGTATTTTTTATAATAGTTTTCACATCAAATACTACAAACTTGTTTACTTACAAAGGCAAAAGTATACAATGTAATTCTAAAATAATATTAAAAAGTTTCAAGTAGCACATATGCAGATCACTGTTAAATAATAAAATAATACTTTAGGGTTTAGTGTTTACATTTCATTAAAATATAGCATGTGCTATATTTATTTGCATAAACTTTAAAGATAAAAATTTGTGCATGACTAATATCAAAATATTTAACCTTTTCTCCCCCCCCCTACTGGAAAAAAAATAATAGGTCTGCAGACATAGTTTAAAATCATTATACATATATTGAATAACCAATATGAACCTGAATACTTTGACACACTGATATTTATTAGGTTTTATCTTTCTACACACATAATAAATTATATTAAGATTTGTCTACTGCTGATACAGAACGCACTGTAGATGCGATAGAAGACTTTATACTAATTGCACTTGATCTACCAGATGTATTATTAGATGTGCGACATGATGATGATGATGATTTTGATGATCGAGAAGATGATCTGGATAAAACACCTGATGATCTGCGGTCATAATCTCGAAGTAAATGCAAGCGGCTAACATCACGAGATGCTTTCGTGGATTCTAACCTTTTTAAAAGAGCCTGAAATAAATACCATAAAACTAAGTTTAATACTCACACACAAACTCATATAAATATATATGTACACTCAATGAGATTTATGATAGCTATTAAAGTATATAACACATTTTTACAAGACTCACAAGCCCAGCTAGTTTTAGTATACTGTCTCAACAAAGAATGAATATAGCAGAACTAACACATGAACTATGAAAAACAGTCATACACATGATAAAATTTTATGAATTTAACCTTAGTAATAACATGCTAAGATTAAAGAAAATAAAATTCTGAGCCATTTAATTATGCATCATAATGGAGGAAAATTACTTTCATTTATAATTATAAACATTCAAAATGGTAACATCTGCATTATGAAGTTAAGAATCTAGCATAACAATATACAAGACAGTATTAAATTTCTTATAAAGAGATCACATTGTGACTACATAACTCAAACTCTATTTTTTTTTCAATAGCCTTTTGAATTCTATATAGTTGCAACACTTTGAAATATAGATTTAGGTAGATGTATATCATCAGCTTAATTACAGTGGACGCTCGTTAATTCGAACTTAAAGGTTCTCAGAAAAGAGTTTGAATTATCTGAAGTTCGAATTATCCGATGTTAAGAGAAAATATATAACTTTAAATGTGTATCACTGAAGAAGAAAATCTCCTAGTATGTATAACCAGAGAAAATATATTATATTATGTTATCTAAAGTTAAACATATTAAAAAGCAATACAGACTTACTTTAATCATAAAATGAAGCAGAAGATTTGCAGTATAAAGTAAACTTTTATTAAAAATATGAATTACACTTTGGGGAAAAACTGTAAAATGGATGTTTGGTTTTGTTTATGATGCCTACATTGTTCAGCCAGCTTCTCGATTTGAAGTAAACATTTCAATTCATTTTCAGAGGAAGGTTCCATCTGAATAAATACTTTCAGAGTTTTAATAGAGTCCATTATGGCTTTGTCCATTATAGCCGCATTAAAAATATCTTTCGGCAGGTAAGTAGAGAAAAGCCCTGGCAGTTTCCTACTGAAATTAGTGCATACGTCTTCGTTTACATCAGAGCTTTGGCCACATACAGTTTGATAAGAAATATTGTGCCTTGACTTAAATCGAGAAAGCCATCTATCACTGCATTTAAAATCTTCAATACCCATTCGACTTGCCAATTCATCAGCCTTCGTCAGCACTAGGGGTCCATTTATCGGAAAATTTCGAGATCTAACATCCTGGAACCATAGCAGTAGAGCTTTTTCTAGAACTTCTTGGGACGCATTTCCCATGCGTTTCCTTCCCCTAGCAAATTTTGATTTTTCCGATGAATCTAAAATTGACTCCTTCTTTTTCAAATTAGTTGACAAGGCATTTTTTTTAATTCCATAGTCAACTGCTAACTTCGTTTTACATTCGCCATTCTCTACTTTCTTTAAAATTTCTACCTATGTCTCCAAAGTTAGGGTTTTGTACTTTCCACGTGTAGACATCCTCAACTTTTACACGTTCACACCACACAATGAGGAAGAAAAACTAGACCACATTAACTTGTCTGCACTGCAGTTATAACTGACGCAGCTCCCTAGAATCTGTAGTAAAGACTAGTTTTTCTGAAATTCTAAGAAAATTGATCCAAATAAAGGAAAATTGCTTTTTCCGTTTAGCACTAATAAGGACAATAGCTACTAACGTTTAGCGGACGTGCAATAGTCTAGGAATGCAGGCATGTGCCTCTTTACACAGAAAAGAAATTTTGACACACAAAATAATAAATACAGTATGTATTTTTTCTATTAAACGAGGAAAAAGAATTTTTTTGGGTCAAATTTTTAGTTCGAATTAACCGAAGTGATAAAAATTTAGTTCGAATTAATGAGATTTTTTTAACATTAACTCCAATACAAGTTTTTGGGGGCCTTTGGATTAGTTCGAATTAACCGAAAGTTCGAATTAACCGAGTTCGAATTAACAAGCGTCGACTGTATTTTGTTCCCATTTTTTTTTAGTCATTTTGAAAAATTTTTTTTAGCCATTTACAAAAGCATTTTTGTGCTTTATTTTTCATCCTTTCTTCTCTTTGCGTTTAATATTTATTTGCACAGGCTTCAATATTTTTTTCCTATGGTTTTTATCATTATTTCCTTTTTTTTTCTTCTGTTTATCTTTCTTTACCTTTAAAATTTTTTTTTGAGAATTGTGATTTGTGCTGTGAGAAAAAATAAAAAAGGTAAGAACTTTGATTAGTTTTAAGGCAACTTCAGTCTACTTTTTATCATCAAGAGAGAATTTAGACTGTATCCCTCAGTGCTTATTGAAGTAAGAAACTACTACTCCCATTTTAGCATGCCCTAGTAATAAAACTGAATCACCTCTCATGATTATAACAGAATAAATAGATATATAAATCTAACTGATAACAAAAATTTAAATGAAAATAATTAAATAACATTCATTTTTTAATTTACCATGTTTTCTCCTTTCTAAATGTAAACATTTCCACTCATCAATTAGTAATAATTGTAATGGATTAACTCCATCCATTTTCTTATCCTCAATATCTATTGTGTTTTTGTTGTGCAAAAGAAAAAGCCAAGTTTTAACTTGATTAAGGTTTACTGAAAATTGGATTTGAAATTTTGAGATCCTTAAATTCCATGTATCTCGAAATTATGGTGTATGTGAACATAATTCACTCAGAAAAAGAGTATTCAAAATTTAATAAAATATAGCATTTTATACCAGTGATTCCCAACGAGTGTGCCATAACTTTAAGATGCTGCAAAATCAGTAAAGGGTGTCACCTTTTTTTTTGAAGCAATAAACAAAAAAAAAAAAAAAAAATTTAGTAGAGAAAATAAATTAATATTAAGTTGGTATCAAACATTTGTGCCTTAAGCATCAATCAAAAGTTTCACATTAATAGAACAAGTCTTTTATACTGATTTCCATGATAGTCCTCTAGTGCAGTGATCTGCAAACTGTGGGTTGCTACCCTCAGAGGGGTCGTGAAAAAAATAGAAGGGGTTGCAGAGAGTCTGAAGTAAGTCGCTTTTAATTATTTGTGCAAGACTGGGATTTCAAAATGAACAGTCATAAAAACCAAACAACAATATGAGAGTAGCACCCTCAAATATTTCACCAAATATTTAAGTAATACTATCTGAGGTCAAGGCTCACCCTTTATTAATTTTTTTATATAAATTACTAAGTTTCATATAAATAAATGAAGTTTATAATTTCAATGTTTTAATAGAAAGCTTAAAATTTTAAAATCATGCTTTTCTATTTTAATTTTTGTTAATTTTTTCCTAAATATAAATACATATTAGCATTTAAATATTAAGTTTTGGCCACATGTGATTTGCCAAATACAAGTGCAGAAGGTAAACAAGACTTTTTATTACTGTTATAACTCAAAATAAATATACAGTGGAATCTCGATCGATCGTTTTCGGATCCATCGTTTTTCCATATGTGTCGTTCATTTTATCCAGTCCCAACGATCAAATTGCTTTGTTATGTTTCCGTATCTATCGTTCATTTCAATTGGTCCCTTGAAGAACGATAGATCGAGATTCCACTGTATACCCGATTTTAAAAATACATCATAAAAGTAATTATTGAGGGGGGCGGGAGTGACTTTTCTATTTAAAAAAAAGTGGGTAGCAGTTAAAAAAAGTTTGTGCACCACTGCTCTAGTGTAATACTATATTGAATCACATGGTTATTTTTGAAACTGTATCAATACATTCAATTCTGGTGTTTCAGCAATGGAGTAAATATTTGTTTGAATTTATATTTAACTTGTTTCTGATATATATTCCACTTTGGTTTAATATTAAAAAAATTTAAAGAACTAAAATTCTATCAAGGGGGCTCCAAATTTCTCATCACATTCCCAGGAGTACCACAAATATAAAAAGGTTGGGAATTCCTGTTTCACACAAATTCTTTCATAACATCAGTTATAAAAATCAATGGCAAGAAAGGAAATTTTAATTTAAAAACTAAAAATTTAGATATTTTCATTTTACTTTTCAAAAAATAGTTTCTAGAAGCCAAAATTCCAGAAATCCATGATTTAAAATTCTTAAAATTTATTAAGTGAATCATAATTAGATACAGCTGACTCCTACAGTTGATTGGAACAAATCAGGTACAATAAAAATATAAGAACTTTTGAATTCATTAAACAAGGATAAGAACAACCTGTCAAAAAAAAAAAAAAAAGAGAGAGAGAGAGAGAGAGAGAGAGAGAGAGAGAGGAAAATTCAACAGTACCCAGAACACTCTTAACCAGTAAGGGAAAATGTTTTTGCCGAACACCAAACTCTGCACTATTTATGAAAAATAATAAGTAAATTTTGATTATAGGTGTACTAGAGATTTCAATCTTTGCAAATGCAAAATATCATACAAGTATATGAATGATTGAAAAAGATTCAGGAACTTTTAAATCTGGATAAGCCCTTCCAATTTTTGGGTATATATATATATATATATATACACACACACACACAAGAAAACTTCTATGGATGGACTATATAAGAAATAATTTATTTCTACAAGGAAACAATTGAAAATTGCACAATAATTTAAAACAGAAGTCAAACAATTTTCAGCGAAATGAAGAGTATTTTTAAAAAAAACTGTACTCAGTGAGAAATTATTCTTTTAAAAAATCAAAAACATTCAACTACAGGATATAGCAGAAAATCTCAAATTTAAGTAAGATATTCATCCCAGGTTAAAACATACCTGGTGTGAGAAAAAACTACTGATTAGAAATTAAAGGTGATTAAATGTATTCAACACTTTGTGACTAAATTAAGTTTATATACAGGTACCAAGCTTATCAGAATTCATAAATATATTATCAGATTAGCTCTGCTTCGGTGGCTGAGAGCAGACATACAAAGGGTTAAATTGAAGTCAAATTGAAGAGAGACTGCAAGCAACAAGTTACATACCAAATATAGCATGTTTACATACACATAGATATTAACAATAGAAAGACTAAATGCCATCATTTTGATGGTTGAAAATAAAATCAAGAATATAAAATATTTTTTCTTTTAAATGGTTAAATACCTTAAATTTTCAACTATTTCATACCAATATATAATAAATTAGTATATATTTAGATATATTTTTATGAAGGTATGTCGAGATGTGAACCTGGTATGGTTTATCCATTAAAATATATGCACGGTTTGTGCAGTCCTTATTTTTCAACAGCAATATTTCCGAAGAGCCAATATTTCTGTTATTTGCAAAAAAAGGGAAGAGACAAAAAATAACTAACATTTTTCTGGTATTATTTTACTGCCTGTTTTCTATATTGCTGTCAAATCGACAGTTTTCAGTCTTAGTAGGTATACAGCACATTTCCCCCCCCCCCTCTTTACTATCGAATATAATTTTTAAATAAGTGTGCATATTTCACTTAAAATTAGAAAAATTCATAAATTTCAGAAGCTCTGAGGGCCTGAGGACATAGTGCTCAATAGTATGTCTGAAATCATCAAAATGACGACAGCCGTCTTTCTAGTGTTAATAAAAATCAATTATTTTTATTTAAAATAGAGTAATTTATAAAATATAAAGAGCAATTCTGCTGCCAAAAAGTTTAAAAATAAATAAAGCACTATAAACAAAAAAGAAGTACTTCATGGCAAATAATATTAAAACCTGAATACAGATTTGTTACCCATAGCATATTTTTCAGAAATGTGATCCAGCAGTTTTGATGTAAATATTTTGAGTATGCTTATCTGAAACTTACTACTGAAAATTTTTTTGGAAATCATTAAAATAATTTATTGGTATTTAAAATATATTTTTTAATTGGAAATTTTAGAGCCTTGAATTACCGCAGAATGAAGTTTTCAGAATTAAAGCCTTGAATTTTAAACACATTTTCAGACATGTGAGCATCCTATTTCTAATGGAATTTAACATCTGATATTCCTGCTTTGGGTTACAGTTTTTGCAATTTCGTCCAATAAATAGTTCATCAATTGTGTTTCTCTATCACCATACTTTGACATTCTATGATTAATAGCAAGAGCTGACAGTAAGTCTCGAGAAAATATTTCCTGGGCCCTTGTATTGCAGTTAATCCTGGCTATTAATGTTCACAGGCCCTAGATAGCTTACCCCCTATCCCCTCCAGTTTTGCGAGGCCTGTCTGTAGTTATTCCTTACAGTAAGTTTTCACCATGAAGGTTAAGGCTTCAATTCTTTCAGCTTAAATCATAAGCCCAATAAACCACTTAAAATATCACAGGTAGTAATAAAAAAGGGAATCAAAAACTTATGTTGGATACTGAAATTTTTCTCTGCAAAATGTAAATCAATTTTTTTTTTTTAATTATAACCAAAACAGAGATGTCTGAGACAGGAACTACAGCTTTTACAAGATGCATTTTTTTTCATGGATTTGTTAATATTTTCCTAAAACATCAAGCTATGAAAACATTTCTATATTAAAAACACTGTCACCATATATTTATGACAAATCTCACCCCTAAAATCAAAACTCTACCATAATTAAAAAAAAGTTGAATGAACATCAAAATTTGTAAATAAAAGAGATCAATATTTAGAATAGTAACTTTTAGTGAGAAAAGCTGGACGACAGCTGAATGGCTAGATGCTGGCTTTTGGTACCAGAGTCTATGGGTTCAAATCCCAGTGTTGGTATGGGTGTTTGTACCTATACGAAATCTGCTTTATGCAGTAGGTTCCAGTCTAATTAGCCCTTGTGTGGCAAAAAGTTCACTGTAGCACTCTCAATCAATCAATCAACACTTAGTGAGAAAAGTGACAAGAGCTGATACCTTAGTATAATCTCATATCACTGAACAGTTATAATTGAATTCAGATGAGTGTTTTATTTTTTGTTAGTTTGGCTCAATCCCAATACAACAGTGCTACAGCTGCTTTACTGTTTTGGCAATACTTTTTACATTTTTGATAAAATGATAATAAAATGCCAATGTGATTTGTGTTTGTTAAATACCTTTTAGCTAACCATATATTGCTCCTGATTTGAATAATTAAAAGCCAATCAGGGCTTGTAATTTACTAGTAGATGAGTTTAATCCGGATTTTTATACCGTGACTGTTGTCCGTTGAATGTTCTTTTGGGGATTTTCAGTTACATCCCTCGAACATGTTTTTGTTGCTAAGTATGGCTTCTATTGTATCGAATGGGAGAGTTAAAATGGATTTTTTTTCGAAAAGACTAAATTTGCTGAATGTGGGTAAGGGATGTGTGATTGAATAATGTATATATGCTGGCTTGATTGCTAATATATGTTATTATCCAAAATGCAATTTGCTGATGAATTTGACTGAGAAAAAAGATATAAATGATGGGTTTCCTTGAATGTGACATGTTTGGGATGGTGGGGAGGAACATCATATTACACAATTCATTAGATGTGATTCCTGCTTCGAAGAGAGTAAATTAGATTTAATTATGACTTTAAAATTACCTTATTTATGGATTTAAAAAATGCATTGTTCTTGGAATACAGACGAATTGGAGATATCAAAAAACATTGTAACTGACTGGATGAATTTTTGTATGGGGGGGGGGGAGGAGGGGAGCAGCCATAAAAAAGTTTCACTTATTCTATTTTATGGTGTATGGTTTTCACTTATTCTATTTTATGGTAAACATAAATATAATTTGTTAGTATAAACAAATTTTTTTAACTTCATTTTTACAATTTCATGATAATTTTGCAATGAAAGTACAGTTCTGCTTGTTGAAATTTATATTCTCTTTATTTTACACTTTGAAAAATAGTTTTGCGTCTTTAAATTTCCTTTTACCTGCAGCGATGGAACCATAACTGTAATTTTTTTATATTGCATCCTTTATTCCATTATTGTAATTAATGATTCATTATCATTTACAAAAATATATCAACTTCAAATGAATATTATTACTAAAAAACTTAAAATTATTCTCAAAATACCTTAAACAAATATCTAAAAAAAAGAAGAATCCAAGTTCTTCATAATATCCATGTTTAAAATAGAATATATGCAAACCATTAAGATTAAAAAGATTATACTCAAACCCAAAAAATTCTGTAAAAAATAAAAGTACTCTTTAAATGCTAGCCTTGAAATAATTAATGTCAAGAGAAAAACTAATATCAATGCTCTTAAAAATCCCTATTTAATATGATATACTAAATCAATGAAATTTTAAAAAAAGTTATCCACTTTTGTACAATTGAGATGCAATAAATTTCTTCAAAATTGGAATTAATATACTATTATCAGCAAACTTGACAATCATGTCATTTATGGTATATAAACCTTGAAAAACTACTTGAAATTATTTCTCTAGTAATTCCAACAATTTATTAACTTATATAAATATGCTATTAGCATGCTATCGCTAGTAACAGTTTAGAAACATGCTTATAAAACATACCAGGTTTTCTAACTCTATTTGACGTTGCTGTCTTTGTCTATTAACTCCTGATGATGATAAAACTCGTGAACCAGTGTTATTGCGAGGCTTCATTCGATTCTGCTGTGCCATTATTTTTTTCAGCAAAATCTGATTGTCATTATCTATACGTCGTACTTCTTCATTACTAAATGACAGGTTTTTACGGCATTTGGCATTCTGCGTGATAACTGATGGAGTGGAACATTTTTCCTGACATACAGAATTAATATTTTGTCCCATTTCTAAACGCTTCACAGCTTTCAGAAGTTCATGTATGTCAATTGCATCACACTTTGGGCATTCTTTCTTTTCCAAATCATCTGGGAACTTCACACCTTCTTTTTTGGGTTCTTTGAAATCGCTCTCAGAAGACTTTCTCAAGTCCCCAGGCATAGGTGAATCACATTTATATGGTGACATAAGAGGGCTCACATCTGTCATTGAATCACTTTCTTCATTTAGTTCAAAAGAATCATCACTAACAGATGATATATCTGATTCAGATTCTGACATACTTGACAAAGAGCTATCATCTGAAATTTCATTGTCATCATTAAAAATTTTACTTTTCAATCGTGGACTCAACATTTTTTTTCCTTTTCTTGATCCACTAGGGCTAGTCTTGCCACATTTATTATCTTTATAATTATAAGGTGTAGGTATAACAGTTTCAATTGTAGTTTTTTGAATTAAGCCTGTAGCATCATCACAGGAAACTGTTATCAAAGGTTTATTGAAATACTGACTTGAACATGACTCTGGAACATTCGATCTTTTAAGGTCATGTTCTTTAAAATTACCTTCATGAGCAGCCAACGCATTATTCTCAGACTTCACAGATTTTAAATCAGTAGCTGCCAATGTCTTAGAGCTTTCATGAAGTAGTGATGACGTTTTATTAAAACTACTGCTACATTCACTTTCTTCAAAAAAGTCGAAATCTATTTCACCTTGAACATCCAAATCTGCTTGTGAAGCGCCCAGACCAACTCGAAGAGACATGGTGAGTATTAAATAAACAGTGATCAAAGACTAAAACGATATGCACCAAGAAATATTTTCAAAATAAATTCATGATTACTTTGTCACAAAAATCAATGATTTCAATAAACACACAAAATTTGTTGACCCCAAGCTTTCAGTTCATGTAAATCTCGCAGTTACAGTGACTGATAAAAAAATATATACAAGCTCGAAACTCGAAACCAGGAAGGTAAAAAATAGTCTAATGCTAAAAAAGGACTAATGCTAAAAAATGAAAACTGATTAAATGGCGTATTAAATTAAATCCCAGTAAAACAAAAGCTATCTTCTTTTCATACAATAGGATTCCCCCACCCCCAGTTAACGTTTATGGTCAGCTCATCCACTTTGAAAGACAGGTGAAATATTTGGGTATCTTCATGGATAGTAAGCTTACTTGGAAGAAAAATATTAATAATAATATCTGCAAATTTTTTAAAGCTAGAAAAGATATCGCCCACTTCCTGTTCCAGAAGGAGATGAGTATAGAAAATAAACTTCTGCTTTACAAAACAGTACTTCGACCTATACTTCTTTATGCAGTACCTGTATGGGGGTCAGCGGCAAACAGTCATGTCCAGTAATTGCAATGCACACAAAATAAAACCTTACGTCTAATCACTAAAGCCAATAGATATAAAACTAACTACTCCCTCCATAAAGATCTAAGTATTGAACCCATTTGCCTGACTATAATTAATCTCGCCACTAAATTTTATAATAGTCTTTACTCCACCCCTAATGAATAAATTGCCAATCTTCCGGATTATGACAATAGAGAATTTAATCGTAGACCTAGAGCGACTCTAGTACTTGACACTGGGATTACTCCCAACTCTTCTTTCCCCTAATTTAAAATTTCTTTTTCTTTCTTTTTGTCATTCCGTTTTCCTTAAATTCTTTCTAGACCGCTTTTTCCCCCTCCCCATTTTTCCTAATTATATGCAGTCACATCCTCTTACGCTTTTTTAAAAAAGGTAGTGTGCCGTCTCGTTGGTGTAATATGCCTCTGCGAATCCTCATGGTCAAATTGTGAGCCGTCCTCCCTGATAATATCTTCTAAGCTCCTGGATCCTGATCCGTCAACCAATCAGGTTGCGGGACACATTTTGCTCTCGACCAGTAGTTAAGCTTGATCTTTTTTAACCTCTGTAATACAAATTCATCATCTTGCTTCCTTTTTCGGACTGTTTTCAAGCACGGGTTGCTTGATAGTTCTTTCCCATCCTGGGTTTCATCCCAGCATTTAATATCTTTGCTGCTCGCGGTCCTCTGTGGCTCGTCTTCGACTTTTGAGAATATAATCTTTATATTTTGCTTTTTATTTTATCTTATATTGGAACTTTTTTTTTTGTCAAATCTTGCTGATTTGATTTTGTGTTAACTTTAACTTACTTAATTTTAACATTTTTGTTTTTATTTTTGTAACTTCTTTAATTTATTCTGTAATTTTTTTTAAAAACTTGATTGATTTCTTCTTGGACCATGCGTGAAAACCTTCAGTTCCTCCCATATCCATACCGAGGGTAAAGGGCTTGCTTAGCCCTATTTGGAACCTCACGAAAACTTTTTGTCCATGTCCATATGAAAACTGATTTGTAGATACAGTAATGCAGTGTTCAACCGTCCGTCAGTTAGTTATACATAAAATCATTAAAAAGAAAGCTTAATATTTCATTTTTTCTATATTGGAGGCTCAAACTGGTTGAAATTGTGTTACGTTTTTTGCAAAACACCTCAAATAATATTTTTTCCAATAATTTTCCACCAATTGACTCACAGGCATTAAACCTTTCAGTCAGGAGAGAGTCATAATATTATATGAAAAGTTAGAACATATTTGTATTGATTTTTGGGCAGGGCCCGATTATGAACGCTGGGGACTCCTGGGCAGATACTATTTGGGGGGGAGGGCCCCTTACGAATATTTATAAAAATAAGAACTATCCATGGACTATACCAGGGCTTCTTAAACTGTGGGTCGCGACCCCCCTGGGGGTCGCGAGACTACTGAAAGGGGGTCGCAAAGATCTGATACTTTTCAATCATTATAAATAAAATTTTAAAATTAGTATACACACTACGTACAAATATAAATACAAATAAAAATCATACAAAATACTAGTGTAGTTTTATTATAACTATTTTTTGAAAAAAGTGGCAATGCAAAACTGTTATGTAGGGCCTATAAATGAAAATATGGAAGTAGCATTTAAAATAATAAATACAACGCGCTCCTCGATTTTCAACTGAACGTTCGACATTGATGTCTGGCCGCCGGCGTCAGTGTTTGCAAGATAACTTAGTGATTATAAGTACCCAGACGCCGCGTCGCCTTACAGCTTACACATACAATACGGAAGCATAATCAAGCTAGGCTAGGCGAATCGGCATATTATTTTTATGAAAGAATAATAAAAAAAATTAAATGAAAGCTTCTTTTTCGGCGTCTTTGTGATACGGTGCCTTTGTGCGCTGCACACTTTGAACACGCCATGCGTCGGGGTTGATCTGATCGTAATCTGTTGTCATTGCACTGGTAAAGATTCGAGTGTAGTTATTTTTCTGTTTGTACTTCAGTTTGGACTCAGCTTTGTCTTCGTAGTGACATGTGTGTATTTACTGTGTAATTTTCAGTTGGTGTTTTTAATTATTACGTTAAAGTTCAACTACATTTTGTTTAATTATTTATTATTATTTAACCATCATGGATAAATGGCTAATTAAAATTCCAACTAATAAGTCTGCCACGCCGTCACAACCAAGTTGCAGTGCTTCAAATCCGACTTCTAGCAAAACAAAAAAGAAAATATGACGAATCATATTTGCAGTATGGCTTCACATGCTCTTCTCACAACAATGAAGAACAACCAGTGTGCTTAATTTGCAAAGAAGTTTTGGCTGCAGAAAGCATGAAACCGTCAAAACTGCAACGACATTTGAATACTAAACATGCAACGTTATAAAAAAAGCCAATAGAATATTTTGAGCGTCTTTTGCAAACATCAAATAAAGAAAAGAACACTTTGGAGAAGTATGTTACTTTGAATGATAAATATCTATTGGCATCGTATGAAGTTTCGTATTTGATAGCAAAAACGAAAAAGCCTTTTACTATTGGAGAGCAACTTTTACTACCTGCAGCTATAAGAATGTCTGAAATTGTTCATGGAAAACAGTATGCTGCTGAAATTAGTAAAATTCCATTATCAAATGACACTGTGTCCAAAAGAATTTCAGACATTAGCAATGATCAATTTCAACAGCTTCTTATGAGGCTTAAAGACAGCTCAAAGTTTGCAATACAACTGGACGAGTCGACAGACATTTCAAAAATAGCACAGTTGTTACTTTTTGTAAGATATATTTATGAGGGAAGCATTCATGAAGATATACTGTTTTGTCGTCCTCTGGAAGGTCATACTCGTGGAAAAGATATATATAAAAAAGTAAATGAGTTTTTTGAAAAAGAAGGATTAAATTGGAAAAATTGTGTTGGTGTGTGCACGGACGGTGCTGCAGCAATGACCGGACAAGATCTTGGTTTTACAGCATTTGTTAAAGCTGAAAATGATCATATTACATTTACACATTGTATGATTCACCGAGAGGCACTTGTTGTTAAAAAAATTGCACCAGAATTAAACACTGTGTTTTTTGATGCAGTCAAAATCATTAACTTTATTAAAAGTCGAGCACTTAATAGTCGATTGTTTAAAAATTTGTGCATTGATATGGATTCGGATTATACAAGTTTATTGCTACATGCTGAAGTTAGGTGGCTATCAAGAGGTCGAAGTTTGAAACGATTATTAACTTTAAAAGATGAAGTTCTTATATTTCTAACAGAGCAAAATTCTAATTTGGCCGATTATTTTCACGATAATTTATGGCTTCTCAAGCTATGCTATTTGGCAGATATTTTTGATAAAATCAATGATATGAATTTATCAATGCAGGGAGTCTGCGTTAATATGTTTATGTTAAAAAATAAACTTGAGGCTTTTGTTAAAAAAATTCTTATATGGAAGAACAGAGTGGAAAGTGGATCGCTCGAAATGTTTCTATTTACTGACGAGTATATAATTAGTAACAATATTTCAAAAAAAGATACTCCTATAACAAAAATTATAGTTAATCATTTGAAGGATATGGAAGTTTACATGCATAGGTATTTTCCCAATGATATCGATACACAACAATGGATTTGCAATCCATTTTCAATTGAAATGGAAGAAATTAATTTTTTAAACTTCAAAGCACAAGAAGAATTTGCCGAATTAACAAGTGATACTACCTTGCGACTCAGATTTTCTCAAGTGCCTGTGCATGAATTTTGGATAGAAATCAAATCAGAATATCCCCTACTATCGGAAATGGCAATGAATAAATTACTGCCATTTTGTACAACATATTTATGTGAATCAGCCTTTTCCACATTAACTTACATAAAATCAAAATACCGTTCAACTTTAATAAACGTTGAAAATTTATTACGATCTGCAATAACTCAAATTGAGCCTAGATTTAATTATTTGTGTAAAAATAAACAATCACATCCGTCACATTAATATTGTTTGATGTTAATAATATGTTTTTATTAAAAAAATTGTTACAAAAGTTTATTTTTTCTATTGAATATATAGATATAGTTTTATGTTTTCTTATAAAAAAATTGTTACAAAAGTTTATTTTTTCTATTGAATAAATATATATATAGTTTTATGTCATTCTATTTATTGTGTTTTATTACGACCGATATCCCGTCAACGTTTCCAATTATATATATGTGAAATGAATGGGTACGTATTCTTTAATCCTTATTTTATTTACATTGTAAAATAGTGCGATATTACATCTACATCTACGGTTAATATATATTTCATTATATGGAGGAGGGGGTCGTTTAAAATTTCCTAAGCTTGAAGGGGGTCGCTATATAAAAAAGTTTAAGAAGCCCTGGACTATACTATTGGAAGTACTAGGTGCATACACCAAGCATGTGAGGAAAAGTTGTTAAAAATCAGGATTGAAGAAAATTGTTTGATTTAAATTTTGATTCAAATATCGATTTAAACCAAACATTCCTGCATGCGAGTCCTATATTCCAGTGTATGGCTGATGAGATGAAGTATTCATAAACATGTTTCACATCAAATTGAAAACGCTTTTCACCTTCTGCTGTACATCTGATACAACAACCTGATACTGTCTGAACAAGCTGATAGTTTAACATTTTTCCTAAAGCAGAAAGCAAAATTAAAAACGTTCACTTATCTGGCACCTTATCTATTATAGTGTTGAGAAACATCGTTAAAGAGGTTTTGGTTTGGTTTGGAGCGCTACGGTCAACTTTTGTTACACAAGGGCTAATTAGACTGGGACCTACAGTTTAAAGCCAATTCCGAACCAACTGCGAACCAACTTCCGAACCAACATCCATGCCAACTGCGAGATTTGAACCCACAGGATCTGTACCGAATGCAAGCGCTCTAGCCATTCGGCCATCCCCTGGCCGAACTGACATCGTTAAAGAAAGTTTGCATGTTAAAGATGACAGTTTTGGGGCCCCTAACATCAGGGGGCCCTGGGCAAGTCCCGATTTGCCCATGCAATAAAAAGGCCCTGTTTTTGGGTACAGTATTGAAACCTGCCTAGAAACCTTAAGACCCAGCGAGGCTTTGTACAAGCGGTTTTGGAGCGCAAGACAAATCTTGATCTCGACTTTCTCCTTAAAGATTGTAAGACCCTGTAATCCTTTGGAGCTTCAGAAAATCAATATCTGTCTAAATCTCGAACAAACAGTTCATGCTACCGAAACGTCGTCTGATGTGTCGAAACTTCCTGCAATAAAAGCTATGAATGTTCGGTTTCCAGAACCCCAGTGGTTGAGAATATTTACTGATGGATCCCTTCTCCTGGACGAACCAAATGGTGGTTGTGGTGGTGGTGTGTGTGTGTGTGTGGGGGGGGGGTCTACTGCAATATTTTTCCCTAGAGTCTGCCTGTTGGAAGGTTTCGAACGGCTTTCGATGGAGAAGTATTTGCTATCTGTATTGCCCTTGAACAACTAAACCTATTTCAAAACATATTTAATAAAGCTGTAATCCTATCTGACTCTAAATCCTTCTAGTCTATTGATTCGTTTGAAATTCCAACTTCTCCTGAAATAACAAAATGCGAAATTCTTATCTATTTAAAAAAACAAAAAAAACTCTAAAATTCTAAAATTCCAAACCCTTATTTCTATTCTTTTAAATCTCATATTCAAAATGTCAAAAACAGGAGGATCGCTAAAGACAAATCTCTACGTTCCCTCTTTTTAGGCCCCCACCTTAGCAATACACCATCAGAGTGCGACGCCATTTTCGGCTCTGGAGACCAAAACTAATCGCTCCCATGTTAACGTCCATAGAGGAAAATTTCGAGGATTTTTTACTTCAAAGCCAATATTTTTTAATTCTTAAAACCTATTGAAATGTATACCGAAGAACGTCAACTTAATTTTAAAAATACTTTTAACAGTGTTCCAAACGCAATATTTAAAGGAAATTGAAAGGTTTCTTTGGAAATCGGATGTTTTACGCTTTGTGCGCAAATATTTGGCACAGAGTTGGCTGATTTTTGCCAAGTGCGAATGCTTTTGTGCATTTCAAATTAATCTCTGGTTTGGCGATAAATATCTCACCAGGACAATAAATACTATGTTGAGGTGACGTGTAAACGCCAGATGTTAGTTGAAATATTCTGGTTTTGAGATGAAAACATTTCGTTTTAAAATTTTACGTATTATTTTTCTTCATCAACAATTATTATTTTCTCATTTTCAACCAACGTATTTCATTTAAAAGTATTTTGCACTGTACCAAAAGCTAAATACAATTTATCATATTATTTTTGGTGTAGTAAAGATCTGATTTATCCCTCCTTATTTAAATATGCTCTCTTTTCCTGTTGACTGCAGTCATCGGAATTTAAAGTACACCTGTTCTCATCCTACTTCCATTGTTAAAAAAAAGATTTTCATACAGCATGAAAAAAAATACGTAGTCTTTACGGATTTCTTAGAGATAAAAATAATAATCTAAAATCTAAGATTTAAAAAAATAATAAACAAATTAAGGAGAGTTTTTAAACTGTTTTTGGGAGGCAACAATATTTAAACTACGATGCTCATATAAATTATATCATGTATTCTAACCTTCAAATTCAGATAATATAAACAGTACCAATGCTTGCGCATCCCCCCCCCCCCCAAAAAAAAAGAAAAATTCGATGCTTCTAGTGAAAAGAAACAAGGTCTAAAATGGAAAAAAAACTCATATTTAATGGACAGCAATTGAAGAATCAGTTGTGCTAAATAAAATTTCATTTTATCTCTTTTGTGATCGCCCCCAAAAGGCACGTTCTATTTCCTTTCTTTTTTCTCTCCGTGTGTGTACGTCTTTTCATTTAATTAAAAACAAAAATTTAAATTTAAATTTAAATTCTCTTAACCCAGCAAAATTTATAGCTTAAAAACCTCTACTGACCAATTTCACGAGCACCCTAAGGGCCTGTTCACATAGGAGTCCGCTGCGTTGCGTTAAGGAAAAGATGATGTTAAGACGAAAATAAACCAATCATAGGCCTCCAAACGATTAGCAATGAAATTTTTAACGCCTATGATTGGTTTATTTTCGTCTCAACGTCATCTTTCCCTTAACGCTACGCAACGGACTCCTATGTGAACGGGCCCTTACTCACATTAATTATAGTCATCATTGGATAAGCCCATGTACTCCGAAAAGAGCCATAATGTCGATAGTGAGTTTAAAACTTTTTAATCCTTGTTGCCGCATGTGAAGAGAAGGGAAAGTATTCACGCATGCGCAATTCCTGAGCCGACTGAGCCAAACTTCAGTTGACTACTAGGCGCTGTAAGGTTAACAGCAATAACCAGAAGTGGGTAATTAATATTTTATCTCGACACCCACAATTGCTTCAACTCAATAAATGTTCAGCTGTCTTGTATGATGTACATAGCATGTGTAACGTCCTTTTAAATAAAAAGCAGAAAAGACAGCTGTGGTCCGTTGAACTCTATTTTATGCGTTCTTAAAATTATCGAAGAGCGCCATTTGGTCCGTCGAGCCGGAGCCTGAACTCAGCAAAATGGATACCATAGAAAAACTTTTAAAAGCGAAAAGTTCCTTAAAAGGAAGTATTAGTAGAATTAAAAACTTTGTGGATAAAGTGTCAACAGACATAAATAAAACGGAACTTGATGTGAAACTGAAAAAAATAGACCAGCTGCAGCAAAAAGTTGATGAACTGAAAGAATACTTCTTCTGCATAGAAAAAATCTCGGAAGCTGAATTAATCGAATTTCAGGATAATATAGAACAATGTGAAGTACGCCTCGAGAATTTAGAGGTAAAGATTAAGCTTTTGATTAATTCTAATAAGAAATGTGTGTCTGTGACTGAAGTTGACGAAAAACAAACTGAAACTTTGCTAGTTAAAACTAAAATTCCACCAGTCGTGCTTCCCACATTTATGGGATAATATGAACATTTTAGTGCATGCAAAAATCAATTTGATGATTTGATAACGTCGAACGATCAACTTAGTCAGTCACAAAAATTATATTATTTAAATTCTTGTCTTGTAGAGGAAGTAAAGGAATTTGCATCTACTTTCGATTCATTTTCTTCCTTATACGAGTCCCTGGAATCGAGGTATAACAACCAACGGTTGGTTGTTGATATTCATATTCAATCTATTTTGAACTTTAAGAAAATAGAACGTGAGAATGCAGAAGAAATCCGTACGATGATTGATTGCATTAAAAAGAATTTACGGGCGTTGAAGATGTTAAAATATGAACAAAATAATTTATTTAACATGTTTTTGCTAAATATGCTAAAAAAATTGGATAAAGAATCTAAAAAAAACTTTGAATTGGCACAAAAAACTAAAGAGTTCCCTACATTTGATCAATTCATGGCCTTTTTAGAACAACGGGAAGCAATATTGTTAGCTGTAGAGAGGAATTTTATTACCGATGGAAAAACAATGATGAGAAAATCCTTTAATTTCGTTTCTAAATCCAAAACTTTATTGACAAACCAAAACAATGAGAATAAAAGCTGTATAATTTGTTCTGAAAAGAATCCTCATCCTATTTACAGATGAGCAAAATTTCTACAATATTCCCTTGGTAAAAGATACGAACTCGTTAGGCTTCATAAGCTTTGTTAACTGTGCTTACGAAAAAATCACAAAAAAATGAGTGTCATTCGAATTATTTATGTAACTGCGGTGGAAAGCATTCTAAAGCAATTTGTAGACATGCTGATGCTAGTGTGAAAATGGCGCTGGTCGAAAGTAAAAACATGCCAGCAGCGGATTCAGAAATGAAAAATCAAAAAGAAATCTCGTCTGCCGCAATAAATTCCACTTCTCAAAACGCTGTTTTAACAAGCATTTCTAATCAAAATAAAAAGAGTGTTTTATTATCTACGGGTATAATTTGGTTGCAAAATAAAGATGGAACGTTAATAAAATGTAGATGTATTTTTGATAGCGCGTCAAATGTTAATATATTGTCCAGAAAAACGAGTGATTTCCTTGGTATTGGATTAGAAAAAGTACAAACTTCGGTTTCTGGATTAAATTCAACAAAACAAAATGTGAAAGGGAAATTGACGACTTTCATCTCGAATGAAAACGGAAGTTTTGTGGAACCTGTTGAGTTCTTAGTTACTGACAAGATTACGGGGTTAACGCCTAGTATTAATTTAGATATTTCAAAATTAAAAATTCCTGGATTCTTAAAATTAGCTGACCCTAGTTTTTTCGAAGCCAAAGAGATTCATGCGTTATTAAATGCAGATATTTTTTGTCGAATAATGAAAGATAATCTTTATAAAGTGAATGAGGAATTACTGTTTAAAGAAACTGAATTTGGTTGGGTCGCGGGTGGAAGACTCGACGAAATTAAAACTGATGATGTAGCATCGTGCTTTCTTATTAAAAACGATAGTTCTATAGAGGACCCTTTGAAACAATTTTTTGAACTCGAATCTCTTGGCATAAAAGATGATCCTTGCTTTCGTGAAGACGATCAGGCCATGGCAATCTTTGAACAAACAGTCAGATACAAAAATGGACGATATACAGTGGAATTGCCATTTCGTAAAGATTGGAAACAACTTTCAGATAATCTTCCGGTAGCAAAACAGCGATTCCATAGTTTGTGGAGAAGGTTTAAAAAAAATTCGGAACTTTATTCACAGTACGCGGACATTATTCAGGATTATTTAAACCAAGGAATAGTTGAGAAAGTCGAAAATTCTGAAATAAACAAAGACAAACCAACATATTATTTGCCCTACCAAGTCATAAAAAAGGAAAGTCGAGTTTCAACTACAACACGTATAGTATTTGACGCAGCATCGCACCAGACTAATGAATTGTCCTTAAACGACTGCTTGTGGCAGGGTCCTAACTTATATCCAAACCTTCTAGATGTGCTTATCAACTTTAGGATTAATCGAATTGCAATATCATCTGATATATGTCAAGCCTTCCTTCAAATTTGCCTGGAAGAAAACCATAAAGATGCTGTACGTTTATTGTGGACTGACAGTAACCCTCGTATTGACAAAAGGCCAAACCTGCAAATATATTGATTCAACAGGGTACCCTTTGGGGTCAACGCTAGCCTGTTACTGTTAGCGGCTACTGTTAAACATCACATTGCTAAGTATAAAGATGAGTTTTGCACATCTGTACAACATCTAGATTCTTTCATGTACGTTGATGACTGGATCACAGGACAAGACATTCGTGAAGAGGCGCTTCTTATTTCCAGTTGTGCCAAAAATATTATGAAAGAAGCAGGGATGGTAATGCGAAAATGGATCTCCAATGACGCTACGTTGATGATTCAGTGGGCTGCAGAAGGATTCAAGACATATCCAATTGAAAATTCTGTCAGCTTGGGAACCAGCAAGACGTACCCAATACTTGCAATCCATACCCAGCAAGTATTGGGTATGGATTGGCAAACTCAAGGAGATTGTCTGACAGTGGACACAAAAGGTCTACTAGAATTCATTTCGGGAAGTGAAAACACTAAGAGATTTCTTTTGCAAACCATTGGGAAAATCTATGACCCGTTGGGTTTGCTTACCCCCTTTACAATAAAAATGAAATGCCTCATTCAGGAACTCTGGTCGAAGAAAATCACATGGGATGAAAATTTACCTCCACAGATTAAATAAGAGTGGACGTATTGATGCAAGGAGCTGCCGCTCTTAAATGAGCTCAGAGTCCCGAGATTGGTACTAGATTCTACCAGAGAAGAAAATGACATCATAGAAATTGATACCTTTTGTGACGCTTCCAAACTTGCATATGGAGCTTCAGTTTATGTGAAAGTTAAAAAACAAAGTAAGGTACTTGTAAACCTCGTAACCTCTAAAGTCAGAGTGGCACCATTGAAGAGAATTACGTTACCTCGGCTCGAACTTCTGGGTGCTTTGGTAGCAGCTCGCTTGAGTTCAAAGGTTCAAGAAATCATCAGTCAAAAAAGGAAATGCATTGTGTTTCATTGGACAGACTCCAAAATTGTTTTATTTTGGATCAAAGGGTCTTCAAAAAGGTGGAAGCAATTCGTGGCGAATCGAGTTGAGAAAATCACAAAGTTAACAGATCCGGATACGTGGTATCACTGTGCTGGAAAGGACAATCCTTCAGACCTCTTGTCCAGGGGTCTTAAAGCTGACTCGCTTCTACATAATGAAAAATGGTGGAATGGGCCTTCTTTCTTACAGTCTGGTGAACTCGTAGAAATTGATGATGAGTGTCCAGTACCGAATGAAGAAGTGTATTTACCAGAACTAAAATCTAAAGTCTAATGGAAACACTTTATTGACTTTAAATTCTGAAAACACAATTTTTGATTATCTAGGTAACCGTAATAGCAAATTTTTAACTATAGTTCGAATTCTGAGTTTCCTTTTGAGGTTTGTAAATAATTGTAGGAACCCTAAGAAAAAAAAAGACAAGGTCCCCTGGGATCGGATGAGATCTCAGAAGCTGAGGGGTTTATAGTCAAACAACTTCAAAGTGAGGAATTATCTGCAGAAATCTCAGCCCTCAAATCCAGTGGTAGTATTCCTAATAAAAGTAAGATTTTAAATTTGTCACCAATTTTAGACAGTAAAGGTATCTTAAGGGTAGGAGGCAGACTAGAGAATTCCCAGCTGTCATATTCAAGTAAACACCCTATATTACTCCCCGCAAAAGATAAGTTAATTGAAGTTATCGTAAGATATTATCATGAGAAGTATTTTCCTCTTGGACCTCAACATTTACTCTTTCAGGTTAGGCAAAAATATTGGCCCATTCATGGATGAAATTTGTGCACAAGAAAAAAATCGTGCACAATTGTGTCATTTGCTTTAAAGCCAATCCCAAGGAGTGCTCGCAACAAATGGGCAATTTGCCAACGCAAAGAATAACACCCGATAAAGTTTTTAATTCAACTGGAATTGATTTATGCGGGCCATTCTCAATCAAAAATAGATATCAGAGGAAAGGTACCGAAATTAAAGTTTATGTTTGCATATTCATATGTCTAGTAACAAAAGCCATACACCTCGAAATAAGCAGTGATTTAACTTCACAAGCACTAATAAACACACTGGAAAGATTTATTTCAAGAAGGGGAAAATGCCATAAAATATTCTCTGATAATGGGGCAAACATGATAGGGGCTGATAGAGAACTTAGAGCTTTATTTAAATTTGTTCGAGAATAAGAGGAATCTTTATTTGCCTTTTTCGCGGAAGAAAACATGGAGTGGTCTTTTATTCCCCCTAGAAGTCTAAATTGGGGAGGTCTCTGGGAGGCGAATATAAAGGCATTTAAATATCACTTCAAACGTGTTGCTGGAAATTCAAAATTTAACTATGAAGAACTGTTAACTCTCGTAACCCAGATAGAAGCTGTTTTGAATTCTCGCCCGCTTACCCCTCTCTCGGCCGATGTTGATGACTTGGAGGTGCTGACGCCGGCACATTTCCTGATAGGAAGGCCGATAACGGCCATAGTCGAACCGTCTCTAACTAATATTGAGACAAATCGCCTTAATGCTTGGCAGAGAATTACAAAGTCGGTACAAACAATCTGGAAGAGATGGAGCCTTTCATATTTAAATAGTCTACAACAAAGAAATGGGTAGTTAATAAAGAAAATTTAAATATAGGGGATATGGTTTTGATAAGGAAAGAAAATCTCCCACCATGTAAATGGTTATTGGGGCGAATAATAGCCATATATCCGGGACAGGATAGAAAAGTACGAGTTGTTGATGTTAAGACCAGTAAAGGAGTTTATAAAAGGTCCATCTCCAGATTGAGTGTACTGCCTATTGAAAAATAAATGTATTGTTTTTAGATAATAATTATGATATTGTTCTTTATGTGTAAAGTTTTCTAGTGTTTAAGTATACTGTTTATCCTTTTATTGTGATTTTGTATTTTTAATAATTAGTTATTGCTTATTAGTATGTATTTGATTGTAACTGAAAATTAAGAATTCACTTATGTTTGGACTTATATATATATGTAAAAAAAATAGAATTGTTAAGTTCTTGCATGAGAACATGGCAAGGCCGGGCGGGATGTTGCCGCATGTGCGTCACTGAAGAGAAGTGAAATTATTCACGCATGCGCAATTTCCGAGCTGACTGAGCCAAACTTCAGTTGACTACTAGACGCTGTAAGGTTAACAGCAATAACCAGAAGTGGGTAATTAAAATTTTATCTCGACACCCACAATTGCTTCAACTCAATAAATGTTCAGCTGTCTTGTATGATGTACATAGCTTGTGTAACGTCCTTTTAAATAAAAAGCAGAAAAGACAGCTGTGGTCCGTCGAACTTTATTTTATGCGTTCTTAAAATTAACGAAGAGCGCCAATCCTCTTTTATAGTGTCAAAACTTTAATTTTCCCACTAAAATAAACTATCACTATCTACTTCCAAAGCCAACAGGAAAATTATTCAGAAGTAATCATATGTGTAGGAATTTGATATGTTTCAGTTATAAAAAGTCAGATTTATAACTGAAATACTAGATAATTACTAATCAATCAGAAGAGCATATATTTTTTTAAATAGGCAAAAAGGAGATTTGAGAGGGAAAAAAACACAAATTAAACTTACTTCAATATCGTAAGTTTTATTTTCATTGATGCATGAACACATGCACATATAATCCCTCACGGGTCGTAATAAAACGACTGTAAGTGGGAAGACTTCAAAGCATCTTGCCCTCGTTTTATTAAATTTAAATACCCGCTGAAAAAAGAACAAATGTCGTAAGTTGTCGCCATTGCACACGGCTAACAGACACCGGAAATGAATTAATCTAAATAATCCCAAAATGATTTGGCATCTTTATTTAGAAGGTTACCATACAAGGGTTATCGTAATTTTCTACTTCAATACGTTTATCGCCTACTAGGCAGTGTTTGGCAAAATGAAATTCGAAAGTGAATAATATTTATTGTTTTTCTCATTAAAAAGAGCGTGTCCAGGCATAATTTTTATCAAAAATCACAGATTTTAAATAAACTAAGGTTTACATAGTAGGAATTTCTTTAAGTATGGATAGGTTTCGAGCAAGAGTCTCCGCACAAAGTAGGCAGTGCTAAATCTTCATAGGGTTTCCTAGTTTTGTTCTCCAAGATGGCCGCCTCACTCCAATGGCGTATAGGAATAAAGTGCTACTCTATAAGTCAGTAAGGGCTTGTTCACTTAAGAGTCCGGAAGCGTAAAAGGAAAGATAGCGCTCAGACGGAAATAAACCAATCATAGGCGTTAAAAATGCCGTTGCTAATCGTTTGGAGGTTTGTCATTGGTTAAATATTGTCGTAACGCTTTCAACTCTTTCAATAACCTTGTAAACAGTGTTGTTAATCTACTCAACGTTTGTTAATAATTCATAGTGTTAAAACTGCCCCACAACGCAATTAGGGACAGGTTCTCTCTTGTTTTCTAATCTAATATATTTTCCCCAGACAGTTGGGAATAATACGCACCCTTTTTTCACAATTCTCTCTGTCGCTGCCTTATCAGTATATTCCTCCAGTAAGCCCCAAAAAAGGGTTGCCTAACGATTGGCGAAAAGCTTCACCATTTATCCTCCTTCCCTCGTAGAACACACAAAATAACCCTTTGTAATACAGAGTTGACGGAGTTTGCTGGCGACCACTGGGTCGCCAATTTACAGATGTTTTTCTCATCAAGTTACCACACCAGCACAGGAGCGGTAATTTGAAATCGCAGAAAACAGATCTCGTGTAGCCGCTGCCAAGGAAGGATGCCTCGACGATTACTGTTCCTGACGCCCTGGGAGGAGGTAGTCCGAGGAAACGACTGGATGCCACGTTGGCCGTCTATCCCGCCTTTGCTGAGCTAAATCTACAATGTAAATTCGTGTAAAAACGGCACTAAGCCACAGGCCCTAAGCCCCATCTAGTTTAATTTAAAATAAATTATGAAGTTCTTCATTTTAAAAATCCAATTGCTTCTGTCACCTTTTTTTGTTCTCTTTTTCAGTGTAACCTGATTAAGTCTTCCTTGTTATGTTGCACTCCACCTTCAATCTTTCCAATGCATCACTTTTTAATTCCACAAATATATTTCAATACTTTAATACTTCCGCTACCAGACTCCTATGTGAACATGCCCTAACTCTTCCAACGGTTCCCTATGTTGCACCTATTTGGATCAAAGCTAGCAAATCTAACATCGATATCATTGAACGCTTCCAAAACAGAAATCTGAGGAATATTAGAAAGAAATATAACTAAAAATAAATAATCCAACAGCGTTAGATAAATACAAGAAGAATATAGACAAAAAACAAACAGAAATCAAGCACTCAGGACATCCACCCACCAGAGGCAATATTCTGTATTAGTGCCGGAACTGAACCATAAAAAGATATAGAGGTAACCGACAGGTCTCGTCATCAGGGAGCCTAACCAAATCAGTTACCTCAAGGGGAACTTTCTGAATAGGATGCAGGTAAGACCAAAAGACATCCCAAGGCGCCGAGTTCCCCATGGAAACATTTAGTCGAAAGAAAATGAAAAGACAAGCACAACTTACAGTAAGGGCTCAACGCACCGTACATGCAAACTCACAAATAATCCTAATGTAAAGCCAAAGATGCATACAAACCCTAATTCCGTAAGTGACGGTTATGGCGAAACAGCAGCCAATTCTATCCTGGTAGTTACATCATTGTAACAATACTACAGCGCCACCCCCCATTACAGCTTAAACAAATGAAAACATAAACACTATCCTAAACATCTTTAAATAATCCTGAGTCTAAATGCCATTTTTTTTAACTTTTAAATTGCCGAAATTTTTGGGAAATTGTTTTTACTTAAGTTTTCCTCGAAAATGTTACATTCCTCAAAAAAATCCCCAGCGTTGTTACATATGTTTTTTATTCTGTATAATTGTGAGTAAAAAATATTATAATAAATTTTATAGTTCAAGTTGCTATGGGAATTGGCAAATGTGATAACCTCAAAGTTAAAATCTAACCTTTTATCATATATCCCAATTTTTATTTTTTAAAGATGTTTAGGATAGTGTTTATGTTTTCATTTGTTTAAGCTGTAATGGGGGGTGGCGCTGTAGTATTGTTACAATGACGTAACTACTACGATAGAATTGGCTGCTGTTTCGCCATAACCGTCACTTACGGAATTGGGGTTTGTATGCATCTTTGGCTTTACATTAGGATTATTTGTGTGTTTGCATGTACGGTGCTTTGAGCCCTTACCGTAAGTTGTGCTTGTCTTTTCATTTTCTTTCGACTAAATGTTTCCATGGGGAACTCGGCGCCTTGGGATGTCTTTTGGTCTTACCTGCATCCTATTCCGAAAGTTCCCCTTGAGGTAACTGATTTGGTTAGGCTCCCTGATGACGAGACCTGTCGTTTACCTCTATGTCTTTTTATGGTTCTGTTCCGGCACTAATACAGAATCTTGCCTCTGGTGCGTGGATGCTCTGAGTGCTTCATTTCTGTTTGTTTTTTGTCTATATTCTTCTTGTACAGTTCCATTGAAAAACAGGGAGGGAATGATTACGACGACTCGTCGTGTTCCCGTTACGTTCCCTTCACGTGCTTATATAAGGGTTGATATTTGTAATACGCCGACTCCGTCTGATACGATGATGAGGAGATTACGATAACCGGAGCCGGCATACCACAACAGTAAAGAAAGAAGTAGCCGAGTGTCCAAAATAAGACGAATCTCTTCATTTAAACAATGCGTTTTATTTATCCATTTTTTAACATCAATGACGGCGGTTTACTAGGCAACAGAGCCACGCCAAAATCTTGCTCTTCGAGGCATGCTTGAGCTTTTATAAACTTCACGAGCGTCTTGCCATGTGATCAAAATGTCTGTAGCCATTGACTGAACCCATGACTCTGATGTCAGATGTCCTGTGATATGTTATGTAAAGATGCGCGAGAAATTAGAATTTTCGGGGGTCGCAACGCATCAGCTTTGTTCTTAAAATCGGAAGCGAAAATAGCTCAAGCGCCCAAGGCAATTTAGAATTTGAATTGGATATAGGGGTTTTTATATGTTATATACAAATGTTTAAATGCTAATGGTGACTATGTTGAAAAGTGAAAAAAAGTTCAGATTTTAGTTTGTGCTACAATTCACGTTCATAACTAAAGTTTCTCTTACTCCATTACAAAACGGTTCTTAAAAAATGACCCTCGCGTATATATATATATATATATATATATATATATATATATATATTATTTTAAAAATTTTCACTCTACAGTAAAACCTCTCAAAGTGAGTAACAAGTCTCAAAAAGTGAGTCTCAAGTAAGTTAGTCTTAAACCTGACAAAGTGAGCTCTGTGTCAGGTTCAAAAACTCTTTTAAAGTTGATGAATTTGTTAAAAAAAATCAGTATTAGGATAGCAGGGGGTCTACCCAAAACAGAAAAAATCGGCACGGGGTCTACGGGACAAACAAGTTTGGGGACCTCTGCTCTAGAGTGTGCGTCTCTCATCAAATACTCACGACTACATATTAAACAGTGACTGCCTTCTATATGTGTTCCCATTTCGTCAAATTCATTGTATGCATGTGATTACCATCACACACACACACACACACATATATCTATATATATAAAACAGTTCCGTAACTGACTCATTCATTCACTGACTGACTGACTGACTGACATACAACGCACAGACCAAACCGCTGGACCTAAAGGGCTGAAATTTTGCATGGCGATTCTTCTAATAGTGTAGGGGTGCACTAAGAAAGATTTTTCAAAAATTCTTCTTAAATTTTTTGAAATTGAATTTTTAAGCTGTTTTTTAAACTTTTTTTACGTTTGCATTTAAAATAATACATTGAGGGTTATAAAATTTAAATCACGAGAAAGATCATAAAAATTCCTTCAAAATGAAATTTTTTTCGAATTTTTACCTCCATTTCCTGATTTTTGGTGAAGTTTTAAAGATTCATTTTTAGAATTTAATTTATTAAATGCTGATCACGTGATTTCTTTTTCTGGTTCTTTAAATAAATTTATCGTCACGTGCAAGAAAAAATAGACAAAAAAATATTTTTTTCTTGCTAATGCGGCAGACGATTAGACTTTATTTTGTCTATAAAAATATCCCTTACGATTTTTTTATAAATATGTTTTTTTTACATCAATTTTATACATTGATCGTCGTATTTATTATAAATATATATATATTTATTTTTTTTTAATTAATTGCATACATTGACCGTTGTATTTAATTTCAATGTACTCCGTAGCGAAGCGCGGGTTTTCAGCTACAAAAGTAGTATATATATACACATTGGTAGTATATATATACACATAGTAGTAGTATATATATACACATTGGTACCTCGGTTTACGAACTTAATTTGTTCCGAGACTTGGTTCGCAAACTGAAACGTTCGTAAACCGAAGCAGTTTTTCCCATATAAATTAATGGATGAAGAATTAATCCTTTCAATCCCTAGAACATAGTTATTTTATCTTGTTTTTATGGGTTCAGTTATAAAGAAAGGGTGAAAATAAATGAAAACAGACTTTATTATGAAGAACTAACACATGATAAAAATTGTTCAGTATAGCATTTTAGCTTTGTAGTGGATAATGGCTGGTGCAGATGGTTCATTGTTGAAAAGGAATGGAGGACTTCAAATAATAATGCTTGGAAGGTAAGTCATCTTCCGTAATATCACTAGGCAATTCTGATTTTAGTGTTTTTTCTCTTAATCTACTTTCAACCTCACTAGCTGATTTTGGCACCAGAATCCGATCCAAAGAAATTTGTATTTTTGCTTTTCTGGAGAATTTCACAGAAGTGAGACATCACAGTGTCATTTTGAATATTAACTGTTCTGTTGGTCACATATTTACTTGGGTGATGCTTTTCAATAAATGCCTGCAATTCACTGCACTTGCTGCAAATTTCTTTTTTCATGACAATGGAAACTTTTTCCGTATCATTGTCTTTCTTTGATAAATACTCTTTCTGGATAGCTTTCACCTGTTGACTCTGCAGCTCAACAAGTTCTTTTGTGGTGAGTTCTTCGCTGTGTTCTTCCACCAGCTCCTCCACATCTTCACAGTCGACCTCCAAGACCATACTTTTGCTCATGGACACTATCTAATCCACAACTGTGACTTCCGCCTCTTCATTATCAAATCCACCGAAGTCTCTGTCTGGCACACAAGGTGACCAAAGTTTCTTCCAGACAGACTGCAAGGTACGATAAGAGACCCCCCCCCCTCTCAAGGCCTTCATACTGAGGCCTTCATACTCAATAATGTTCATACAGTTGAGGATATCGAAGTGCTCCTTCCAAAAATCTCTCAAATAGGTGAGTCAAATGGGTGTCATTAGTGACATGAAATCATGATGCGACATGTCATGATATACATTTTTTTAAAAATAGAAATAACCTGCTGGCCCATAGGCTGAAGCAAAGGAGTTGTGTTGGTAGTAGAAATTTGAACTTAATGAAGCTATATTTGATGTCCAGGTCTTTTTCGAAATTTGGAGGATGAGCAGGAGCGTTATCCATGGCGAGAAAACACTTCAAGGGCAAACTATTCTCCTCAAGATATTTCTTGACAGCTGATGCGGAGACCTCAATAATTCACTCCATGAAAATGACCCCAGGCCTTAGTATTTTCTCTCCACATTACAGGCAGTTTAGCCTTCAGCACATAATTTTTCTTGAAGGCTCTAGGATTTTCAGATTGGTAAACTAAAAGTGGCTTGATTCTACAATCATCACTTGCATTAGCACACAACAAAAACGTAAGCTTGTCCTTCATAGGCTTGTGTCCAGGAAGTGCCTTCTCCTCTTTGGTGATGTAGGTTCTTTTTGGCATTTTCCCCCATAAACAATCCTGTTTCATCACAGTACAAACCTTGATTTCGCATGTAGCCTTCACTCTCCGCAAACTTTTTGAATTCATCACATATTCACCTGGAGCCCTTTTATCTGAACTAGCAATCTCCGCATGTCTAAAAGCACTATAAATTCCACTCCGCTTGCGGAATTTCTGAAACCAGCCTGAACTGGCTTTATAATCTACACATTCAACACCATTTATACTCGGTGTTTTAGCTAAAATCTCTGTGCAACTTCTTAGCGTTATCGCATATTAAAGTCCCACTAATACTATCACCAGAAAGCTCTTTTTCACGTATCCACACAAGCAATTATTATTATTCTATCTTTTCTATAACTTGAGGCCTTTTTTTCGTTAAAACAGCCATTCCTTTAGCCACATCAGCTGCCTTTATAGCCTCTTTGTTCCTTCTTTTTCTCAATAGTTAGGTTAGGTTTCCTGCTAGCAATATCACTTGCTCTTGCCATTTTCTTGGGAGCTAATTGAGGGCTAATTTAAACAAAAATATCTACAAAAAAAATCTGTGAAATACATGAGCAACGAACGTTTGAGCTGTGCTAGAGAAAGCCCAACTGAGCTTGACATGTGAACTGTTCGAGAACCGAAGCAAGTGTGACAAAAGCTTGCATCGCATATCACCAGATGGTAGCACATCTCCTGCGCTTGTTCGTAAACGGAAGCGTTCGTAAACCGAGGTACCACTGTATATACGTATATACAGTCGAACCCCGTTATAACGAACTTCAAGGGACCAAAGGTTTTGTTCGGTATATCCGAACAGTTAAGAAAAATACTAAAGATCACAAAATAAATAACTCATAAGTTGCAATGTGTATTCAGTAATGATGTATTAAAAAAATGATAAAAATCTATTGAAAATTATTATTAATGAATTAAATCGACTAAAATCGATTAAATTAAACTGACACAATACTAATTAAATTACGTACAATAGGAAAATGGCGTGACCAAATAATTCAAAACAGACAATACCGTCAAATTATCAGTCTTAATCACTTTCACTAGAATACAGCTCATCTGTTGTTGTTGCGTCCATGTCATAATTATTGTTTCCTTCGTAATATATATCGTCATCATCAACCTCTCTTGACGATACGAACTGTGAGTTCCGTTTGTTTAAAAGGAATACCTGCTTGGTAAACGGGTGGATGAATCACGGAGTGTAGATGCGCACGAACCCGTGTTGCAACAATGTCTTACAGCTGCTCTACGTTCGTTTATCCAATGTTTAAAACATTTTTTTTTGTACACGAGTATAATATGCACCCTCATTTTTGCTGACAAAAATGTGCAATAAAAGTGCGTATTATAATCGAGATTTTACGGTATATATATACAGTGGCTCCCAAAAGTGTTCGTACACTTACAATTTTCAATGAAATAGGGGTCTATCCATTGATTAAAATGAATATTTCAGAATGGGTATTTAATAATAAGATCTATAATCTATTGTTAACAAAACTACATGAAATATTTTGAAACATAGTAAAACTTTATTTTTAAGAAACTAGTAATCAAAAAGAGACAAAAATTTTATCTCACAAAAGTCATCGTACACTGAATTTTTTTCGGATAAATTCATAATTAAAATTATCGTCTGGCGCTTTATTTTTATTTTTCAATTGTGGTGGCATTTTAAATATCGTTTGGCTTTGATTTTTGCTTGCCTACTCCGTAATATTCTATTTATTATTTAAAAATGGCTCGTATTCGTAAAGAAACAACAAACAGCATTCGAAAATTGATTATTTTTCATCATAGTAGTGGTAAATCAGTTCGAAATATTGCTAAATTACTTAATTTATCCCATTTTACTCTGCAGTATGTGATAAAACGCTTTAAAGAAGACAATCGTATAGAAAACAAGGTAAGAAAAGGTCGCCCGGCAACGCTAACAAAACGTGATCAGAGATTTATAGTCAGAAAATTTGTGAAAAATCCAGGTTTGAGTGCTGTAAAAGTTTCTGCAGAATTTAATGAAACATTTTCTACTTCAATTTCACCTGAAACTGTTCGACGAGTTCTCAGAGCAGCTGGATTACATGGGTGTTCTGCCCGTAGAAAATTTTTTGTGATTGAGAAAAACAGAAAGCTTACGCTTTCCTTCGCACTATCAATGATAAATGAGCCCCAAACGTATTGGAATAATATCTTATTTGCAGATGAAAGCCAGTTTAACATATTTGGTTCCGATGGGCGTATAATTGTATGGAGAAGAAGAAATGAGGAACTTAATTCCAAGAACTTAGTAGGAACAGTTAAGCATCGCGGTGAAGGTGTCCTTGTGTGGGGGTGCATGTCAGCATCAGGACTAGGTAATTTGGTATTTATTGATGGCATAATGAATCATGCTGTTTATATAAATATTTTATGAAACAATTTAAAATCACGAGCCCAATTTTTGGGTATTGGAAACAACTTTGTTTTTTATCAAGATAACGATCCTAAGCACACGGCTCTCAACGTTCGCCTCTTGTGTCTCTATAATTGTCCACAAGTTTTGAAAATATCACCTCAATCGCCAGATTTAAACCCAATAGAACATATTTGGAGAGAACTAGAGGTTCGACTACGAAAACACACCATTCCCACGAAAAGCGAACTAAAAACAATTATGATGGAAGAATGGAGGAACATTGATGCAGAAATTACAAAAGAACTTGTGCAATCTATTCCCAGACGTTTAAAAGCTGTTGTGGATGGTAAAGGATATCCTACTAAATATTAATTTAATGAAAAATTAGAATATTTACTAATATGTAAAGATTTTTTACAAGTGTACGATGACTTTTGTGAGATAAAGTTTTTGTTACTTTTTGATTATTGGTTTCTTAAAAATAAAGTTTTACTATGTTTTTAAAATAGTTCATGTAGTTTTGTTAAGGATAGATTATAGATCTTATTATTAAATACCCATTCTGAAATAGTCATTTTAATGAATGGATAGACCCCTATTTCATTGAAAATCGTAAGTGTACGAACACTTTTGGGAGTCACTGTATATGTGTGTGTGTGTGTGATATATATATATATACAGGGTGTCCATAATTAAAGTCCCACTTTCAAAAGGCTGTAAAAAAAGAACCACTGGTTAGAATGACTTCAAATTTGAACTGAATATACTGGAAAAAGGGGGAAACGATTTGGCATAATAAAAAAAAGTTCCAAAATGTATCAATAGATGGCGCTGTAACATTTTGGAACTCTTTTTTTTATTATGCCAAATCGTTTCTCCCTTCCAGTATATTCAGTTCAAATTTGAAGTCATTCTGACCAGTATTTCTTTTTTTGCAGCCTTTTGAAAGTGGGACTTTAATTATGGACACCCATCCATAATTAAAGTCCCACTTTCAAAAGTCTGCAAAAAAAGAACCACTAGTCAGAATGACTTCAAATTTGAACTGAATATACTGGAAGAAAAGGGAAACGATTTGGCATAATAAAAAAAAAGAGTTCCAAAATGTTACAGCGCCATCTATTGATACATTTTGGAACTTTTTTTACTGTGCCAAATCGTTTCCCCCTTCTTCCAGTATATTCAGTTCAAATTTGAAGTCAAAAAGCTGTTTCAAAAGGCTGCAAAAAAAGACCAGTGGTTCTTTTTTTTTGCAGCCTTTTGAAAGTGGGACTTTAATTATGGACACCCTGTATATGTGTGTGTGTGTGTGTAAGTAAGTGTAAGTAAGTAAGTAAGTAAGTAAGTAATAATAACGCCACACCAGTTTTAATTCTATTCCATATATTCTCTACTTTTAATATTGTCTTTCCTGTTATGTAACTACCGTTTTCTCTGGATGGCGCCTAGCTGTCGACTGGGTATATGGCACCCAAGATGTCACGTGGACAACCGAAACCAAATTTCCTATATGCAGGGGTGAATGTCGAACTGCGTAGTAAGACTTTGGATATGAATTGAAACAGCACGTCGCTATCCATACTCTCTGTTCTTTGTAAATATGTAAAAAAGCTTCCAGTCTTCTATATTTCGTATGTATTAACCTGTCAAATAACCATAAAGTGCATAGTGAATAAATTTATTATTACCAACAATTGGATTGTCTGATTGGATTTAATGTTGCTCAGGCGATATTAAAAAATTTAACGCAGGAGCCATCGTAAGCTGTAAAAGCCTGTTCGTCTGTTTCCTAGATCGTCGAATGTGCTGACCAGCCAGTTTCCTTCCCATTTCATATACACTATCTGGCCAAAAGTATCCGGACGCCTAGTGATACGGACTCGGAGAGTCCTGAGGCATATATTAATATAATGTTGGTCCTCCTTGTGCATCGATGACAGCCGGCACACGTCTGGGGAGACTTTCCACCAGTTTTATAGGTGTCTATAGGAATTGACTTCCAGGTGTCCATCACAGCTGAAGTGAGTGCTGGCAGTGAGGATGGTCGATTTGGCTGGCTACGTAATCTATGTTCTAATTCGCCCCAAAGGTGTTCAATGGGATTTAAATCGGGGCTCTGAGAATACCAGTACAGTTTTTGAACACCCATTTCGTCAAACCATGCCTGCGCAAGTCTCGATGTGTGAATGGAGCAGTTATCCTGCTGTTAGAGAAATTCGCCTTCCCCGAAATATTGCCACAGAGTTGGGAGAGCAGCATCGTCCAGAATGTCCACATACATCTCAGAGTTCATGTTTCCAACCACGGGAACTAAGGAACCCAGGCCAAACCATGAAAACACCCCCACATCATGATGCTGCCACCACCAAACTTAACAGTGGGCACAATGCAGTCACGGAAGAAGCGTCCATCGGATTGCCAGATTGAAAAGCGAGATTCATCACTCCAAAGAACAATTTTCCACACGTCCACAGTCCAATGACGGTAAGCTTTGCACAATTGCAATCGACGATTCGCATTCTGGGGAGTGATGTTCGACTTGTGAGCGGCTGAACGACCATGGAATCCAGGTTTTTTAACTCTCGACGAACAGTCCTGCTGCTAGCACTAACGCTTGATGAACTTTAGAACTCCTGAGTGATTTCAATCAACGAGGACTTGCGATTTTGTTTAACTACCCTTTTCGGAGTTCTATGGCTGCGTTCACTAATTTTTTTCGGCCTGCTACTTCGTTTTTCTGTAGTTTCACTGTCTCGACGTTTCCACTTCACAATTACATCACTCACAGTGGATTTTGGATTCTGCAGAATGTCCAAAATTTCACAAACTGATTTCTCACAAAGGTGGCATCCCACTGAAATGCCACGATCAAAGTCACTAAGCTCCTTTGACCTACTCATTGTCTCACAAACGCATAAATATGACCTGACAAACTACTACCAACCCTTTTATAGCTTTCGGTTGAGCATCAAATTACGTCACCTGTCAGATCCACTTCTTTAGGGGGTGTCCAGATACTTTGGCCAGATAGTGTATGTGTATATATATATATATATATATATATATATATATATATATGTAATATAAAAATAATTTTTATATTAATAATCTGACTTATCCATATTCCTGTAAAACATAATTTATTCGATTTCTAAAAATGATGTAATAGCTCATAAACTTTGCAGTACTTAATCCCTTCGTTCCCCTATAGACAGAGAAATATCCCCATAGACTTAGAACAGCGTCTGTCTAGGGAGACTGAGCCGATAAGAATCATCGGACACGCCCTAGTCCATGACGTAACATAGCGTCATAGGGATTAACGCTTGCACCACTTCTTCTGTATGTTCCCGATATAAAAATGTGAACACGGCTGAAAGCCGGGCTTTTCAGATAGTGTTTGTACATATCATATGTCACACGGTCTAGCTCCCTCCCTATGGGGAATTCCATATGAACAACAATAAAACTATTTTAATTCATTCGTTCCTGTTTACTGTGTCCCAAAAATTCTTGTATAGCTGTTCCAGTATCTGCTGTTTCAACTGTTTCTATTGCTATGATATTTCATATATATAACAAAAACACAGGTGCATTAACACCCAAAAGACAAAATGTTAAGCAATTAGACTGAAAAAATAAAAATAAAAATAAATTTAAAAAAAAAGAAAGAAATCTATCCTCTGTCTTTGCTTGGCTCATCAGCCGTGGGTAAAGCAAAGAAAATAATCAAACATAATCAAACACAAGTGGTTTCGTCATGGTGTCATACCCCCAAAAAACGTTTATAATTAAAATTAACATGGATAAATAAAATAACAAAAAAAACTGAAAGATTTTTATGACATGATGGTCGTAGGTAGGTGCTACAAAATAACCGCTCAAAAAAGCAACATATATATATAGAACGTTATAAAATAAATATGAGCACCACCACACGGGACCACTTGTAGACCTGCAAATAAACGAAATACAGAAGTCATACCAGAATAAAATAAATTTAAAGGCTTCGTATCCAGGCTTCGGATGTCCTAAAAAGGACCAGACGACTTAGAAACGATAAACCATAGGAAAGTTGGTCAAACTGCACTACCTGGGCCACGCCCTCAAGTGCAGGCTTTCAGAATGTAAACAGCGGAGAACCATCATTGGATAGAAAGTAGAGAAGGAAAGAAAGTGATTGGAGCGCTCAGGATCGAGTTCAATGCCTTCAATTGGAATCACCGAGGCGATCCAGTAAATGGCAGTAATCCAGTAAATGGCGATCCAGTAAATCCAGGCAATGGCAGTAGAAAAGAAATTACATTACTGTAGAGTTATCCCGGAAAATGGGAGAGAAATTTAACTTAGCTACAGTAGGAAAGAGGAGAAAAGGAACTTTAAGGATAGCAACACAATATTTTTATTTAGTTTTGTATTTTTTATTATTTTTTTTACCTTAGCAAAGATAAGTATCATTTTTTTATTTTTTATAAAGGAAAAGCGGACAAGGGACAAATTTAGAAAGTGAAAGGATGGCTCTAGGCCTTTTCCTGTTTATGGGATCAGCATGATCATAATTTGCAAGTTCTAAATGCAATCCATTGTCAATAGACTTATGGAAGTTAATAGCTAATTTTTGAAGATAATTTTGAATAGTTGGGAGACCAGTCTCCCTGTAAATGTCAACATTTCTAAAATACCAAGGCGTATTAATGATTTGTCTAATAGTGCTGCTTTTAGCGGATGCTAATTTTTTTATGTGCGTTTTTGCCCAGTATGACCATGCTGGCCCTCCATACGTAATAATAGGACGTAGATATGAATTATACAAGAGCAATTTGTTACTAATGCTTAATTTGCTGTTTCGAGAAATTAAGGGGAAAATTAATCTACGAGCTGCTCGAAACTCGTCCCTTACATGTGTTATGTGTTGTTTCCAGGTGATGTTTTTGTTCAGAATAACGCCGAGATATTTTACAGTGTCAGACCAGGGGAGTTTAACATTTCCAATTTTGATTTGATGATTATTAAAGGTCTTTTTACGTTTTGAGGTGAAAAGAACAGCTATACATTTTTCAGAGTTGATTTTAATTCTCCATTTGTCGAGCCAGTGTTGAATGGTGGACATGTGTTTATTAACATTTTTGATGGCGTATTTAAAATTTTTGCAGGTGGAGTACAGGGCTGTGTCATCAGCGAAGATGGCTAAATTAATATTAGTGTGTTAGGGAAGATCATTGACGAAAATATTAAAAAGAATTGGTCCGAGAACGCTGCCTTGTGGTAATCCACTGTAAATTTGGAATTTTTCAGAGAGCTGGCCGTTAATTTTGACCTGAAAGGTGCGATTATTGAGATAAGAAATTAAAATTTTAATGATTTGAGGGGGAAAGTTATAATTAATGAGTTTATGAATTAAACCATTGATCCAAACTTTATCGAATGCTAGTGCAACATCTAAGAACAGGGCAGCAGTAGATTGTCAATTTTTCTTGCGTTAGTTAGGTGTTCAGTAAGACGGTAGACTTGGTGAGGGGCAGAAACGGATTTTCTGAATCCAAATTGGTATGGGATGAGGATATTATTATTTTCTAGGAGTTCATTAATATGTTTAGCGATGAATTTTTCAATAATTTTGCTTATTGAGTTAAGAAGACTAATGGGCCGATAACTAGTGGGAGAAGATGGTGGTTTATTAAGTTTAAGAATGGGCAGAATGATAGAGTTTTTCCAGCTATGTGGAAAGTGCTCGAATTTAAAAATAGAGATAATAACAATAGTAATTTAAACATATCCGTATTTACATTATATGTGTAAGCCAGTTTACGTGCCGTCGTTCCATCACATACGTCAGCAGTCATCCTGTCCCGGGCGTCCAATGACTTTGACCGCGGCGATTCATATTCTTTACTCGTGCGGTGGAATTATTTAAATTAGCAGAAGCCGACCTAATATAGCATTCCAAAAAAATTCAACGGAATGAACTATTATGAATGAACTATTATCATAACATTGCTTCGCTTTGAAAATAAAAAAAATGCTTACCAATAGCTTCTCTAGAATTACATGTCCTGCAAAATCTTAGTATCAGGCACAAGATAATGTTGATAAAATTTTTCTTCGCAACGTTTGGTGACCAATGTGTTTATGATATTACTTTATAAGGGAACGTTATTCTTTTATCGTATACGGACATGTATAAAAAAACTGTTTTTTATTTCGAATGTAATATCCAGGAAATCTGCGCTAAAGACCAATCGTTTGGGTTTTTTAGTGTAAGGCAATCCGGATATATATTTTTTATATTAAAATCGCCTGGCGTATTAAAAATAATAGGACATCAATATAACGAAAAATCTTTAAATCCATGTTAACAGAATCCGACATATTGTATGCATGCTCATAATAAAATAAAAATAGGTTGGCTGCAGTACTGGAGTAACTAGTTCCCATACCTATTCCATTTGTCTGCAAAAAAAAATATCCTTTTCGACCTTAAGGGTATTAAATGAACATAAATTACAGAGATCATAAAATAAATTCGGTCAAACATCCGCCAAATCCTCTTTGACGTCATCATACAGTTCTGGTAAGACTTTTTTTAAAACTGTAATTGGTATGTTTGTAAATAAGTTCTCAAAATCATATGTGTGTATTGAGTTGATATTTTGAAAGTCGTTACCCAGACTCTCCATAAGTTCTATACTATTGTAAATTATCCAGAAACTGTTTTTCTATTTATATTTTAACACATTTAGAATCTTTTTTAGGTATTTTTCAAACCTGAGATTGAGATTATTGCCAATACTCTTTACATTGCTACATATAAAACGAAATTTTATAGGGTTTAATTATAAACGTTTTTTTGAATATGACACCATAGCGAAACCACTTGTGTTTGATTATGTTTGATTATTTTTCTTTGCTTTACCCACGGCTTATGAGCCAAGCAAAGACAGAGGATAGATTTTATAAAATTTTTATTTTATTTATTTAAAATTTTTTTTTCAGTTTAATTGCTTAACATTTCGTCTTTTGGGCGTTGATTCACCTATGTGTTTATCGTTTGGGTGTTAATGCACCTGTGTTTTTGTTCTTTAAGTGTTAGTTGCTAGGCTGCATCATGCATATGGCTACAGCATCTACATATTTTGATAGAGAATGTATATATATATATAGAGAGAGAGATAGATAGATAGATAGATAGATAGAGAGAGAGAGAGAGAGAGAGAGAGAAAGAGAGAGAGTTGGCTCTCTGTTTAACGACGCTCTACTTAACGACGATCTCTATTTAAGGACGATATTTCCCAGTCCCGGTCCCTCCGACGTAAAAACATTCTATTTAAAGACGATGTTGTTTCTATTTAAGGACGAATTTTTTACATGATAAACTTTTTCTTCATTTTATTACACAGGAGGGGCACTTTCTGTGGGTGAAAACAAGTTTAGTTTCAATAACAGACCCGGAATTTCCTTTATGGTAGCAATGTTGCAATCATAGACTTGTTACAGAGCGAAAAATGGGGGGGGGGATTACTGTTTCTCAGAAGATCGAATATTCTTTCATGGAGCTCTTAGTGCTGGAGCTGAATCACTCCAATGTCCCTACAATCTGTTGTCATGTGCCTTACGAACTGTCCAATAACAGCCTTCTCTCACTCCTTCCGGGAAGCAGGTGTTCATGTTACGAGAATTCATGGTTGTGTGTAGGAGCTCATTCCAGTACGAATACGAGGTGAGCAGAGCAAACTGGCATCAAAGCGAGAGCATCTTACGCTACACGAAAGGTGAAAATTAATGAAGACTGGGAAGAAACTATTGGAATAACAAAAGTCCAATTCGCAAGACAATTTCAGCTACCCGAGTCTACCCTCAAGGGCATTTTAGCAAGCAAAGAGAAAATTCTTGAAGCAGCACAAAAATTTGGTTTGGGTATCAAATCCAAACGGCAGAAAATTCAATGTGTCCGATCAGAAGAGTTTGATAAGGCAGTCCTCCAATGGTTTCATGAAGCAAGAGCATCCAACATTCCAATTTCCGGAGTGATATTTAAAGAAAAGGCTATTGTTCTGTCAGAAAAGTTTGAAATGCAAAATTTTCAGGTTTCGACTGGTTTGCTAGAAAAGTTCAAATAAAGATATGGGCTTGCATTTAAAAGCATATCTGGCGAAAGTGACTCGGATGAAAAAAGAGTAGAAGAATGGAAAATAGAGCTGAAGGGGATATTAGATGGATATGATGAGAAGAACATATTCAGTGCAGATGAGATGGGCCTATTCTACAATATGGTGCCTAATAAAACTTTAACGTATATGGGCGAAAAGTGCTTTTGTGGAAAACACAGTAAGGAACGATTGACTGCTTTACTGTGCACTAATTCGGATGGATCTAAGAAATTTCCACCACTAGTTATAGGCAAATCAAAGCAATCTAGGTGGTTTAAGAATATTACCAGGAAACCTTGTGAGTACAGGAATAAAAATAAAGCGTGGATGACATCACAAATTTTTGTTGACTGGATTAGAAAATTTGATGCAAAAATGCATCAAGAAAAGAGAAAAGTTTTTCTTTTAATCAACCGTTGCACTGCACGTACTCCAAATATCCCTGTACTTACAAATTTGACTATTCATTTCTTACCAGCTAATTGCTTAGCAAGTTGCAGCCATTAGACCTGGGTATCATTCGCAGTGTGAAAACATACTGCAGAAAGTCTTTAATTAGGAAATTAATCAACAATTCGACTAGCAGTATGAAAATTAGAAAATTTACGATCTTAGAAGCAATGCACACGATAACATCAGCATGGAAAGAAGTTTCTTCATCCACAATATAAAACTGCTTTCGCGTTTGCTGGAATTCACAAAGAACTTGTAGTGGAACTTCAAAGTACGGATGTAGAAGTCAACGAAGATGACATTACCCCTGAAGAATGGAGAAGTCTTGTTGAAGATGAGGTTGTTTCAATTCAAGATTTCTACAACTGTGATGAATCTGTTTTAACAACAGATTATAGAAATGTAGAACAAATTTATGAAGATATAGTAAACGAAAACACAGTGTCAGACGAAGAAGGTGAAGTTGAAGACACGGAAAACGAGACACTGACACCGTCTTACACAGATGCAACTTCTGCTCTAGATGATCTCCTACGCTATATTACATCGAATATGGAAGATGACACATTTAACATTTTAGAAAATCTGGAAAAGAGAATAACGAAAACAAGGCGAAAATTGAAGCAATCAACACTTTTTGACTTTTTTAAAACCTAATTTATTGTATTGTTTGTACTCTTTTTTCAATGTACTTTAAAATAACTTTTTGTGAAAAAAATAATAATGATAATAAAATAACATTTTTAAACATGCCAATGTATTAAGAAATAATTTGACAGTCCTAAGCCTTTAAAGTGTGAAGGGAAATGTCATTCCTTCAGAAATTCTGTTTAAGGGCGATCTCTACTTAAAGACGATATTTCACGGTCCCTTGACAGTCGTTAAACAGAGAGCCAACTGTATATGTATATATATATATATATATATATATATATATATATATATATATATATATATATATATATATATATATATATATATATGTGTGTGTGTGTGTGTGTGTGTGTGTGTGTGTGTATGAAATAAATTTCAATCCTTTTCGTTATCATTAACACGTCTATTCAAAATTCTTTCATCTTATCGCAACAGAACACCGTCCCTCGTTTCTGAATTTAATCTATATCTAACCAAAGTAATCTATTACTTTCCCCTTAAGCAAGCCACGCGCCTACAGGTTATGTAACTAAGAACCTTCAACGACTGTCGAAAAGATCCCCCCATATGACGTGTTAAAGTCAGGTGTTAATTTTGACCAATCGGGAGTTCAATTTAATCGTACGCGGGCGAGAGATTTTAGTTTCGTTCGCGCTTTTGTGTTCGTACTAGAAACCCAACATGACGTGACTTTCAGCTCTCCGTCAATAGCGTCGCGGCGTTGCGCTGCCGAGATTTTCCCCGAAATAAGCGATCTGTAGAAATGTTTGATGTACGGATATCCAGCGAGAGACTATCTTGCAAATAAAAACCTATAGGAATATAGCTGAGTTCTCCGTCATTCTGGAAGTGTTCATTTCTCTCCAGCATGCCTGCATCCTTTCTTGCCTCGCCACTCGCTACGACTCGTTACGATTACAACTCCCCGGTTATATGACTACAAAGTTGTCAAGCTTCCTTATTATTACTTACACACACACACACACACACACACACACACACACACACACACACACACACACACACACACACACACACACACACACACACATATATATATATATATATATATATATATATATATATATATATACACTACCCTACAATAATGGACCAGACACCAGCGGATTTACATAAAATCCAGTGCTCTCACGTGATCTGTTAAGGTTAAATACAATACGCGAAGAGGTAACGTCCTTAGTCTTGTGTGAAATTGTGACACTATGTCGGAACGAAAGGAACTTAGTGACTTTGAAAGAGGAGTTATAGTTAGTTGTCACATTAGTGACAAGTCTATTCGCGTAATTGTATATTCGCGTATTGTTGCGTCGTAGAATTATCACAGCCACGGTCAACTGTTGGTGATGTCGGGACGAAGTAGAAAACTACGGGAGTTGGGACACAATGGGTCGACAGGAGCTGCACACGTTGATCGTCCCCGTAAACTGACGGAATGGGATCGACTTGTCCTGAAGCGTGAGGTTCGTAAGAACCGCAAGAAATCACTCCAAATCATCAACAGTGAGTTTTAACAGGCAGCAGGGATTACCGTGCACCCCAATACTTTGCGGAAATAACTGCACGCCCTCAATATCCACGGTTGTGTTTCCGCACACAAACCAAACGTCACCCCATCCAACAAAGCTGGCAGACTTGCTTAGTGTTTGCAATGTCGCAACTGGATTGTGAACCTCTAGAAAACTGTCTTATGGAGCGACGAGTCACGCTACACGCTGTTCCAGTCGGATAGGCGTGCTTGGGTTTGGCGAATGCCAGGCGAACGTCTGTTACTCGAGTTCCAACTCTCAAGTTCGGTGGTGGTGGTGTACTTCTTTGGGTTTTTTCTCGTGGTATGGCCTGGGACCTTTGCATGTTGTTCCTGGTAAACTGAATGCCGACGTCTGCATGAACATTTTGGACAATCAGGTTCTTCCTACGCTTCGGCAACTTTATGGAATGGACGAATGTTACTTCCAGGATGATAACGCTTAATGTCATGTTGCAGCCTTTGTCAAGAAGTGGTATCAAGATATGGATGTATAACGTCTTCCCTGGCCTGTTCCGAGTCCCGACCTATACCCAATAGAACATTTGTGGGACGAGTTAGAGCGACGCTTGCGGACCAGAGAACCACAACCGAAATCTACAGCAGAGCTGAATTTTCTCACACACAAAATATGTATATTTCGCATAGCATGTTTTAAACCTTTTTTCGCCTCTTTTATTCCTTGATTACCTAGCAATTTGTGTGTTAAAGTAACAGATACGTAAATGGAAATGTTGAAAAGGCGATTATGGATTCTGTGAATTATATTAAAAATCACTGACCAGAAAGAGAGACCGTAGTCATATTTTATTACAAAATCGGAGCGGAATAACTGCTTTATAAAGGAGAGTTGTTAGGTATACAATTTAATAAACATACAATCTTATTATATTTTTGAAGATTATAGTGTTTGATGAAGTGTCATTTTCCATACTATCTTCCCTTTTATAAGGTCCTCATCAATTAAATGATTAATGTATATTTCTTCAAAAGTTTTCACGACAGGAGGGAAACTGAAGCAATTTTACAAATGCGTGTGTCTTTTGAATAATTCTATATCATTTTAAGGAACATTTTAGATTTCGTTTTGTTAAAAAGCAGATAGTATCTTTCCTCTACATTTAATGAATATTTTAAGTCAAATAAAGAATGAGCTACAAAAACAGACAAGTGGATTCACATTACAGAACATAAAAATATTTATTGATAAATATATTGCCATGCATATTTTAAATATCTTGTAGAAAACATTCAGAGTGTTTGTGAACCCTGTGTGGCCAACATGGCGATTAGCTCCACAAACTCATTTTCCAACGATTCCTCCGACAGAACTAACGGCGCTAGAAGATGCAGATGATGATGCTGCAGCTCCAGCTGCAGCTCCTGCGATAGCATCAACACCACCCTTTACATCTCCTCTCGCTAGCGATCCGACCCCACTCATAACACCCTGTACAGCACCTGACTGGCCGAAAGATGATGACGACGAACTTGATGACGACGAACTCGATGACGACGAACTCGACGATGATTGAGAGGAGGAAAGGGAGCCACCAGCAAATCCACTTCCACCTCCTTTCAGTGAACCTAATGCACTTGAACCAGACTGAGAGCTGGCAAAACCTCCAGCTCCCGCTTGAGAGCCCGCACCGCTACTCCCCCGGGATCCTGATGCCGCACTCGCTTGGGCCCTTGCTGCAGCGCCTGCGGCTGCTGAAGAATCCCTCCTTCCTGAGCTACCACCACGAGATAAACCTGATCTGGCTCCCGCGAGAGAGTTTGCACTACCTGAACTTCTGGATCCGGAAGTGCCTGAATTTCTGCTAGTGGACTTTCGAGAAGAACTTGCTCCGTTAGAACCAGACATTTGATATCGAGAGCTATCTCCAGACTCGGAAATTCCTGATCCCGAGCTCGATCCGGACGAACCACCTAAAATACCACCTGAACCTAAAATTCCATCAAGAAGCCCAGGAAGGAGACCACCATTAGAACCTGTCTGGGAGGAGCTTGATCCACCCCCTCCATTAGATATTGAACCAGACATTTGATATCGAGAGCTATCTCCAGACTCGGAAATTCCTGATCCCAAGCTCGATCCGGACGAACCACCTAAAATACCACCTGAACCTAAAATTCCATCAAGAAGCCCAGAAAGGAGACCACCGTTAGAACCTGTCTGGGAGGAGCTTAATCCACCCCCTCCATTAGATGTTGAACCTGAATAATATCCTGACTTTTTTGATCCTGAGTCCATTGAACCTGAATAATAATCTGACGCTATTGATCCTGAGTTCATTGATTCTGAATAATAATCTGATCCTGAGTTCATTGATTCTGAATAATAATCTGATCCTGAGTCCATTGATTCTGAATAATAATCTGACTCTATTGATCCTGAGTCCATTGATTCTGAATAATAATCTGACCCAGACGAATCATATCCATCTGAGTAGGAACTGTCATAATAATCTGAATAATCTTGATATGATCCGAAGGATCCGCCGCTTGTCATTTGAGAACGAGATGCCAATCTGCGTGAGCCAGAATTAGAGGCAGCACTGGCTGAAGCTGCAGCAGATGCAGAAGCAGCAGATCGAGCACTACCGGAAGGAGATCTGGAACCACTCTGGAACGTTCCCCCTTGAAAGTATGTTCTCCCATCGCCATAATCGGTCTCGCCCGAGTATTTTTGAACGGTACCGTCTCCAACTCTTCTTCTGGTGTAGGAGTACCTATTACCGGAGGTACCAGAACCTGCACCTTCAGCGGAATCTGCTGATGAACTGGTCCCTGACCCTGAAAGACCATAACGTCCTTTTTTACTGCCTGAAGATGCTGCAGCTGCAGCAGCTGCTGCAGCAGCAGCAGCAGCAGATGAACCTGTACCTGCTCCTGTGTAAGATGTTCCTAGTTGGCCTCCTGTCTGCCCATAACGTCCTCTTCCACCACCTGAGGAGGAAGCTGCTGCAGCTGCAGCAGCAGCAGCAGCAGCAGATGAAGAACGTTGTTTGCTTGAAAAATATCCAGAATTGACACCATAATCGGCCGAGTTTTGGTCTCCTGAAAATAATGGTGAATTTTTTTAAAGTTATTCTAGAAATATTTTTTATGGAAAAGAATATGTAAAGAAGCACTATTTTTTTACCAGTCAATTTCTCTGCAACTCTGTCTCACATACTAAGACTCAATGTAACCGCTTCTACAATTTTCAGTATGTATTCACGATGAACAAAATTTTGCAACTAATATTGAAAATTTCAGACCCTAAAGTCATTGATAATAATATTTTCCCCTTTTAGTTGTGAGGTTTACATAAGATTCGATTCACAATAATCGAACTTTTAAGTGAATAAAGTTAATGAAGCCGCTTAAGATATGCTAATTGCGGCATACGAGATTGGTATAAATACCAAGCAGCTAGATCAAAGAAAGGAAGTGAGAGGAAGTGAAAGGAGGAGTAGACCTGACGAAACGAAGTATTGAGCTAGAGCTAGGCTTAAAGTCTGGTTTAATAATAGTTGAGTTTTGCGAGCAGCCGCTCGAGGCATAACTAGGTTGCTTCAAACCTACGTGAGTTCTTGTTAGGTCCAAAGTTTACGAAGCAGCATTACTGGTCGACTTTCTGAAGTATTTGTGAGTATCTCAAGTTGTATTGTCATTGCATGAATAGTTATACCAGAAAATATATTGAATTGTATTTCCCTTGCATAAATATTATATATTTTGTACTAGCAGTGCGCTTGCTTTATGTTGAAAAGCAAAATTTACAATTGCAAATATTTGAATAAACATTGCTGTTATGTAAGAATTGTGTTTGAAGGAAATTATTCAGAGTGCCACTTCAAGATATACATACCCAAAGTTAGGGTAGAAGAGCAAATTCTCTATATAGTTTAAAAAAGACACGTTCTGAATTTCCACCATTTTCTGTTCTTAAATTTAGAAGTTCGTTATCAAATTAGCTATTATATATGGTTGCTAACGCGGAATCTTTGATTTTTATTAAGTTGCTCTCTTTAATACTTTCTAGGTACCTTAGTAATCTTCAACATAATAGACACTTACAAGCTCTTGAGTTTTATTCTACCTACACTTTACGTTTGATTACACCAAGTAAAATCTTTAAAAATCGTATGCTTGTAGAACACCAACCGTAGGCGGTTTTTTAACTGTCTGGTAAAATGGTTTATTACTTATTACAAAGTTTCCCTAGAAAAGCGTCAGGCCCTTTTTCTATTCATGAAATTTTTAGATTACAAAACGTAACATTGTTCATTGGACCGCATATACCATGACTAATGAAATTGCTTATCCAATGCTGAGCAAAATTTTTTTTCATGCAAAGAAGCACTCATTTGCGATATTTTCATTCTTTACGTTAAAAGAAAATTGATGCCAATTAAGTAATTTTCACATTCATTCGAAACTAAAATCTGTTGCAATTACCCTGCTCGTATATTTTCAATAATATCATTTGAAACCTCAGTAAAAATTTGATTTCTGCTTAAGGAAAGATAATTTATAAATTGCACTAATAATATATTTTTTTTCCTGATGTTGAATACATCCTCAGAAAAAAAGAAATCCCATAATAATCATAACATTCTTCGTCGTTCCATAAGACACCCGTAGCTCGCAGTATCGTGTTGCCGCTCATATGCTAATATAAACCAACGAAAATACATTCCCTGTCCCCAAAAAGCTAGTAATTCCGAATTTGGTTTGAAGTCAGTATTAAGATTTAATGTGCCTCAGTGTGGGCAGGAAAAAGGCGTCCACCTCTGTGTTCGACAGTGCTTGTGTCTGAGAGATGCCCATCATACGAAGCATTTTTACATACGTGTAACAATATATCGCACCTCTACTAGAAGAGTGTTACATCTCCGAAATTTTCGATTTTGAGATAATTGCACCAGAATGCTCTATAAGAAGTGCTTCTCATTCTCGGATAATGTTATAAGCCTAGTACCAATACAATATCCTAGATGGCGCTTATTACCCTCTTCCACAACTAGGAAGGGAACTTTGTCATGCGCAAAGAATAAAAATAACATTTTTGTCAATGCCTAATGTTATTGTATTAAAATGTTCCTGTAATAAAAATGTTCATTAAATTTTATTTGAAAAATAAATATTTTTATTTGGAAAATAAATTTGTATTTTTTTCTAACCTGCTGTTCATGCTATCAAGGTTGTTTTCTTTGTATTGTGAAAAGTTTAGATAGATTGTGCATTAGCATAGAGATATGACAGTATTCCCTCAAGTATTTCAGTCCATGTTGATAAAATGGGGTTACTAGAAGAGGGTTATATCTTGTAATTAAAATTCAAAATCATGTTTTAAAAATTGAAAACCATTTTAATAATAAGTTTTGCCTTCTGAAGTGATTCGAACAATAAGTTTTCCCAAAATTATCATAGGCATTCATAAAACAAGAAATGAAATTTCGGCATATATGTTCTTTAGCTCTTCCTGAAAACATGGCTATTTTGAGATGTAACACTCTTCTAGCAAAGGTTCGATATGCAAGATATAAAGCTGGAATGAAAAATCTGACAATGGACATGTTTCAGGGAAGAAGCATTCGCATAACAATATATGAACTATTTCAAGAATCAGCTACGTTTGTTTATTTATTTTTCGGTAAATACTGTGACGTAGCCAGAGAACAGAACTGGGGGGATAGAGTTTCTGGAAGGGTATGGGGAGGATTGTAACCATACGCATAGCGTGCTTCTAACTTTTCGTGGAGGGCGGGGGGGGGGGGAGGCACGAATTGAATTCAGTTAGGGCCCTCCTCAGCGCATTGACTGCCGGACGGTCCTTAAAATATGAATTATTATGATTTTTTTTAAATTGAATAAAAATAGAATTGATGCGTCAAAAGTTATACAATGAAAAAAATAAATATAACATAAATAAAATTAGAAAAAAAATTTCATCGAATTTTTGTTAAGGATCATATCATTGTTAAAAAGTATGTTAAGGCTAAAGACATAACCGGGATCTTCAGTTTTACAGTTTGAAAAAAAGGGGAAAAACAACTTCCTTAAAAGTTTTCTGCAATTTTTCGATTTTTACTGAACTTATATTAACGTTATAATTTATTTAAAGTTAAGTTGGTGGGAGCATGTCCCCTCCCCCCCCCCGACTTTTAAATGAATAAAGTTAAAGCTGCAGTATCTGCTGCTGCTGCAGATGAACCTGTACCTGCTCCTGTGTAAGATGTTCCTATTTGGCCTCCTGTCTGCCCATTACGTCCTCTTCCACCACCTGAGGAGGAACCAGATGAAGAACGTTGGTTGCTTGAAAAATATCCAGAATTGGCACCATAATCGGCCGAGTTTTGGTCTCCTGAAAATAATGGTGAATTTTTTTAAAGTTGTTCTAGAAATATTTTTTATGGAAAAGAATATGTAAAGAAGTACTATTTTTTTACCTGTCAATTTCTCTGCAACTCTGTCTCACATACTAAGACTCAATGTAACCGTTTCTACAATTTTCAGTATGTATTCTCGAATAACAAAATTTTGCAACTGCTATTGAAAATGTCAGACCCTAAAGTCATTGATAATAATATTTCCCCCTTTTAGTTGTAAGGTTTACATAAGATTCGATTCACAATAATCGAACTTTTAAGTGAATAAAGTTAAAGAAGCCGCTTAAGATATGCTAATTGCGGCATACGCGGTTGGTATAAATACCAAGCAGCTAGATTAAAGAAAGGAAGTGAGAGCTAACGATGTGAGAGGAAGTGAAAGGAGGAGTAGAGCTGACAAAACGAGGTATCGAGCTGGAGCTATGCTTAAAGTCTGGTTTAATAATAGTTAAAGTTTTGTTTGCAGCCGCTCGAGGCATAACTACGTTGCTTCAAACCTACGGGAGTTCTTGTTAGGTCCAAAGTTTACGAAGCAGCATTACTGGTCGACTTTCTGAAGTATTTGTGAGTATCTCAAGTTGTATTGTCATTGCATGAATAGTTATACCAGAAAATATATTGAATTGTATTTCCCTTGCATAAATATTATATATCTCGTACTAGCAGTGCGCTTGCTTTATGTTGAAAAGCACAATTTACAATTGCAAATATTTGAATAAACATTGCTGTTATGTAAGAACTATGTTTGAATGAAATTATTCAGAGTGCCACTTCAAGATATACATACCCAAAGTAAGGGTAGATGTGCAAATTCTCTATATAGTTTAAAAAAGACACGTTCTGAATTTCCACCATTTTCTATTCTTAAATTTAGAAGTTCGTTATCAAATTAGCTATTATATATGGTTGTTAACGCGGAATCTTTGATTTTTTTTAAGTTGCTCTCTTTAATACTTTCTAGGTACCTTAGTAAGCTTCAACATAATAGACACTTTCAAGCTCTTGAGTTTTATTCTACCTACACTTTAAGTTTGATTACACCAAGTAAAATCTTTAAAAATCATATGCTTGTAGAATACCAACCGTAGCCGGTTATTAACTGTCTGGTATAATGGTTTATTACTTCTTACAAAGTTTCCCTAGAAAAGCGTCAGGCCCTTTTTCTATTCATGAAATTTTTAGATTACAAAACATAAAATTGTTCATTGGAACACATATGCCATGATTAATGAAATTGCTTATCCAATGCTGAGCACTGTGGTTGAAAATTTTTTTCATGCAAAGAAGCACTCATTTGCGATATTTTCAATTTTGAGATAATTGCACCAGAAACCAGAATGCTCTATAAGAAGTGCTTCTCATTCTCGAATAATGTTATAAGACTAGTACCAATACAATATCCTAGATGGCGCTTATTACCCTCTTCCACAACTAGGAAGGGGAACTTGCTCATGCCCGAAGAATGAAAATAAGATTTTTGTCAATGCCTAATGTCATTGTATTAAAATGTTCCTGTAAAAAAAATTTCATTAAATTTTATTTGGAAAATAAATTTGTATTTTTTTCTAACCTGCTGTTCATGCTATCAAGGTTGTTTTCTTTGTATTGTGAAAAGTTTAGATAGATTGTGCATTAGCATAGAGATATGACAGTATTCCCTCAAGTATTTCAGTCCACGTTGACAAAATGAGGTTACTAGAAGAGGGTTATATCTTGTAATTAAAATTCAAAATCATGTTTCAAAAATTGAAAACAATTTTAATAATATAGTTTTGCCTTCTGAAGTGATTCGAACAATAAGTTTTCCCAAAATTATCATAGGCATTCATAAAACAAGAAATGAAATTTCGGCATAAATGTTCTTTAGCTCTTCCTGAAAATATAACTAATTTGAGATGTAACACTCTTCTAGCAAAGGTGCGATATGCAAGATATAAAGCTGGAATGAAAAATCTGACAATGGACATGTTTCAGGGAAGAAGCATTCGCATAATAATATATGAACTATTTCAAGAATCAGCTATGTTTGTTAATTTATTTATTTTTCGGTAAATACTGTGACGTAGCCAGAGAACAGAACTGGGGGGATACAGTTTCTTGAGGGGATGGGGAGGATTGCAACCATAGGCGTAGCGTGCTTCGAACTTTTCGGGGGAGGGGGGCACGAATTGAATTCTGTTAGGGCCCTCCTCAGCGCATTGACTGCCGGACGGTCCTTAAAATATGAATTATTATGATTTTTTTTAATTCAATAAAAATAGAATTGATGCGTCAAAAGTTATACAATGAGAAAAATAAATGTAACATAAATAAAATTAGAAAAAAAATTTCATCGAATTTTTTTCATCGAAATTTCATCGAATCAAAGGATTATATCATTGTTAAAAACTATGTTAAGGCTAAAGACATAACCGGGATCTTCAGTTTTACAGTTTGAAAAAAAGGGAAAAAAACAACTTTCTTAAAAGTTTTCTGCAATTTTTCGCTGTTTACTGAATTTATATTAACGTTTTAATTTATTTAAAGTTAAGTTGGTGGGGGCATGTGACCCCCCCCCCCGACTTTTAAATGAATAAAGTTAAAGCTGCAGTATCTGCTGCTGCTGCAGATGAACCTGTACCTGCTCCTGTGTAAGATGTTCCTATTTGGCCTCCTGTCTGCCCATTACGTCCTCTTCCACCACCTGAGGAGGAACCAGATGAAGAACGTTGGTTGCTTGAAAAATATCCAGAATTTGCACCATAATCGGCCGAGTTTTGGTCTCCTGAAAATAATGGTGAATTTTTTTAAAGTTGTTCTAGAAATATTTTTTATGGAAAAGAATGTGTAAAGAAGTACTATTTTTTTACCTGTCAATTTCTCTGCAACTCTGTCTCACATACTAAGACTCAATGTAACCGTTTATACAATTTTCAGTATGTATTCTCGAATAACAAAATTTTGCAACTGCTATTGAAAATGTCAGACCCTAAAGTCATTGATAATAATATTTCCCCCTTTTAGTTGTAAGGTTTACATAAGATTCGATTCACAATAATCGAACTTTTAAGTGAATAAAGTTAAAGAAGCCGCTTAAGATATGCTAATTGCGGCATACGTGGTTGGTATAAATACCAAGAAGCTAGATTAAAGAAAGGAAGTGAGAGCTAACGAAGGGAGAGGAAGTGATAGGAGGAGTAGAGCTGACGAAACGAAGTATCGAGCTGGAGCTAGGCTTAAAGTCTGGATTAATAATAGTTCAGTTTTGCGAGCAGCTGCTCGAGGCATAACTAGGTTGCTTCAAACCTACGTGAGTTCTTGTTAGGTCCAAAGTTTACGAAGCAGCATTACTGGTCGACTTTCTGAAGTATTTGTGAGTATCTCAAGTTGTATTGTCATTGCATGAATAGTTATACCAGAAAATATATTGAATTGTATTTCCCTTGCATAAATATTATATATCTCGTACTAGCAGTGCGCTTGCTTTATGTTGAAAAGCACAATTTACAATTGCAAATATTTGAATAAACATTGCTGTTATGTAAGAACTATGTTTGAATGAAATTATTCAGAGTGCCACTTCAAGATATACATACCCAAAGTAAGGGTAGATGTGCAAATTCTCTATATAGTTTAAAAAAGACACGTTCTGAATTTCCACCATTTTCTATTCTTAAATTTAGAAGTTCGTTATCAAATTAGCTATTATATATGGTTGTTAACGCGGAATCTTTGATTTTTTTTAAGTTGCTCTCTTTAATACTTTCTAGGTACCTTAGTAAGCTTCAACATAATAGACACTTTCAAGCTCTTGAGTTTTATTCTACCTACACTTTAAGTTTGATTACACCAAGTAAAATCTTTAAAAATCATATGCTTGTAGAATACCAACCGTAGCCGGTTATTAACTGTCTGGTATAATGGTTTATTACTTCTTACAAAGTTTCCCTAGAAAAGCGTCAGGCCCTTTTTCTATTCATGAAATTTTTAGATTACAAAACATAAAATTGTTCATTGGAACACATATGCCATGATTAATGAAATTGCTTATCCAATGCTGAGCACTGTGGTTGAAATTTTTTTTCATGCAAAGAAGCACTCATTTGCGATATTTTCAATTTTGAGATAATTGCACCAGAAACCAGAATGCTCTATAAGAAGTGCTTCTCATTCTCGAATAATGTTATAAGACTAGTACCAATACAATATCCTAGATGGCGCTTATTACCCTCTTCCACAACTAGGAGGGGGAACTTGCTTATGCCCGAAGAATGAAAATAAGATTTTTGTCAATGCCTAATGTCATTGTATTAAAATGTTCCTGTAAAAAAAATTTCATTAAATTTTATTTGGAAAATAAATTTGTATTTTTTTCTAACCTGCTGTTCATGCTATCAAGGTTGTTTTCTTTGTATTGTGAAAAGTTTAGATAGATTGTGCATTAGCATAGAGATATGACAGTATTCCCTCAAGTATTTCAGTCCACGTTGACAAAATGAGGTTACTAGAAGAGGGTTATATCTTGTAATTAAAATTCAAAATCATGTTTCAAAAATTGAAAACAATTTTAATAATATAGTTTTGCCTTCTGAAGTGATTCGAACAATAAGTTTTCCCAAAATTATCATAGGCATTCATAAAACAAGAAATGAAATTTCGGCATAAATGTTCTTTAGCTCTTCCTGAAAATATAACTAATTTGAGATGTAACACTCTTCTAGCAAAGGTGCGATATGCAAGATATAAAGCTGGAATGAAAAATCTGACAATGGACATGTTTCAGGGAAGAAGCATTCGCATAATAATATATGAACTATTTCAAGAATCAGCTATGTTTGTTAATTTATTTATTTTTCGGTAAATACTGTGACGTAGCCAGAGAACAGAACTGGGGGGATACAGTTTCTTGAGGGGATGGGGAGGATTGCAACCATAGGCGTAGCGTGCTTCGAACTTTTCGGGGGAGGGGGGCACGAATTGAATTCTGTTAGGGCCCTCCTCAGCGCATTGACTGCCGGACGGTCCTTAAAATATGAATTATTATGATTTTTTTTAATTCAATAAAAATAGAATTGATGCGTCAAAAGTTATACAATGAGAAAAATAAATGTAACATAAATAAAATTAGAAAAAAAATTTCATCGAATTTTTTTCATCGAAATTTCATCGAATCAAAGGATTATATCATTGTTAAAAACTATGTTAAGGCTAAAGACATAACCGGGATCTTCAGTTTTACAGTTTGAAAAAAAGGGAAAAAAACAACTTTCTTAAAAGTTTTCTGCAATTTTTCGCTGTTTACTGAATTTATATTAACGCTTTAATTTATTTAAAGTTAAGTTGGTGGGGGCATGTGACCCCCCCCCCCCGACTTTTAAATGAATAAAGTTAAAGCTGCAGTATCTGCTGCTGCTGCAGATGAACCTGTACCTGCTCCTGTGTAAGATGTTCCTATTTGGCCTCCTGTCTGCCCATTACGTCCTCTTCCACCACCTGAGGAGGAACCAGATGAAGAACGTTGGTTGCTTGAAAAATATCCAGAATTGGCACCATAATCGGCCGAGTTTTGGTCTCCTGAAAATAATGGTGAATTTTTTTAAAGTTGTTCTAGAAATATTTTTTATGGAAAAGAATATGTAAAGAAGTACTATTTTTTTACCTGTCAATTTCTCTGCAACTCTGTCTCACATACTAAGACTCAATGTAACCGTTTCTACAATTTTCAGTATGTATTCTCGAATAACAAAATTTTGCAACTGCTATTGAAAATGTCAGACCCTAAAGTCATTGATAATAATATTTCCCCCTTTTAGTTGTAAGGTTTACATAAGATTCGATTCACAATAATCGAACTTTTAAGTGAATAAAGTTAAAGAAGCCGCTTAAGATATGCTAATTGCGGCATACGTGGTTGGTATAAATACCAAGAAGCTAGATTAAAGAAAGGAAGTGAGAGCTAACGAAGGGAGAGGAAGTGATAGGAGGAGTAGAGCTGACGAAACGAAGTATCGAGCTGGAGCTAGGCTTAAAGTCTGGATTAATAATAGTTCAGTTTTGCGAGCAGCTGCTCGAGGCATAACTAGGTTGCTTCAAACCTACGTGAGTTCTTGTTAGGTCCAAAGTTTACGAAGCAGCATTACTGGTCGACTTTCTGAAGTATTTGTGAGTATCTCAAGTTGTATTTTCATTGCATGAATAGTTATACCAAAAAATATATTGAATTGTATTTCCCTTGCATGAATATTATATATCTCGTACTAGCAGTGCGCTTGCTTTGTGTTGGAAAGCAGAATTTACAATTGCAAATATTTGAATAAATATTGTTGTTATGTAAGAACTGTGTTTGAATGAAATTATTTAGAGTGCCACTTCCAAGATATACATACCCAAAGTAAGGGTAGATGTGCAAATTCTCTATATAGTTTAAAAAAGACACGTTCTGAATTTCCACCATTTTCTATTCTTAAATTTAGAAGTTCGTTATCAAATTAGCTATTATATATGGTTGTTAACGCGGAATCTTTGATTTTTTTTAAGTTGCTCTCTTTAATACTTTCTAGGTACCTTAGTAAGCTTCAACATAATAGACACTTTCAAGCTCTTGAGTTTTATTCTACCTACACTTTAAGTTTGATTACACCAAGTAAAATCTTTAAAAATCATATGCTTGTAGAATACCAACCGTAGCCGGTTATTAACTGTCTGGTATAATGGTTTATTACTTCTTACAAAGTTTCCCTAGAAAAGCGTCAGGCCCTTTTTCTATTCATGAAATTTTTAGATTACAAAACATAAAATTGTTCATTGGAACACATATGCCATGATTAATGAAATTGCTTATCCAATGCTGAGCACTGTGGTTGAAAATTTTTTTCATGCAAAGAAGCACTCATTTGCGATATTTTCAATTTTGAGATAATTGCACCAGAAACCAGAATGCTCTAGAAGAAGTGCTTCTCATTCTCGAATAATGTTATAAGACTAGTACCAATACAATATCCTAGATGGCGCTTATTACCCTCTTCCACAACTAGGAGGGGGAACTTGCTCATGCGCGAAGAATGAAAATAAGATTTTTGTCAATGCCTAATGTCATTGTATTAAATTGTTCCTGTAATAAAAATGTTCATTAAATTTTATTTGGAAAATAAATTTGTATTTTTTTCTAACCTGCTGTTCATGCTATCAAGGTTTTTTTCTTTGTATTGTGAAAAGTTTAGATAGATTGTGCATTAGCATAGAGATATGACAGTATGCCCTCAAGTATTTCAGTCCATGTTGATAAAATGAGGTTACTAGAAGACGGTTATATCTCGTAATTAAAATTCAAAATCATGTTATAAAAATTGAAAACAATTTTAATAATATATAGTTTTGCCTTCTGAAGTGATTCGAACAATAAGTTTTCCCCAAATTATCATAGGCATTCATAAAACAAGAAATGAAATTTCGGCATATGCAGAGGCTGTTTGCACATTTTTTAGACGATTTTGGTAAGCGGTAATAAAAAATCGTTATATAATATCTGAAAAATCGTATAGGTATATGAACATATTTAAGACATATTTAAGAAAAGAAATTATTTTTTTCTAACAAATGTGTGCAATTTTAATTCCAACACAAGAAGTTTTTTGATTTTGTTTTTGAAGATATATGAACATATTTAAGAAGTATTTAAGAAAATAAATTATATTTTTCTAATAAATGTGTGCATTTTTAATTCCAATACAAGAAGTGTTTTGATTTTGTTTTTGAAAATATACAGAGACTGTTCGCACATTTTTTAGACGATTTTGGTAAGCGGTAATAAAAAATCGTTTACTGCAAAAGAAATAATTGCAATTGTACTCAAAATTATCATCTGCGGCTTGAAAGTTTTGTTTTTATTCAAAATGGCGTTTTTAACAAAGCAGTGGTCCGAAGGCTACATTTATGCTCTTTCCGAAGAGAAATATGCATACTCCGTTATTTAAAAACGATGTGAGAGTCATGGTTTATTGATATCTAAAGCGTCGATAGGTAATATCGTCAACAAGAAAGGAAAAAAACGTCAAATTGGAGCCTCAAGTGGGACAAAAATTCCAAACAAGTATCCAAGGAAAAAACTGACATCTTCGACTATTGCAAAGGTACGTTGTTTAATGTAAAAACGTTGTCCGTTGTTTAATGTTATCCCTACTAAATCTCCCGATGTATCACCTATGGATTTTTGTGCTTTCGGACTTTTAAAATCTGCATTATTCAAACGTCGTCCCAAAACCCTTACAGGACTCTGGAAAGCTGTTCAGGAAGAATGGGATAGAATACCTCTTGGGACACTTCAAAAGGCATTATTATCCTGGAAATTGCGGTGTCGAAAGATAGTTCAGAATAAGGGATGTGAAATAGAACATTTAAAACACAAGAATTTTATGTAATTTAGTTTTTTGAATACAATATACATCGTCTAAAAAATGTGTGAACAGCCTCTGTATGTTCTTTAGCTCTTCCTGAAAACATGGCTATTTTGAGATGTAACACCTTCTGGCAAAGGTGCGATATGCAAGATATAAAGCTGGAATGAAAAATCTGACAATGGACATGTTTCAGGGAAGAAGCAGGGCCCGACTTAGCTTAATTGGGGCCCGGGGCAAAAACTTCTTTGGGCCCCCCCCCTCTGCTTCACTACTTCAGTAATGAAGAACTTAATACTTAATACTAAACTTTCTATTCGATTTGGGGGCCCCCCTTCTTCAGTTTTACAGTTTGAAAAAAAGGGAAAAAAAGAACTTTCTTAAAAGTTTTCTGCAATTTTTCGATTTTAACTGAACTTCTATTAACGTTTTAATTTATTTAAAGTTAAGTTGGGGGGAGGGGCATGTGACCCTCCCCCCCCCCCCCCGACGCTGGCCTATGATTGTAACAGATTCGTTTTCGCTGCTGTGTATGATAATTAGGGATACGTAATTTTCGTATTTACGAAATAGATGCGAATAAATGCGAAAATTTTTTTTTTTCACTTTTCGGTGAAAACTCGGTGATTAACGGCTTTTTAAGTGAAATTAGGTAATAATAATAATTTATTAACATAATTGCTTAACTACGACCATCCGCGGTCTTTAACTCTCACTCTCCTTCGAATTTCATCCAAATTTCGCCCGGACGGTTTGTTCGTACCGGAGCAAGTTCGTACCGTTAATAAGGGAGTAGTGAGAGAAGGGAATTAAGATAGTAGCATTAGAATTTTGTGTAGAGTGATAGGCGTTTTAGCTAAATTTCATTAAAAATTACTTCAATTTAACATAAAGTATGGTATTTAAGGGTATTTTTTTTTGCTCATTTTTTTAATTTTAAAGTGCTATTTTAACATAAAAGACCAAAAAGGCCTTAAAAAATTGGCTCCGAACGTAGGCAGTCACCTTAAGTTCTGTAGTTTTTTCAACTATATGTTTTTAAATAAATAAAACTTTTATAAATAAATACATATTTCATCCAAAATGTCCGTTATTTTATTAAGTAGACTTTTTCTGAAGAGAATTACATTCGTTACTTAAGAGTCCCTCTAAAAATTTGAAAAGGCACCGCTTTTAAAACTTGCCTCGGGTGCCACGATGGATCAGCCCTGCTCTGATTCACTGTAATGGAAAAGCTTACTTGGGCGAAACCAAAATTGTTAAATCGTGATTGATCCATGTCGCCAAATGTGATAATCCTTACCTTTCTTGCGAAAAGGAGACAATCAACGCACAGTTCCTACGGGCCTTTGAACTTCGATTTCCTTTCCACGCGACATCGCTATTCAACTGAAATTAGCTGTTGTACTTCCGTATAATACTCGTAATCGATTCGAGAATGCAGTGAAAAATGGCATAAGAAGAAATAGTGATTGGTTACATCAATGTAAGATTTAACCAATAAAAGTATTTCATAGTGTGCAAAAAATATCACTCGGAGCAAATTCTAAGCACTGTAAAAATATAAGCTAAAATTCTTTTATAAAGAAATACAATCGGGATAAACTTATATTTCCTTATGTTGTTATTAAAGTTCCCAGATTTCTGATACGGTACGGGATTTACTTTTTTTAAGTTTACCAATTTTTTCTATAATTACTGGCTACATTATACTAATGCAGTAACGTCATCAGTCCACTACTCTCTGCGTAGTACACGTTCTACATGTGTTGCAATCTTACCTTTTCGAGTAATTTCTGTCAAAGAACATTTTTTTTTCATTTTCTTGTATGTACGTCACCATAAGTGTATATACCGACGACGCTAGAATAATTTGTTGATTTACAGTACGTACTTGAGTGCGTTACAAGTGTTCTTCTATTTAATCGTAAAATACTGTGCTTATTAACATTTCATTCAGAGTCCTTTATACTGAAACTTCAAAAAGAAACAAAATAATGGAGCCACGCACACGGCGCAACTGGTTACAAACCCGTCGACCGGGTTTGTAACCAGTTGCGCCGTGTGCGTGGCTCCATTCAATTACATAGGTTACGACTCAACACGGACTGGTTTGTGATTCGAGTCAGTTATCAATTTCTTTTGAGTTGCCCCGTGTGCAGACGGCCTAATTCTCTATTTTTAGCGGCAACTGACTGGAGATAGCTTAGCTCATCGCACTAGCATAACTTAATCAATTATGCACCATGTATTACCTCTGTCATATCATTTTATAGACAGGTCTTAAAGTTGTAAGTATAAAAAAAACCATAGACGTCACTTCACAAATTCGACATCCTTGAATTGTTGGAGCAACGCTGTGGCCGTCATTCTAACAGAAAAGTCATGTTTCAGGCTTACAGAATTCACCCTGATCGGTGACTAGACCATAACATATTGTTAAGGTAGTTTCCAAGTCAAAGTAAACGTTTTCTTTTCTGCAACATGATGCGAAAGAGGAACTGGCCTCTTGGGAGACTGGACAGGAGAAATATATATCCTTCACCTGGACAGGAGAAATATTTATCCTTCACTGACAGGGATACCTTAAAGAACCCACAAGAACAGGAAACACACAATTTTCACCCACATATGGATATTCCGTTTTGAATTTTCTCATGATCAAATTTAAATGTAAAATCTCTGGGATATAATGGAGAATGCAGACTTTGATTTCTCAAGTTCGAATTATCCTTGGTTTCATTGGCTTTTTCCTTTTTAAGTTTTGAAGTTTTGCGATAAAAAAAAGTTATAGCATTTGAAATTTTTATCTTTCAGCTGAAATTTCATTTTAACGAAACAGTTAATCGCAAATCGAGACGAAGTAAATCAGTTTTTAAAAATATATATATTTCAGGTAGTCTCCTCTAACGAAACTACCGCGGGTTATTAACGTAGGATTACTTATCGTTTGATTACCTCTTTTTTATTTTTTATTTATTTTATTTTATTTTTTTATACGCATTTTGATACTTTACAGGACAATTTTTTTTCTCTGAAGGACCATTATTGAGGAACGTAATTCTACGTTAAAAAAAATGCTCATGAAACTAATGAAAACGTTTAAAAACTTGACGGACAGTCCTTGATGTCAGTATTCAGTTTGGACTGAGAAATGTGGCATTCAGTATGGAGACAGTATGACGACCTGAAAAACGGACTATAGTAGCATAGAGGTTTGCCTGACATCCATGGAACATCTCCAATACTTAAATCTGTCGCAGAAAAGACTTTCAAGTAAATAGAGGCATGTCATCTAAAAGACAACATTTTTTGCGTCATTTACCTCCGTTTTCATTTCCGTAGTAGTCGTAATTGTAGTAATAATAATCGCCACCAGTTGGGTTTCCTCCTGTGCCCTTGCATGGCCTGCACGGTCCAGGAGTTGGACGAGGGGTTGGTGGTCTAGTGGGCTGTGGCTTGCAGGGCTACAAAAGAGAATGCGTTAAATGCGTAGGATAAACTACTTCTGTATTCAGTAAACTATTTGCAGGACATCCAATTAACTTTCATCCATCCAAATTTTTTCTACCTGCACTTAACACATTATTGATCGGTTCCGAATAAACTGTTGTTTTCAAGCACAAACTTTTCCGATATATATATATATATATATATATATATATATATATATGTGTGTGTGTGTGTGTGTGTGTGTGTGTGTGTATATGCATATATATGTGTATATATATACATGTATATATATATATATATATATATATATATATATGTATGTGTATATATATATATATATGTATGTGTATATATATATATATATATAAATATATATATATATATATATATATATATATATATTATATATATATATATATGTGTGTGTGTGTGTGTGTGTGTGCGTACATATAGGTACACCTCAATACACAGTATTTTGTCCTTTGCCATATTGAAAAGTATAATGAATACAGAAATGTTCTACAAAAACCTATGATTACTATCTGGATGAGAATGGTGCCATTGCCAGATCAGCATGAATTTTTTGTACTAAAGGAAAATCCTACGATTTATATGAAAGTGATTGGTGTTTAACTTTAGCACAGTATGCCAACGACCGTCGAATGCATTTCGTAACAAAAGACACAGATCATAAACAATTAATTTATCATATTCATTAAATATTCACAAACTATTAAACAAGTTTCTGTAATCTCGGGGTACGCGAAAATTTTTCTGTACAAAAATGACGTCATTTAGACGTATACAGCCGTAATGTCATTTAGACGTTACGGCTTTTCAATTTTGAAACTGGATGATCTGCAAAAAATTTGCAATTTAGTTATTGATTTTAAGAACATTAAAATAACCAAAAAAATTCTGGTTTAAGGTGGGTAATTAAACATCATTTATCTTCAATTAAATTTGTTTCGAGGTTTACAAAACTAATAATTTTAGATTTAATTAAATACAAGCTTAACCTGATTAATTTGGATGCTAAGAGGGGAAGGGATGTAGGGGTAGAGTACTGTACTGTTAACTTTCTAGATAAAGATTTCGAGCATTTAAAACTACCTACTATTGTACATAATAATTCTAAATTATTACCAATCAAGGATTGTGGGAAAATCGCTATTGCTTTTAAATATCAAAAAACGTTAAGGGACATAATCTGCAACTATAACTTTTATAGTCATAACTTAGGCAAAATTTCTAATTCTGATTGTAATTGTCATATCGAGGAGTTTAAAAACTTTGTTAATCCAACTTCGGGGCATATTGTAACAGGGGATCTTAATATTGTTAAAGATGTTAGGTTAAGGGAAGTTCTACGGCTCAAAATTTAGGGCTCAAAATTTAGGGTAAGAAATAAGGTAAATTTAAAGCAAATTATAAGTTCTATCACTAAAGATTTAGATTATTGTATAGTAAAATTAGCAAGGAAGTACAATTGGCCTATCGAAGGTTTTATGGAGTGGAAGGTGCATATTTTACAGGATATAAAAAGGAATTATGAAGAGTATGGTATGGAGGACAAGAGGGTTTTTTTTCTAAACAAAGATCTATACAGTAAAATTAAAGCTTTAAAAAATAAGTTTATTATTACGGTTGTTGATAAGGCTGCAAATAACTTCGGTTTTATGTGTAAAGATTATTTTAAGCAGTTAATTTCTAGGGAATACAACTCAAATAATACCTATCAAAAAATGAACCTTACCAAAACAGAAATAGATAATAGGATTTTAGCTTTTAGCAAAAAATTTAAGTTTAAGATTAATAGCATAAAATACCTTTACCTGTTTCCTACCATAAAATTCCATAAAGTACATACTAAATTTAGGTTTGTTACATGTAGTACAAATTGTTATAACATTTTGTTCAGTAAAAAGTTCTTTAGCTATTTAAAAATTATTCTAAATAAAATTAAGGTTACCGAAAATAGCTTTATTATAAATAATAACCAGGATGTTCTACATTTTTTAAAAAGTAAGAATATAGATAGCATATACACGTTTGATTTTGAAAACCTGTTTACCAGTATTCCGCATGATAATTTAATGATTATCTGTTCAGAAATTTATGATGCTTATCTAGATAGTACTTTAATCTTAAAATGTGACTGGATTGATTTATGTAAATTTAATATTTTTGAAAACTACCTCTTTAATGGCTTATGTTTCTTTAAACACATAAAGAGTATACCTATGGGAAATAGCTATTCTAATGCTTTTGCCAACCTATTCTTACACTTTTACGAAACTAAATTTCTTAACTCAAATAATGTTACCGTATTTAGATATATTGATGACCTCATAATTTTTAACTGCAACGATTTGGAATTTCTTAATCAAATCTACCCAAAGGAACTAACTTTAAACCGGACTAACGATAATAATCTTTGTGCGACTTATCTGGATTTAAAAATTAAAATTCAAAATAGAGAAATAAAAATAGTGATATATGATAAAAGGTTAGATTTTAACTTCGAGGTTATCACGTTTACCAATTTCCATAGCAACTTAAACTATAAAACTTATTATAATATTTTTAACTCACAACTTTACAGAATAAAAAACATATGTAACAACGCTGGGTATTTTTTGGAGGCATGTAACATTTTCGAGGAAAACTTAAGTAAAAACGATTTCCCTAAAAATTTCGGCAATTTAAAAGTTTTTAAAAAATGGCATTTAGACTCGGGAATTTTTAAAGATGTTTAGAATAATATTTATGTTTTCATTTGGTTAAGCTGTAATGGGGGTGGCGCTATACTAATGTTACAATGACGTAACTTTTAGGATAGAATTGGCTTCTGTTTCTCCATAACCGTCACTTACGGAATTGGGGTGTGTATGCATATTTTACTTTGCATTAGGATTATTTGTGTGCTTGCATGTACGGTGCGTTGAGCCCATACTGTAAGTTGTGTTTGTCTTTTCATTTTCTTTTTGACTTATTGCTTCCTTGGGGGACTCGGGGCCTTGGTATGTCTTTTGGGCTTACCTGCATCCTATTCAGAAAGTTCCCCTTGAGGTAACTGATATGGTTAGGCTCCCTGATGACGAGACCTGTCGGTTACCTCTATGTTGTTTTATGGTTCAATTCCGGCACTTATACAGAATCTTGCCGTTGGTGCTTGGATGCCCAGAGTGCTTGATTTCTGTTTGTTTTTTGTCTATATTCGTATTATTTTTATCTATCTCTGTTGGATTATATATATATATATATATATATATATATATATATATATATATATATGTGTGTGTGTGTGTGTGTGTGTGTGTGTGTATATATATATATGTATATATATGTATATATATATATGTATATATATATGTATATATATATATATATATGTATATATATATGTATGTATATATATGTATGTATATATATGTATGTATATATGTATGTATATATATGTATGTATATATATGTATATATATATATATATGTATATATATATAGGAATGAGGCAGACCGTACCAGAAGATTGCGGAATAGCTACGTTGTGCAGAATGGCTACTAGATGTCGCTGAGGTTTGCGCGGCAAGGTAAAACGTGCGTGAAGAGAAAAACAGGAGAGCGATCGTAGGGAGTTGCGAGTTAGGTCATCTCCGCGAGACTGCCCACGCATCGAATTGATTTGTGTTAAATGGTGAAGAGAGCGGTTATTTTAATTCTTAATGTCCCTATAACTGTCTAGTAAATGTCCCGTGTAATTGTCACGTCCCAAGAATAATAAATACTTGTTTGTGCAAAAATTTGCATTATCATTCCCCTAGACATCTTGCCATCCTATAAACTTGGGGGATCGCCCCGGATGGACTTTGAGGACAGTTAGTGACTGTGGTTAATTTATATAAGTGACTGTGATATGAAAGAACAATCCGTGGATTCATAGTGATATACTTTTTGGATTTATTGTGTTACATTTTGGGATACACTGTGAAGTTAACTACTGATGCAAGAGTCCTGCGAGAAAAGGTAGGATATCTTCTTTTTATAACTCTATTGCTGAGAAAAAGATTTATGAAAAATGTCTCGTACTGTTAATTATAACAAGAATACTCGCAAAGAGGACATAGTGAATGTTCTTACTGAGATTGGTGAGCAGTGCACTGCAAAAGAAACGATTATAGAGTTAAAAAATAAGCTTGAGAAATCTAAAGCATTCCAAGATGACCCAGAATTTGTAATGAATCTTCTTAACCGAATAATTGAGGATCGGAGCCAAAAGCTGAGCTTGAACTGCAGCTAACAAACTCAAAACTAGAATTAGAAAAATTAACGCTCCAACGTATAGAACGAGAGGTAGAACTTTGCAAATCGAAAGCAGAAGCAGCTCAAGATGTATCAAATACTGAGGTTCGTGATCTTGAAAATTTGATTAAAAGTGTAAAAACGCTAACAATACAGTTGCCGACAAAAGCGGAAAATTTTAGCCTTTTTTTCCAATCATTGGAACGAGCGTTTAAAGTTAAGGATGTCCCAGAGAAATTGAAATCCGAAATTCTTATAAATATTCTCGGAGAGAAGGCCCATAGCATTTTACTGTACGTTAAAGATGATGAAATGAATAACTATGAGTTAGTTAAATCTTTAATCATGAAAGAATTCCAACCCACGCCTCAAGAGTGTCTACTTAATTTTAGAAGAGCTAGAAGGCAGGTGAATGAGACGCATGTGCAGTTTGCAACACGCTTAAGTGCAATGTTCCAATATTATCTCAAAATCCGTAATGTTTCTGATTTTAAAAAACTTTTTGACCTAATGGTGAGAGATAAATTTTTAGACACACTAGATCAAGAAACAGCTTCTCACGTTAAAATCACGCAGGCCGACTCGTGGCTGACGCCTGAACAGCTTGGAAAGACTTGTGATGTTTTTTTTGTTTCTAAAAATAAAACTTTGCATGAAACGCGGAACTATTCGAATGTTCGTTCTAGGAATGAAAGTGACGCTATCAAAGATCGTACAAAATTTGAATATGGAAACCATTCCCCGAGGCAGTTTCAGAGACAAAATCAAAAATTTTCTAGTAGAGAACCTATATCTTGTTATGTTTGTGGGGGGCCGCATTTTGCTAGAAACTGTACAAAGAAATTGTCGAATGCAGAAAACAAAAGTGACCAAAAATACGGCATCAATCACGTTTCAACTTCTATCCCAACTCAAAATGACTATTTATTCAGTGAGCTCCAGTATGTCGACGTGTTTATAGACGGAAAACCTTTAGTCGCCACGGTAGACAGTGGTGCGAGTTCTATAATCGTAAACAAGAATTTTGTTTCGGCTGCAAAGCCAATTCATTCTCAGATTGTTTTGACAAGTGTATTCGGTGAATGCCGGACGGCCAATGTTTACAAGTTTCGCATTTCGCTACGCGAAGGCGGGAAAGCGCGACAGGTCTTGACTGCGAGCTCTGAAATTGTTGCGGAAGTTATTTTGCCAGCGAAAATTTACGACATGTTATTGAAATCAGAGGAGGCGGTGGCGCCGACGAGCGGTGCAGGATTGAAAACGGGAAAACATTTAGAGAGCGCGAATGTAAACAACGATTCATCAGCTTCGTTCTTAGTGAGAGTATCCGAATCGTATGATGATTGCCCTTTTGACCTGTCACACATTACTGACTGTAAATTGAGAAACGAAATTCACGCGCTTGCTCAAAATTATGAGCCAAACAAAACAGAAACTACTGCTTTGAAAATGAAAATAATTCTGACCGATGAAAGACCCATTTGTCAAAGATCACGCAGGTTGTCGCTTCCTGAAAAAAGAGAAGTCGAAAAACAAATAAATGATTGGTTGGAACAAGGGATAATTAGGGAGAGTTGCTCTGATTTTGCTTCGCCTGTGGTGGTGTGTAGGAAGAAGGATGATACGATGCGTTTGTGCATTGACTACAGAGCTCTGAATAAGCGAATAGTTAGAGACAGATATCCGCTACCTGTTATTGAGGAAGTATTAGATAAGCTAGAAAGTGGAAGGGTGTTCACGACTCTTGATTTTAAAAATGCTTTCTTCCATGTAGAAGTGGATGAGGCAAGTAGAAAATACACTGCGTTTGTAACAGAGTCAGGCCAGTATGAATTCCTAAGAGTACCGTTTGGTTTGTCCATTAGCAGCAATTACTTTCAAAGATACATCAATTACGTGTTCAGAGACCTATTGAGAGACGGGACTTTAGTTATTTATTTAGACGATATCATAATCCCAGCTATTAATGAGAAAGAAGCTCATAAAAAATTAAGTCGGGTGTTAGAAACAGCTTCCAAGTATGGTCTTGAGCTAAACCTTAAGAAGTGCCGATTTTTGCAGAGGAAAATCAATTTTTTAGGCCACATTATTGAAAATGGTACTATTCGACCGTCGTTAGAGAAGACTGCAGCAGTCCGTTGTTTTGCTGAACCCAAAAAATGCCAAAGAATTACAGAGTTTCCTGGGGTTGACAGGATATTTTAGAAAATGCATACCTTCATATGCCATTATAGCAAGACCACTTAGTGATTTATTACGAGCCTCAAAACCTTTCGAATTTGGCTTTGAACAGAAAATAGCCTTTCAAAAACTTAAGGACGCGCTGTCTAATGAACCCCTGTTACACCTTTATAGAGAAGGGCAGAAATTGGAATTACACACGGACGCAAGTAAACTTGGGTTAGGGGCAATACTTTTCCAGCAGAGTGATGATGGGCGCTATTATCCAATTCAGTATATGAGCAAAAAAACCTCTATCCAGGAAGAAAAATTGTGTAGCTATGAACTTGAAGTGCTTGCGATTATCCAGGCTTTAAAAAGATTTCGAAATTATTTATTGGGAACCAAATTCAAAATTTTCACTGATTGTGCGGCATTTGCAAAAACCCTAGATAAAAAGGAACTTACACCAAAAGTTGCCAGATGGTCATTATTCATGCAAGAGTTCCAATATGAAGTAGTACATCGCCCTGGAAAACAAATGCAACACGTTGATGCATTGAGCTGATTCCCCGTTATGCTTGTGAATAGTGATGAGTTGACTTACAAAATTGTTAATGCTCAAGAAAGTGACGAATATATCAAAACCACCAAGAAACTGTTACAGGCAGGCAAAACCTCCGAATTTATCTTGAATAATAATGTCTTGTATAAGATTGATAATGATGAAGAGTTACTGGTAGTACCTGAAATGATGCAAGTGGACGTTGTGAAGCATGCACATTCTTTTGGACATTTTGCTGCTGTAAAAGCTGAAGACTTGGTGAAACGCAATTTTTATTTCCCAAACATGAGAAGGTGTGTTGAGAATGTGATAAGAAACTGTGTTGAATGCATAGTGGTAAATAAGAAGACTGGGAAAGGAGAAGGACTGTTACATCCTATTCCTAAGGAAGATTCACCATTATCAACATATCATGTGGATTTTATTGGACCACTGCCAACAACCAATAAGAATTACAATCACATTTTCACGGTCGTAGATGCATTTACAAAATTCACATGGTTTTATCCAACTAAAAGTACCACAGCGCAAGAAGCCATCGAAAGACTAAAGCTACAGCAGAAAACCTTCGGGAATCCTTCGACCATAATCAGTGATCGAGGAGGAGCTTTCAGATCCAACGAATTCGAAGAATACTGCACTAAAGAGAATATCCATCATGTACAAATAACTGCAGGAGTACCAAGAGCAAATGGCCAAGTGGAAAGAATACATAGAACCCTTATCCCGGTATTAACAAAGATGTCCTTAAATGATCCCGCGAAGTGGTTTAAACATGTTGACTCATTGCAAAGAGTGTTAAACTGCAGTACGTCACGTAGTACTAAGTACTCACCGTTTGAATTACTCATAGGAACCAGAATGAAAAATCCCGAGGATGCCATTATAAGAAATTTGCTTGTGGAAGAAAGTCAAAACCAATTTAATTAACATCGTTATAGCATTAGGAAAGACGCTAAGCAGAATATTTTAAAAATTCAAGAGGAGAATCGTAAGACTTACAATAGAAAACGCAAGGAAGCTTATCAGTACAAGCAAGGAGAACTGGTGGCAATTATGAGAACTCAGTTTGGAAGCAAGCTGAAACTCCGACCGAAATATTTTGGACCCTACCGTGTTACTAAAGTTAAATACCATGATCGCTAAGATGTCGCCAAAATTGGAGATCACGAAGGACCAAATGTTACATCTTCATCAGCGGACCAAATGAAGCCCTGGACCAAATGTTAACTTACATAAATGTTTTGGCCAGAATTTAATGTTTCTAAACTGTATACTAATCTATGTGTTTTTGTTTTTTTAGTTCGTGTATTTTAGATCCTAGGCTGGTGCAGCAGTGAGGACACTGCTAGTCAGGATAGACGAGCGCTATAGGAATGAGGCAGACCGTACCAGAAGATTGCGGAATAGCTACGTTGTGCAGAATGGCTACTAGATGTCGCTGAGGTTTGCGCGGCAAGGTAAAACGTGCGTGAAGAGAAAAACAGGAGAGCGATCGTAGGGAGTGGCGAGTTAGGTCATCTCCGCGAGACTGCCCACGCATCGAATTGATTTGTGTTAAATGGTGAAGAGAGCGGTTATTTTAATTCTTAATGTCCCTATAACTGTCTAGTAAATGTCCCGTGTAATTGTCACGTCCCAAAAATAATAAATACTTGTTTGTGCAAAAATTTGCATTATCATTCCCCTAGACATCTTGCCATCCTATATATATATGCATATATATATATATATATATATATATATATATATATATATGTGTGTATATATATGTATATATATGTGTATATATATATATGTGTGTATGTGTGTGTATATATATATATATATATATATATATATATATATATATATATATATATATATATATATATATACAGTGGACGCTCGTTAATTCGAACTCGAAGGTTCTCAGAAAAAAGTTCGAATTATCCGAAGTTCGAATTATCCGATGTTAAGAGAAAATATATAACTTTAAATGTGTATCACTGAAGAAGAAACTCTCCTAGTATGTATAACCCCAGAAAATATATTATACTATGTTATCTAAAGTTAAACATATTAAAAAGCAATACAGACTTACCTTAATCATAAAATGAAGCAGAAGATATGCAGTATAAAGTAAACTTTTATTAAAATTATATGAATTACACTTTGGGGAAAAACTGTAAAATGGATGTTTGGTTCTGTTTATGATGCCTACGTTGTTCAGCCAGCTTCTCGATTTGAACTAAACATTTCAATTCATTTTCAGAGGAAGGTTCCATCTGAATGAATGCTTTCAGAGTTTTAATAGAGTCCATTATATCTTTGTCCAGTATGGCCGTATTAAAAATATCTTTCGGCAGGTAAATAGAGAAAAGCCCTGGCAGTTTCCTACCGAAATTTGTGCATACGTCTTCGTTTACATCAGAGCTTTGGCCACATACAGTTTGATAAGAAATTTTTTGCCTTGACTTAAATCGAGAAAGCCATCCATCACTGCATTTAAAATCTTCAATACCCATTCGACTTGCCAATTCATCAGCCTTCGTCAGCACTAGGGGTCCATTTATCGGAAAATTTCGAGATCTAACATCCTGGAACCATAGTAGTAGAGCTTTTTCTAGAGCTTCTTGGGACGCATTTCCCATGCGTTTCCTTCCTCTAGCAAATTTTGATTTTTCCCATGCATCAAAAATTGACTCCTTGTTTTTCAAATTAGTTGAGAAGGCATTTTTTTAAATTCCATAGTCAGCTACTAACTTTGTTTTACATTCGCCATTCTCTACTTTCTTTAAAATTTCTACCTTTGTCTCCAAAGTTAGGGTTTTGTACTTTCCACGTGTAGACATCCTGAATTTTTACACGTTCACACCACACAATGAGGAAGAAAAACTAGACCACATTAACTTGTCTGCACTGCAGTTATAGCTAACGCAGCTCCCTAGAATCTGTAGTAATAAGACTAGTTTTTCTGAAATTCTAAGAAAATCGATCCAAATAAAGGAAAATTGCTTTTTCCATTTAGCACTAATAAGAAGGACAATAGCTACTAACGTTTAGCGGACATGCAATAGTCTAGGAATGCAGGCATGTGCCTCTTTACACAGAAAAGAAATTTTTGACACTCAAAATAATAAATACAGTGTGTATTTTCTCCATTAAATGAGGAAAAAGAATTTTTTTTTGTCAAATTTTTAGTTCGAATTAACCGAAGTCATAAAAATTTAGTTCGAATTAATGAGATATTTTTAACATTAACTCCAATACAAGTTTTTTGGGGCCTTTGGATTAGTTCGAATTAACCGAAAGTTCGAATTAACCGAGTTCGAATTAACGAGCGTCCACTGTATATATATATATATATATATATATATATATATATATATATATATATATATATATATATATATATATATATATATATATATATATATATATATATATATATATATATATATATATACAGATGGTGGACAAAATAATACGAACACCTGTGAAATAATGGAAAATATTTATTAATAGGGGGTTGGACCACCCTTTGACTGAAGTACAGATTTAATGCGACGTTGTATAGATGCATAAAGGTCATGGACAATATTTAAATGAATATTAAGCCATTCCTCCTGCAGAGCGGTCTCTAATTCCGAAAGTCCGGATGGAGGTGGAAATCGGGAACGAAGTTTGGACTCCAAATATTGCCATAAATATTCAATAATATTCAATTCCGGAGACTGAGGGGGCCAGGCGAGATGTTCAACTGCATCGTCATGCTCTTCGAACCATTCTTGAACACACCTAGCAGTGTGGATAGGGGCGTTGTCGTCTTGAAAAAGCGGTCACTCTCCAGGGAATACAGTCTGGACAAAAGGATGGACATGATCCCCTAGAACGCTTAGATAGTGATTGTATTTTATCCTCCCATGCAGAATAACAAGTGGCCCAAGACCGCGCCAAGATATCGCACCCCATACCATAATGGAGCCACCCCCATGCTTCACAGTCGACAAGAGGCATTCAGGATGAAACGCTTCTTTGGGCGTTCTCCAGACATAAACGCGTCCGGTCGTCTGAAATACGGTGAATGACGATTCATCTGACCATATTACCTGTTGTCACTGAAGTGGGGACCAGCCTTTGTGATCTCTGCACCATTGGCATCGCTTGAAAGCATTAGTTGCTGTCACCAAGGGTTTACGAATTGCCACTCTGCCATAAATGTTCGCAGCACGAAGTTCCTTTTTGACAGTTTTTGTTGAAACGGGGTCCTGGAGATGACTGTTCATTTCGGATGTTATCTCGGATAACGATTGCTTGTGCTTTCGGGCTACTATGCGCTTCAAGACCCGTCTATCCCTATCAGCAAGCTTGGACTTTCGGCCACTGTTGTGCTTTGAAGGTGTCGTCTTACCCTCTTTCGTGTACGCTGTCATAACGGCTGATACCGTACCCCTTGCAAACCCCTAAAGGTTTGTTGTTTCCGTAACCGATGCTCCACTTAAACGAGCTCCAACTCATTCCTCTTTGGAACTCTGACAGGTCTGACATTTCAACTTATCACAGACAGTTCGATAGAAGAATGCAACGTAGGTGACTGCTGTTTAGAGACTGATACCTTCCTCTTTACGCTCACTAGGTGGCAGACTTCTGTTGCAGGTGGCAAGGCAGTACTGCAGGTGTGAAATATGTCATACTTTTTCACAGGTGTTCGTATTATTTTGTACTCCATCTGTGTGTGTGTGTGTGTGTGTGTGTGTATATATATATATATATATATATATATATATATATATATATATATATATATATATATATATATATATTGCCGCTTAAAGCCTTTCCCGTCAAAGACTCTGTTGCTGAATGGTTAACGCACCGGACTGCTGAGCAAGAGGTCCCCGGTTCGAAGCTCTACATTATTTTAATTTAATTTAATTCTAATTCTATTTCTGTTAGTTCTAGAAGTTGCTAGAACATTCTTTAATTTCCTGGAACGGCGTTCCAGAATATTCTGTTGATGGATAAAAGAGCAAGTAGCTCAACCTGTGAGTTCAGTTCTGAGTTCTATCAGCTAAGTGTTGTGTGCTAATAAACAGCGTTGTATTCCCTCTACGTGTGTGTTCAATCCATACGACTACCATCTACGCGACAATATATATATATATATATATATATATATATATATATACACTCATATATATATATATGTATATATATGTATTTATATATATACATATATATATATATATATATATATATATATATATATATATATACGTATCAGATGCAGAAAGATGCGAGTTTATCAATAAACTTTTTCTTCTCCATGCTTCGTAAGTCGGCCTAGGGGTATCTCGTGAATTTATTGATAAAATAATGTAATAAATTCCTAATTTTTCTAATGATTTCATCGTAAGCCAGGTCACAAAGGGTTAAATTCCCTAAAACCAGGGTAAAATTGTTTAATGAAAACATGATACAGTCTAAGGCTCTTACTACATCATAAAAAATTTATAATTAGCAATTTAACGAGATACCCTTTAGGTCAAATAAATCCAATTGTGGTACCGAGATAGCGCTCTGGGCTCCATAATAGGGGTGTTCAATTCGAATCCCGACAAGCACCATTAAATACCTTACTGTCTAGGTAGGCTATGGATACGTTAAATGCGAGGACCAGAAAGTTCTATGAGGTTAGTCGGTGGCAAAAGGTATGAGCCTCAGATGTCGCCACTGGGGAAAGCTCTGTCAAAATTGTGGTGGCACCTGGCTAAATCGAACTCAACCCTTGTGGTGCCATTGGAAACGGGAGCGGCGTCTATCAACCCGCAGCAATATATGGACCTGGTCTGGAAACTCCTGCAAGGGACATAAGAACCAACAACAACAAATCCAACTGTTCGTTAGAGAAAACCGATTTCTTTCGTGACAGATATGTGCTCAAAATCCATCCTATAAATAAATTTTCTTTGAATCTCAAGAGACTAAACAGTACTACCATAGTAAATAATTTAGCAATTTGAAGATTAAAAAAAAGGATATTATCATTCCTTTTAGTACTAATTATCTTCATTAATTGTCACATAAATTACCATTTTGTAAATATTGGGAATTCAGATAATTCAAGAAATAATTTTTAAAGAGGGAAAATTTCTTTAGATACACGTGATTATAGTAAGAGAAGAAAAATATCCAATATTTCTAACAACATACCTGCTTAACAGTTTTAACATTTCAATTACGGGAAGGGAACAAGAAAAAGTTTTTCTATGGTAGTTTGACGTAATTAAGTTTTCAGGAGGCTGTTTATACCTCTTTCAATACTAATAGTCTCAGACGAAGATTCACCTTCTAACTTACGTTTCACGGTTTGATACCGTGCTGAATCTACTAATGTCACGTTTGCCTAAGTGATAGTGGACACTTCGCCGAAGATTTATGTGTTTCAGGATCCAAGAAGCCGCAACCAGGATGTGGCAGGTGGGAAAAGAGAGTCCCTATTTTTGTTTGTCAGTGGAGAAAAGTGAAATCGGACCCGGACTGGTAAAGATGCCCCCGGGTCAAGCTAATAGGACAGTGTTGTACTAAAGCGTTTAAGGGGAAACTATTATGTTATGTCTAACAAAGAAAGGGATGAATTTTACGACTATATTCCATCCTATCTTATCAATCTTATTTTTTTTAAAAAAAAGAACTTTGTTCCCTTCGAGAGTGTAAATGTTTTTTTTTTTTTTTTTTTGGAAAAATGAAAGGAAAGCGAAGAGTGTAAACTGATTCTTAAAACCGGTGGATTGATTCTTTAAAGCTAAAATTTTAACATGGAAATAATACATTTGTTATTGTTTTCGCGATATTGATTCTTATAAACGGTTGATTCTTATAACCATTGATCACTATAAGCGGTGGTTACTGTATATATAGATATATATACACACACACACACAAGGTGTTCATAAACTGTGTCAGAAAAGCGTAAAGTTCAGTATCCTAGCTCAACTTTCGTCACTTGAAAAAAAAATGTGAATTAACAAAATCATAAGTTACACAATCCCATTCAATTCAGAAAAATACTCAAAGTGTATGCTCAAAATGCCGTATAGGCATGTTGTTGCACTATTGACACCGACGAATGAAAGACCTACGGACCCTCTCGTACACTCCTGGTGTCGTGTTAATCTTGTCCGCTGCAACAACGATTCTCGCGACGAGATCTTCCACGGAGTCTAGAGGTGTCTCGTAAACCAAGGATTTCAGGTGTCTCCAGAAGTCTAACAGATTTAGGTCCGGTGAGCGTGGAGACCTAGGCCACAGGTCCTGCACGTAGAATCCACCGTCCAGGATATGTAGCATTCAGGAAGTGGCTTGCGGTGGGGCTAAAGAGTGGTGGGGCTCCATCATGCACAAACCACCTATCCCTCTGTGGGGTGAGCGGAAGAGCTTGCAAGAAACCAGGAAGCACTTGCTCCAGGAAGACACGGTACACTGCGCCGTGCAGAAGTTATGGCAACAGATACAGTCCCACCAGCTAATCACCAACGATACCAGCCGAGATGTTCCCTGAAAATCTCTGCTGAGGTTTACGAGGGGCAGTTGCGCGGGGATTACGCAACTTATGATTGAATTAATTCGCATTTTACGAAAGTTCATCTTGGGCATTGAACTTTACGCTTTTCTGACTTACTGAGAGAAATGAGGCCATAGGTTGCATCTATCCTAATAATAGCCCAGTTCTGTACCTCTAGAACGCTTCCGGAGCGACCGCTTCGTAAATGTATCAGCCTATGGCATCTATTTTGTTTTATGAGTTAGGCTTAACAAGTTAAAAGTAAAGTTAAAAAAGATTATTTGCTATCTAAACCCAAATAATTTATTAGAAACAACGTAATATAGACACAAATCAACTTTATTTCGATTTTTAGACGGCTGTAATAAACGGTTATGATAGTTTCAAAACAGCTCGCAACCGTTTAAAATTGTTCTCAGCATAAAATATCCTTTCATTGTAACGCATTTTTATCGTGATATTTATATTCATTAGAGAATTATCTCTTTTCCAATACAATATTCTTTTACAATAATGCCAAATTTAGTATTTTCGGAAAGTTGCAAACTCGACGCATGCGTAGTGATATGTTGAAAACCGTCTGCTTTCAAAGCGTGCTTTTCAAAGCAAGTACCTAACATAACCGCAATATTTGACCGATAGTCCTGATAGTGGCAACAAATCCATGTGCCGGTTTGAGGGTTAAAATGAATGTTGACGAAAGTCCCATTGCTGAAAAGCGTCATAAGGCCAATGAACGGAAATGTAGATGGCTTTCAAGACAAAGTCAGGAATCGCTAAACCGAATACGTGCAGCAGACTGTTAACAGACAGAATTTAATATTTCATAAATAATACATGTAATAGAATTAAGTAAAGTGATGCTATTATGTGGAGTTCAGATTTTATTTAAGTTTAAAAAAATTGCATCTTAAATGGATCATAATAGTGCTGATATTGCATAATTTTAAAATATTAAAAATGTGTATAATTTAAATAAAAGAAAGTAGAGAAACTATTAAGTATACAAATAATATTGACTTTGCAGATGTAAATTGATAAAAATTAAAATTAACACGTCATTTTTGACGGGCTAACCACTAGTTGTAAATATTGTTCGTCTTGATGAGTTCTTTCAACTCTCTTATTTTGTCGACACAGTTTACGAACACCCTGTATATATATATATATATATATATATATATATATATATATATATGTGTGTGTGTGTGTGTGTGTATTTATATCTAATATATAAAAATGAATGTTTGTCTGTTTGTCTGTAATTGTATAGAAATCCACAGTTTAGGAGTAACGATCGTGAAATTTTACATACGGGCGTCTTTAATAACAGCCGAGGGTTTTAAGAACTTCCAAAATCGAAATTAATTACCGTTAGTTTTTAATTATTAAAAAACCAACAATATTTTAAGGGTGCATGCACTAAATGTAAGCTGTTACATTTTGTGGAATCACCCCTCTGAATATGGCGGCCACGTTAGAGATAACTGGCAAACAGCGAGCGAAAAGATAAAAATAAATAAAATCAAAAAGTTTTAAGTCATATATTAAACCAGAATAATAAATGAAAATAATAATCTTTCAAGTCATATTTTATACTCTAAAATAGATCAGATCCAACGGCATATTGACACTCTCGACACGCGATGGAAAATTCGAATTAACCACGCTAAGTGTCACGAGATCTTTTTTAATTGCTACTGCAATCCCCCTAGCCTATATCTTTGTGTCTATTGAAGATATAAAAACTAAGCTTCTATCCTGCTAACTTATTTCTGACTTAAAACTCCTCTTACAAGTATATTCACCAACCCACACCAACTTTCGAATAATCTCAGTGCGGATATCTTTCACTTTACTCTTTATAATACTGTGTCATCGTGGCGCATGCGGAAATTTCGCTCTCTGTTGACAATCTCCTGAAATATCTGTGTTAGAAGGCGTTGGCCTAGGCAACACAGTTAACTACATGTTCCTATGGTCCTATGGCGCATGCGGAAGACCGCGCACTTTCTGAAATCGGGTTCGAATCGGCGAATGACCCGGGTTCGAATGCCGGCCGTGCAAATTCTCCTAAACCTGTAATTTCAGCTTATTTAATGAAGGCCTTTTTTATTTCAGCTTTTATTATTATTATTATTATTTTAATTAGTATTTTTTATTTTATTATTTTTTTCAGCTTTTTTATGATATGTTATTTACGTATACTGTGTTTAGTTTTTTAATGGATTTTGGCAAACAAACTTTTTTTTTCAGTTCCTCCCATCATATACAGTTCTCAAAGCAAAAAGATAATTTGACATTTTTACTTTTCAGCTTTACTTTTCAGCTTTACTTTTCAAAATTCTTTAATTTCCAAAAGACAATATGACATTTTTCCTTTTCAGCTTTTAGTGGTTTATTATAAATGTATATATTTTATGTTTTACTTTTCAGGTTTTTTTTGCTCCAATGATAAAGGCTAAATCTTTTCTATGTGATTTATACTGTGTTTAGTTTTTAAATTGATTTTGGTTAACAAACATTCGACAATTTGTTATTTTCACTTTTCAGCTTTTAATGGTACAATAACAAACATTCGACAATTTGACACTGTTACTTTTCAGCTTTACTTTTCAAAATTCTTTACTTTCCAAAAGACAATTTGACATTTTTCCTTTTCAGCTTTTAGTGGTTAATTAGAAATGCATATATTTTATGTTTTACTTTTCAGGTTTTTTTGCTTCAATGATGAAAGGCTAAATCTAGCTGAATTCTGAGGAATTTATTGTAAATTTATGTTTGTTCTATATTGGGTTTTCTTTTTATTCATGCGTATAACATTTCACATGCTTTTTTTTTCTATGTTATTTATACTGTGTTTAGTTTTTAAGTTGATTTTGGTTGACAAATATTCGACAATTTGACATTTTTACTTTTGAATTTTTAGTGGTACAATGATGAAAGGCTGGATATACCTAAATTCTGAGATATGTATAACATTTCACATGCTTTTTTCTATGTTATTTATACTGTGTTTAGTTTTAAAATTGATTTTGGTTAACAAACATTCTTAAAATCCCGGGCAATGCCGGATAAATTATCACCTGAGTAGGTTGATAATTATAAATCTTAAAACTGTCCCCACGTGTATTTTTACCGACCCACAAGAACTTTCCAATATTTTTAATTAATTAAAAACCAACAATTTTTGAAGGATGCGACTCTCGATTCACAGACGTGCAGTAGATGGCACCACTTTAAGCTTTTAGTATTCCAACCCATTTATGATATTATGTTTATAATATATTATTATTACTATCTTTATATCGTAACGTTAACTTCACGAACGAGCATTATTTTCATATGCTTTTTTATTATCTTTAAAATAGCGTTATTTTCATATGCTTTAAAACAACTATCGTTTTTATTCATATTATGTTGTTTTTTTATTAATTAAAAATTAACGATAATTAATTTCGATTCCGAATGTTCTTATCATTATTTTCATATGCTTTTTCATTTACGAAATTATTCAAATGTTGGTTAAAAAACTTTTGTGTAATTTATACATTGGTGAGTGTTTAATTATTGTAATTAATAGATTTATATTTCTGGAGAGGATGTTTCAGCTTTTAGTGGTACTATGATGAAAGGCTAAATCTACCAAAATTCTGAGGAGTTTATTATGGAGAGAAAGGGAATTTAATATGTAGAGGATGTTTATAGGAGTTTAATGTGGAGAGGAGTTGAATGGTTTGAAGCCCTTAATCATAAGAGGCAATGCTGGAGTCATTTCATGGTTCTATTGAAAAATTCTCCTAAACCTGTAATTTCAGTTTTTTTTTTTTTTTTCCCCAATGGTGAAAGGCTAAATCTAGCTGAATTTTTAGGAGTTTATTATAAATTTATATATTTTTATATTGGATTTTCCTTTTATTCATGTGTATAACAATTCACATGTTTTTTTAATGTTATTTATACTGTGTTTAGTTTTAAATTAAATTTGGTTAACAAACATTAGACAATTTGACATTTTTACTTTTCAGACTTTAGTGCTACAATGATGAAAGGCTAAAATGCCTAAATTCTGAGATGTGTATAACATTTCACATGTATTTTTTCTATGTTATTTATACTGTGTTAATTTTTAAATTGATTTTGGTTAACAAACATTCTTAAAATCTCGGGTAAAGCCGGGTACTTCAGCTAGTATATATATATATATATATATATATATATATATATATATATGTGTGTGTGTGTGTGTGTGTGTGTGTGCATGCATGCATGGATGATCTTCCGAACCTACGCCATTCTCCCCGTTGCCTATAGATAAATAAATAAATAAATACCATCTGCGGCCCCCTCCCCTGATTATCCCTCACGCTTCCCCAGTTGGCACCCCCACATAGGTTGAGAACCACTGGAATGAAAAGTAATAGCATAACAAAGAAAATGGCATTTTAAAGAGAAGGATATTGACATTAATCTTAGTATTAATTGTGATCTTTAACAGTCATATTAAATATCCTTTCGTAAATATCACGAATAAAGATTTATCGAGAAAAAAAATTGTGTGGGGGAGAGTGGAGGAATTTCTTGAAATTTGTGTTATATGAAAGGAATAAACACGAAATCTTACAAAACGGTAAATTATAATATCAAGAAGAATGATATTTTTTTTACCACATATTTGACAACAGATCCGTAAGGAGAGAGGGCTTCAGGCGATGAGGTCTTACGCCAGATGTCAATCTGAGCAATTATCGTGAAAATTAACCGTTACCTTTTACATTTTTAATATTTTGGGGCTGAAAGATTTTCTCGGAAATTCAACATCAACATCAATAATATATCCTTAAACAATTTCCTTGTGATGAATTTCTATGCTTTTTCCGAAAATAATGAAATTATTTCTTAGGAGTATTTTGAGCATTCATATCAATCTATTTAAAATCTTTGCAAAAAGGTGATGAGATTAGTAGCTATACCCGCTTTAGTATGAGCATTTGATTCGATGGAAGTTTCAATAATTCATTTTGAAAAATGATGAAATAATTTCTCAGGCGTATTTTTAGCATTCCGATTTCCAATGCACCAGACAGAGCCCGACGTTGCAACTAAGGCCTTCCGAGATTGAATACCTGCCGGTGAATAGACTACCACCACAATTTAGAGCCAGCACGCTCCCAGGGGAGACATCTGGTGGGCCCGTACCTTCTCCCACCCTCACTGACTTCATAGAAGGACTTTCCGGGTCTAGAGATTTAACGCCTTTGTACGGCATAGACACGAAGGTATTCAATGGCGTCATCGGAATTCGAACCGAGCACCCCCAGTCCGAAGCCCAACGCGCCACCACTAGGCTACCTCGGCCCCGTATTATGAGCACTCATATCAATCTATTTAAAATCTTAACGAAAGGGGGGTGAGAATAGTAGCTCTATATCTAATTAGATAGATGTTTCAATAACGTTTACTTTAGAGCAGTGATTCTCAACCATTTTATGTCGAGCCCCCCCCCCCCCCCCCGCCCCTCTGTGGTTGACTTTCTAACCATACGAGTCTCCTGGGCCTAAAAAACGTAAGTAACACTTGTAAAATACGTTCTTCACATATATATTTTTTTTGTTTTGCTAACCATCTGTACCCCCCCCCACCCCAAAATATTCCTCACAACTCACCAGGGGGGGCGCAACCCCCAGGTTGAGAACCACTGCTTTAGAGGAATTCAATAACATGAGTACTGGGAAAGCTATAAAGGTACATAATTAAGTATGAACTCAAAATTAGTTGAAATAAACTTACTACACATCCTGGTGGACAACGAGGAGGATTCCTGTAACCTAAAAATAGAAAATAAAAACTTTTCCGTTTAATGGCTTGTTATCGGAAATCAATCACATGAAGCAATTATTTTTGAGGATAAATTTTTTCTGGACTAAATGGAAACAGAAATTACCGTTTTATCAGATAAAAAGATAGTTCACAGTCTTTTTCATCGCACAGTTGCGGATATTCGTATGCGATTGTGAGCTTGGAAAGCTTAACAGATTATCTATATACGTATATAAAACAGTTCCGTAACTGACTGACTCACTGACGTACAACGCACGGACCAAACCGCTGGACCTAAAGGGCTGAAATTTTGCATGGCTATTCTTCTTATGGTGTAGGGGTGCACTAAGAAAGATTTTTGAAAAATTCTTCTTAGATTTTTTTAAATTAAATTTTTAAGCTGTTTTAGTAACTTTTTTTAAGTTTGCATTTAAAATAATCATTTGAGGGTTATAAAATTTATATCACGAGAAAGATCATAAAAATTCCTTTAAAATGAAATTTTTTTCGAATCTTTATCTCCATTTTCTGATATTTGGTGAAATTTTTAAAGATTAATTTTTAGAATTTAATTTATTAAATGCTGATCACGTGATTTCTTTTTCTGGTACTTTCAATAAATTTATCGTCACGTGCATAACAACTAAATGGACAAAAAAACATATTTTTCTTATCTTGCTAATGCGGCAGACGATTGGAAATTATCCAAAAAAATAATAAAATACAGTAAAAGATATTTCCTCAAACTGTACTATATTAACTGTGCTATATTCTTTAGTATGTCCTATTAGATTTAATTTGAATATTTTCTTCTGCATTATTTTGTCTATAAAAATATCCGTTACGATTTTTAATAAATATATTTTTTCGTTTTCTTTTTTTTTTACATTAATTGCATACATTGATCGTTGTATTTATTATAAATATATTTATACATATTTTGGCATTAATTCCATACATTGACCGCTGTATTTAATTTGAATACACTCCGTAGCGAAGTACGGGTTTTCAGCTAGTATTAGTATAGGTTGTGTGTGCACATACATACATACATATACATATACCGTGAAATTTCTCTATGGCGACCAGTAATGGTTCCGAAAAAATGTAGTCGTTGTGAGTGGTTATATTGGAGCTCACAACGACTATATGTATATATTTCTCGGTAAACTGTCTGGTTCATTTAGTATCAGCGCATACATGCTGTTTTAGGTGTATTACAAAAATGGAGGTATAATTAGAAGGGTACGAAAATATGCTTAAGATACAGATATGGGATACCCAAAACAGGTAAATTCGCTACCCAGAAACATTACATCCTGAAACGGCATTTTATTTTTACAGTGCAATGCGCGATTTATTTTAACTTCCTAAGAACTGATTCCCTTGAGACAATGATGCGCATACATTTTACGATCGCGGCCCCACTTTCTTTATATAAAAAATCCCTCGACCCCCAATGAAAAATTTTTAGAACAACCAATTTTTTTTAAAAAAATTAGAAAAATTTTATCAAAAAACAGAAAAAAGAAATATGCAAATTTTGAAAAAATATTTTTAAAAATCGATGAACTTTGGGTATATATTTACAATGCATAATAACAATTTTAAGAATGTCTTGCTTGTCTTCTGCGCTTGTTTATGGTAAATCTCATGTGACTAAAACCTCATATTTAAATATTAGTGTATTTCAATAAGGTAAAAATTAACAAAAATTATAATTTTAAAAGAGAATGATTTCAAAATTATAAGTGTCGTATTAAAACATTGAAAATTACAACCTTCACTTATTTAAATAAAACCAAAATAGAAAAAAATTTAATGAGAAAGTTGAGCCTGGATCAAAGATAATATTTACTAAATAATTGGTGAAATATATGAGAATGTAATTCTTGTATCATCTTCCGGGTTAAGTTGTTCAGTTTTTATAGCTAATAATTTTGAATACCCAGTCTCACACTGATAGATAGATCCAAACGGAAACAATGTAAGTACACTATAGTCCCGATAATCCGAACTTCGGTAATCCGAAAGTCCGCTTAATCCGAAACCAAAATTCAAAAAGAAAAAGAATATTTAAAAAGAACAAGAAAATTCAAAGTTAGACAATGTACTGAACTAATTATTACTAAACTACACTGGTTTGAAAAAATCTGTTAATTTTTTTTGTATATCAGAAGAATACCTCTCCCTCGAAGCCAAATTACGCTAACGCGTCAGAAAAAGGGTGTCCGATGGTGTCGCGGCGGAGTGTTGCTCTACGTAGCGTAGCGCAACATCAAATGCAGCCGCGGCGTCTGAGTGGGATACCCTCTGTTCGCTGTCACCGTCTGCATCACCTTTACTCTCGTCTGGTCTTTCAAAACCATTTCAACAATCTGGGGATCATCTAAAATCCAACTGTCGAGCACTATGACGTATTGTTAGAACTACTTACACTCTACTGTACTGTACTAGGCAGCGTTCAGCTCTCTTATCACCCATTTCGTCCCGAGATTTGGTTATGTTTAGACAGACCTTATAAAATAAACTTTGTAATCACATGTAATATGTAATACTTATGGAGTCACACGTTATTATGTAATTCAAGTTTATTTTTAGAAAAATTTCGCTTGATCCGAAAAATTCGTTAATCCGAAAAGGGTCTGGTCCCAGTCATTTCGGATTATCGGGACTCTACTGTAATAGCCTTTTGGTGACGAAGCTTTTATAGTAAAACTGTTTTACACCTTATTTAAGAATATCTTATTACAGGGGCGGAGAAAAATTTTGAAAGCCAGAAAAGCTGCCAAAGACAGCCAAAAACTCCAAGACAGCCAGAAAAACTGCCAATATTTTATTTAATTTATATCTATTGATTTTTATGATACAATTTATATCTTTTCTGAAATGCAAAGTTAGCTAATAAATGCAATAATTTTAAAAGGTGTGGCCCTCCGCTAACCTCTGCTTACACAAAGTGCCCCCCGGGTCAAAACAATTGCCCTCCCCTGTCTTATATATATTTTTAATGTATAAAATACAAATAAGAATATTAAAAATAGTTATAGAAAATGTAAAGCATGCTTTTTAATTAAATAATTAAATATGATATAAATTTACTTCAGATTATCCTCGACCTCCTCCAATTTTTTTCGTTACCTATAGTTTTCGCACCACTGCCTTAAGATATAATTATACTGTTAATTTTTTTTGACGAATAAATCATTAGCATCTGCAAACGTTGTCAATGTAGTCCATTGTACATTAATTTAAGACTGTTGAGTGAAATTCCACAAATTTTTTTGAAGTGCATGCGCTTAACAACAAGCTAAGATGCAAGTGTTCTTCTCTGCTTAGCAGAGCTCTTGATTGACAGTAACTTTACAAGTCAACTCATCAGAGGAAGAAAAAAATAGATTTTGGGGTCAATGAAGTTGCTAGATGTTAGTTATTACATGAAACAAGCTTTACCTCCGTCTAATTATGAAAAACAACTGATTGCCTTTTCAACTAGTAAAATAAGGTTATAACCAAATATTTACCTGAAACGCAGATGCTAAATGCAAAAGCCAAGCAGAGCGAGATCGCGAAATTTCTCATAACTGCTTCAATATTAGATCCTCATAGCCTCTTAAATCCAGACGGATTTCTAAATAAACACGGCCTTGCTTTTATACTGGAGACACTGAGAAATGCAACACTTCCCTTGCTGTAACCTGCAGCTATGTAAATTGGACGGAGCAGAAGTATTTATTTAAAGGTGATGAAACCCTATGGGTTCCCGGAATGAGATTGCAGCCGGTAGTATTCAGATTTATTGCTTTGTAAATCAGATCCCAGCTTATAACAACCAATATCTGCATTTTTGCGGTGAGTAAACTGTTTCATTCCTGCTCCCTTGGCTTTGAGAGCAGAACATCTTTGGCATGCTATATGCACTTAAATCTAACGCGCCCCCTGTATGTAACGTGTCCCCTAACCCCAGGTCCGAATCCAATGTCCAAACTCATCTCACCTTAAGGAAGTCATTGAAAATAACCCTTCCTCTCATTGCCGGGTAATTAATTCTCTTTGTCAGTACCTTCTTCGAGCTTTGGCGTTCCCGGTTCGATCCCCGTCTTAACAGATTGTCTTCAGAATGCTAAAAAGAGAAGGAAGAAACTTCTCCTTATTTTTTTATCTAATTTAAAAAAAAAAAGATTACTGCTGTCATAAGCAACAATTTTTATTGGTTAATTGCAACTTTTAGAGGGTTTTTTTTTTTTTTTAATTTTTTTTTTTTTTTTTTTGGGGGGGGGGGGATACCTCCTTGGTCAACATACAGCAAGGTACTGATAAATTTGATTACTTTCCCCTTTTTTCATTCTATTTCGAATCTCTGTAGGTTTTATTTCTAGTTTTATATGGCTGTCAAATAGATATTTTATTTTAAATCCTGTATAAACGGCATTTTTTTTTTTTTTATGCTTCTGCTTTTTTTTTCCTTTTCTGATAAAAGCATGGAATGAAATTAAACGTGACATGATTCAAAAGTCATTTAAAAAATGTAGTATATCTAACAATCTAGATGGAACGGAAGATGATTATTTATTTATTGATCAGAGTAACAGTGATGGTGAAGATGAAACGGAAGTCGATGATGTGCCTGAATATATAGCGGAAGACGAATATGGCGAACTTTTCATGTTATCCGATAACATAGGCGTAACGTACTTCTAACTTTGTTTGTGGGGGGGGGGGGCACAAATTGAATTCAGTTAGGGACCTCCTCGGCACATTGACTGCCGGACGGTCCTTAAAATATGAAATATTATGATTTTTTTAAATTGAATAACAATAGAATTTATGTTTGAGTAGTATTCAAAAGTTATACAATGAGAAAAATATAATATATTATGGATCATATCATTGTTAAAAATTATGTTAATGCTAAAGATATGATTGAAATCTTCAGTTTCACAGTTTGAAAAGCGGAAAAAAAAACCAACTTTCTTAAAAGTTTTCTACAATTTTCCGATTTTAATTGAACTTCTGTTAACGTTTTAATTTATTTCAAGTTAAGTTTGGGGGGGGACGTGCCCCCCCCGTTACCCCCCCCCCCGATGCTACGCCTATGTCCGATAATGAAAATTTTTGAGTTCATAAGGTATGTCATTTCTTTTAAATAAACAGCATTTAGGTACAAGTAGAAATCTAATTTATCTATGTTCATCTTTTCCTTATTTTTAAATCTATCATTTTTATATCCGGCGTATAACACGCACCCATAAATTTCGATCTGATTTTTTGTATTAAAGGGGTCCGTTATACGTAATATTTTTCAATGACATAACCTCAAAATTGCCATTTTTTGACTTGTGTCACTTTTTCTGCCGGGGTGCAATCTGCTTTGGAATAATACAAAAGAAAAGAAAAAATCCCTATGTGCTCGAGGAAAAAATATTTAAATGGGCTGTACTGTAAGTCAAGAATTTACGCAAATATCTTTAGAACTCGAAAATGAATGAAATGCGTATGACGCAATGCCTTTCAAAACTATAAATCTGAGCTTTAATTGGTGTCATCTTAAAACAGCTGACAAACGGCATGCGAGCGTATATTGTGCAACATTTTAACGACTCATAAGGCGTGAAGTATTGGTTCACGTCGAGAGAGACAGTAGAATCTTAAGCGAGAATTCACTGCATTCCCGAGTACAATTTTTTTTTTAAAATGAATAAATAAATAAAATCACCGATTGTTAAGAAACATAATTCGGAAAGCATCACAAAAAAAAAAAAGCACGAAATGTGTTATTCGAAGGCAATGGTTCTGATATTTTCCCAGCTCCAGGAAGTACAGTCATACCTCAGTACTCGTCGAATTTGGTACTCGTCGCATTTCGACACGAGAAAAAAATGCTTCCGTACTCGACGTTTACTCGGTGCTCGTCACATATACTGAACTGTGTTCTAAAGGGGTTTATTTACAAAATTTTGTTCAAAAGTATCACCCTGACAACAGGGCCCTATTATGAAAGCTGGGGGCCCCTGGGCAGATGCTATTTGGGGTCCCCCCTTACGAACATTTTTAAAAATAATAACTAGCCATGGGCTATACATACTATTAGAAGTACTAGGTGCATACACCAAGGGGGTTTTGGGGGCCCCTAGCATCAGGAGGCCCTGGGCAAAGTCCCGATTTGCCCATGCGATAAAAAGGCCCTGCCTGACAAATCTCTAGCAAGCCGAAGTATAGTGATCAAACAATGTCTCACTTCAGAAACATTTTGAAACGTAGGCAGAGGCAAGTTTCTCTTCATAGCTTTGTATTGAAACTCCCTAAATCTGGGTGTAGAACAGGGATGGGGGTGCTAAGAGACAGAAAAGAGAAAGAATCCCTGTGCAAGAACCTGGTGCTTTATTGGAAGGAGACTTACAAATAATACCCATCTCCTCCTCTACCTCGCCACTATCCCATTAGGCCAGGGGCTCTCAAAGTATGCGGCCATAGACCATACGGATAGTAACAATAAAGCCCTTTACACAAACTGCAATTTTTTATCTTCATTTGTTTTACCCCTACCATCTCATTTACATTTATAGTATTAAATGAAAAGTAATCTATTTAGAAATATAATTAACATTTTTCTGGACAGTACAATGGTTGGTTCATACTAAGGGCCCCGCCGGAAATGATCTGTAGATTTAGGGAACCTCGTGTCTAAAATGTTTTAGAGCCTCTGCATTAGACCATCAACTCCTTTCAGTACAGGTTGAGTGAAGATAAATTTTGTTTTATTTTATCTAATTATTCTTTTAAATTATGTCCGTCGTCTAGTTTTAAGTTTTGTATTAAAAAAAAATCCATCCATTTATAAATTGCCCAGTTAAAATGTGAAGTGTCTGGTTTTAGGAACGATTTAATTCAATTTACATTACTCCTTATGGGAAAAATGAGTTCGGTACTTTACTTTTTCGGCAATCTTCGTGCCCTCTAGAACCAATTAACAGCGAGTACCGAAGTACCACTGGATCTCTAAAAGACTACACTCAGTGGTGGGATTCAGCCGGTTCGCACCGGTTCTGTAGAACCGATACCTAATGTAGGTATCGGTTCTGCGAACCGTTTGCTAATGAGCGCCAGCTGCATCGTTCACAGGACAAAAAAAATTTTTTTTAAATAAACCCACACTACACCAGGCGACCGGTCCGTTCTGTGATGCGGCAATGGCAATCATTTTTTAAACAGATGGTCTTACTGGGCTCCCGTGATGTAGAAGCATCTCTTATGCTATTGGTTGCAGGCACATCACGCGAGCGCCACTGTCGAGGAGGAAGGAAGAAGATCATTGAAGCGGTCAAAAGGTAAGATAAAAATTCAATAATGGCTGGACAATAAGCCCTTGAAAAGATGAAAAGTCTGACAGATTTTTTTCATCAAGAAACCCAAATCTGATTATGTTGTATGAGAGTTGGCCTTGGATGGTACATCAAAGTAACAAGCACAACCCATTCAACCCGAAGAAAGCAGCACGTCAGTTGTTGAATATTCAACATGGAATTGAGATTATAAAGACTGTTAGAATTTTGGGACTAAGATGGGGGCCGCCTGTAAGTTTAAGATCAACCCTAGATCTCTGTGCTATGTTTACCCCTCCCTACATGACTATTTTTCTTCAAATCCAAAGTACTTGGGTCTTAAAAATATATGTTTTTAACTGATTTGGCATTGATGATTGATATTCTAAACGAAATTTCTCTGCTTTCAAAGGCGTCGCAAGTAAGAAATACAGACATAATAAAGGCCGTGATACGATCTATTAAAGCATTTCAAATGCTTAAAAAAGAAAAGGGCCCATACGAAAATAAAGGGACTGAATTAATTACTTCAGAAACATTCAAAAAGATAGAATTTGTAGAAAATCCTCGATTTATAAGGGAAAGATTTTTAGAAGACATCTTAACGAATAAATAAAAAAAAGATTAATGGATAGTGGACATTTAAAAGCAAGTTGTAGCCAATTTAAAAATAGTAATAAATTGCAATTTCTCACTTTTTTTGGAGCCAGATTACTGGAATATTGAAGAAGTATTAGTTCCGTGGAAAGCAGCTGAAGAGAAATTGCTTGTATTTGAGGAAATTTTCAATTACCAGATTGATATTTATGAGTATCGAGATTTTGTGGAAAAAATTTCCCAGAACTATTCAGTTCCTGAAAGTGTTTAAAGAGCTAAAAATATAGTCAGATCGATTGCTGTAAGTTCAGCCGAAGTGGAAAGGGATTTTTTAAAGAGGAAAATTATATGTTCAGAGAAGAGAAGTCGCCCAAGTGTTTCAAATATATCAAACATAATGATTATCAGTCTGGTCGGAAAGGAATAGAATCCTACTCCTACAGTGCAAAGATGGTTCAGATTAAATCACGCAGCCGATGATAAAAGCAAAACAAATTTCAGGTATTCTCTTCTAACAAAACTACTGCAGGTTATTAACGTAGGATTACTTATCGTTTACTTACCTCTTTTGTATGTATATATGTATGTATATGTTATATATACATAACAATGTATCTATACAAATGTATGTATGTATATATATACGTATATATGTACATATATATATATATATATATATATATATATATATATATATATATATATATATATATATATATATATATATATATATATATATTAGTTATCAAAAATTAAGGAAAATTATAGAGAATCTATGCTCACTTCTACCCAGACTTGGGTGTATATAATTTGAAGTAGCACTCTATTTGAATTATATACAAACACAGTTTATACATGAAATAATGTTTATTGAATTCGCTGCACATATAATTGGCTTTTACAGCAATAAGCATGCGTACTACTTGTACGGAATGTAAATACAGCTTTTAAGGACAATATATTTTTATACTCACGAACAGTAAGTCAAACCAGCAGTACTGCCACGTAAACTTCTGGCCCGCTAAGGGCTAGAGCAGGATAACACCTTTTCAACCTTAACAACAACTCCCTTCTTCCTTAATGACGCTGCGTGGTATTTATACTAAGCGCGTATGCCAAAATTAGCATATCTGAAGCAGCTTCTTTAATTCACTCAAAAGTTCGATTCTTGTGAATCGAATCTTGTGTATACCTTACACTGGCCTCCCTCGAAAAAAAAAATTAGGTAACTGAGGTCTGAACGGCTTCAGTTAACTAATTGAAAACGCGTGCTGGTCTGACTTTTTACATAATGGGTGGCAAAGCCAAAAAACCTTCCACACGTTGTGTGGGGGAAAAACGCCACTACCATTTTACAAAACTAACCCCGAAGGGTCCAGGTGACACCATTACAGAGTGGATTTGCAGAGTTGCGGATACTGGGCTGGCCAACTGCGCCCTAAAATATCTATTTTAATTAACAGTGACAACACAATTGCACAGCATGATATTTCTTGACTGTATCTGCTCTCCCCCAATTTATAATGTACATGTGTTATGATTTGCGAAGTTAGTATGTTAGTTGTTTGTTATCTGTAGTTAGTATGTATTTTTTTTCACTACATGTCCCCTTCAAAAATTTATAAAACAACAGTATACCGTTTTTTTTTCAGTGCCTCACCACTTCCCCTCAAAATGTTTACACAGTATATACAATGGGGAACTTCAAACCAATTTGGTTCGATTTTATGAAAGGGTGGGAGTTAGAATAAGAGAATTGATACAAGACTTGTTCCTCATGAATGCAGCAACTTCACTGCACCAGTTTGTCCAATCCGCTGAACCTCTCTTGATGGTCGCAGTCCTAGTAAAGGGGTTCGTTGACCGTGTGGGCATCCTTCGTGCAGCAGGTCGTAGGTCCTGAGGCGCTGGTCCGGCTTGACGATGGACAGGAGGTCTCTTGGGAGGAGGCCAACCTTGCTGGGCGGCTGATATCTTGCGTTCCCTGTACTTATGCAAAGGAGCTTTAAAATTGTCATTCTTCCTTTTTATAACCTTGTGTACCTTATGTGTGCCACGTTCATCCTTAGATGGAGGTTTTGTAGTGCACACTTTACTTTTCTCCGTACCTTTTAGAGTATAGACATTAGATTTTAATGCAGATTCTATTTTTTGAAACTTATACGCCGCACCAACGTGTTTAGTAACTGGCTTTATCTCGCTGCTTGTGTCATGTTTTTCAACAACCTGACTCTGTTTTTCGTATTTGTGCTTATACGACTTCTTTTTTACCTCCTTAATTACTTCAGTATTAGCAATTTTAATGCTGGAACCTGAAGGCGCTTTTTCACGTTTTTTATCCCCCTTAACTTTAGTTTTATCCTCTTTTGACAAAAAAGTTTCTTTGAAACTTGCGACATCAGAATCGTTATCATTTAAATTCTTTAACACTGCTTCAGTTTTAGGAAGATTAAGCTTTTCGTACTCGTGCGTTTTATTGCAAACTTTCTCTATAACTTCCGAAGCATCAGCTAAACTACCTACAGTATAACTCTGTGTCAACTTTTCATCCTGATTCTCAGTCTGGTTTTCATGTACTTTATTTAAAACCATATTATCAACCTGGCCTACACAATCCCCATTCGGCTGGAAACTTGAAATAATATCATCACCTAGCAAGTTCCTACTATCGTTTAAAGAATTTTTATTGTCGTCAACTAATAAGTATTCACTAACTTCCGTAACGCATACTTCGTCATCTACTAAATTTCCTTCATTAACAGATGTGTGAATATCATCTAAAATATCAGGTATAGCATCAATAATATCAGGTATAGCATTAATAATATCAGGTATAGCATTAATAGAAGTGTCAGATGATTTATTTTCTAAACCACTAGCATTATTATCGGCACTATTTTCAGAAATTTGTACTGGAATTACCGCATTATTCCAGCTAGACTCACTTTCTTTATAAGCCACAAAAATACCCTGACTTTCACTATTCTCAAAATAATGATTACTACTCGGACAAAATAATACATTTGACCAAACAGTTTCAACAGGTTGAACCATATCATGTGAATCAACTTGCCAGTGCAAGTAAGGTGCTTGCATATTATTTTCTTTAGGTGCACTAATTTCATTATAACGCCGTGCGCTTCTATTATTTTGCCTGCGGTACTGCTTACGCTGCTGGTTTGAAACTCGCGAAAAATTTTGGCGCGGCTGTATAAAACTTCTCGTACCTGAATGACGGTGAGGGGTAGCGAAGAAATGTCTATTGTCATATTTAGCTAAAGCTTGAAGGAGGGTAACCTTGCTTGTAATTGTTTGATTATCTAAAAAATCTTGAACACTTGGCTTCAAACGTTGGATAACTATTTTTAAGATTATCGCTTCCGTCATTCCCTCTAAATATTCCTCACACTTGGAAATCTTTTCCATAGCAAAATCTAATGCAGACTGACCTTCACGTTGCCTTAGCGAATAAATTTCCGCTTCAATTTCACTTTGATTAAAGGTCTTTGGAAAAACACTAAGAAACTGTTGCTTGAATGACAAATAGTCAAAAATCAGATTACTGCTTTTCATACACGTGTACCACTGATATGCACTACCTCTTAAAGCGGCTAGAGCAATTTTAAGTTTATCCCCCTCTGGGGTGCATTGTTGCTGAAAGTAATGCTCAATTTTCTTTAGGAATTGGCTTGAGGGGCCGCCATTGAAGGTGGCTTCGAATGGCGCAATTTGCTGAACCATAATTACCCGAGGAAAATTTCCAGCAGGATTTTGTTCTACAACACTCATTTTTTAAATAGTATATAAGTACTTGCAACAATTTTATCAATATACGTACACAGTACACAGTTTTTAATTTCAATTATGTTCTTCGTTACAAATTTAACGCTAACTACCAGGGTATATATATTTTTCGGGCGCCAGTATAGAGATTCTATACTCACTTCTACCCAGACTTGGGTGTATATAATTTGAAGTAGCACTCTATTTGAATTATATACAAACACAGTTTATACATGAAATAATGTTTATTGAATTCGCTGCACATATAATTGGCTTTTACAGCAATAAGCATGCGTACTACTTGTACGGAATGTAAATACAGCTTTTAAGGACAATATATTTTTATACTCACGAACAGTAAGTCAAACCAGCAGTACTGCCACGTAAACTTCTGGCCCGCTAAGGGCTAGAGCAGGATAGCACCTTTTCAACCTTAACAACAACTCCCTTCTTCCTTAATGACGCTGCGTGGTATTTATACTAAGCGCGTATGCCAAAATTAGCATATCTGAAGCAGCTTCTTTAATTCACTCAAAAGTTCGATTCTTGTGAATCGAATCTTGTGTATACCTTACAAAATCACAAAAAAGAAGGATAACACGTTCAAAACTAGGTCAATCTGTTTAAAATTTGAATATGTTGTTAAGTAAAAGGTGCTGAACAATACTACATTATGAAAAATAGTTAGCTATGCAGTCAGAATACGTCATTTGCGAGGATCATAAAAGTGCATGTCTCAGAGCAAGGCGACAATTGTCGCTGCGAGGCTGAGATTGGACATCTGGCATAGCCAAATTGTAACAATGACCTCCAGGCACCATTTGATCGAAGAACTGCGATGGCGAGCTATTGGGAGACTAGAGGCAGGACAAAGTCAGACAGAAGTGGCCAGATGGCTAAATGTGCATCCGTCTGTGGCTCATGGACTTTGGCAACAATTTCTAACCATGGATTCGGCATCCAGAAGGTTCATCCAAGGACGGCCATACACTACGACGAGTGCCGATGACCGATATTTGTCATTATGCGCACGAAGGAATAGAACCGCAACTCCGTCTGAACTCCGTCTGAACAGATCCTCCCTCGCTGCAAGCTCCGGAAGGTTGTTATCAACGTCAACCGTGTGTAGAAGGCTTCGCGAAGGCGGCCTTTTTGCGAGGGGACCAGCCATTTGCGTCCCGCTCACGTCACGCCATAGGCGGGAACGTTTGCAGTGGGCACGTCAACATGTCCACTGGACGCGTGATCAATGGAGGGCTGTTCTCTTTACGGACGAGTCCAGGTTTAGCCTCCAAAGCGATAGTAGGCGTATTTTGATTTGGAGAGAACCTGAAACTCGTTTTCATCCATCACACATCCGTGAAAGAGATGCATACGGATCAGGCAGTGTCTGTGTTTGGGATGGTATCTCTTTGGGTAGACGCACAGACCTTCATGTCTTTCCCTGTGAAAATGTGAATCCTCACACCTATAGAGATGACATCCTTGATGCTTATGTGCGTCCTTATGCCGGGGCAATAGGTGATGCTTTCGTGCTACAGGACGATAACGGGAGATCGCACAGGGCTCGCATCGTGGATGCTTATTTTGAACAGGAAACAATTCAGCGCATGGAGTGGCCAGCTCGATCACCGGACCTGAATCCTATCGAGCATGTTTGGGACGCTTTAGGACGACGTATAGCTGCTCTCAATCCTCTTCCTAGGACCCTATCCACGCTTTCAACTGCTTTACAAGAGCAATGGCTCTCACTTCCTACCGAACTCATAGACCGCATAATTGACAGCATCACACATCGCTGTATGTGCTGAATTGCTTCTCGGGGGAGGGGGAGGGGGAGGGGAATCATACGCCATATTAAAGGTACTTTTTCTACACCAAACTGACTCATCCGATTTGTTCATTGTATACATATGCTAGTTTCTATAACACCGTAATTGTCTGGCGATTTCTTTTTATGCCTACCTATGTGTTGTATAATGTGTATAAGTTTCATTAAAATCTACGCGTAACTCTTTGAGTAATCGCTATTTTTGTGACTTTTCCTTAATTTTTGATAACCAGTGTATATATATATATATATATATATATGTGTGTCAAAATTTTCACGCATTTTGGTACTTTTCTGTTTAACTGTTTTCTGATTGTACAAGCCATACAGACTGGGTTTGGCGCGCTGCCAAAATCATAACTAGCGAGGTACGGACGGACGGTTTTAGCATCTGAAATTTTCCTTTCCAGATGACCGATATGGAGGAACGTAATCCTACGTTAAAAAAATTGCAAGTGAGGACGCCAATAAAACAGCAATATGAAAATTTCTTTGATAGTAGTTTGTCAGGTATTTAATATTGTAGCGTCACGACAAGTAGGTAAGGCTATTCTCTCTGAGGCATTTTGAAGAAATTTCACAACTATTGATCCATACCAAGAAAGACAGAGTTATAATTAAAAGCGAAGGCCAAATTTTTAAAACAAAAACTTAACAATTTATTAACAAAAATAATTAACATTTAAACAGTGCAACATATTCAATTTAAAAGTCCCGTGCAGATTCACAACGTACGGAGCCTAAAACACACATCCGCCCAGGCCGAGTTCTCTAGCGTCTCTGCCAAAGTCTGGATTTTCAGATGGGGTGGAGGGGCCGGCAGATTATCGGCTGACAGCTCTTCATAGACGTCAAACTTTATTACCTTGCAGAAACGTTAAGAATTCCCCCACGTGTTCCGAACTGGTGGAACCGAGCAACACATTCCTTGAAAAATACGCAGCTGTGTTTCAAGCTCTTGTGGGGTCTCGGGAAAAAATAAGACCATATTTCCAGTACGCTACAATATTTTAAAACTCTTCCTTAAAACATAATCTAGTTTTGTGTACCTCTTTTATTGCTCTTACTTGAGTATTTAATGCATTAATTATTAAACTACCTTTCGGTATATCTTTTGGTATATTTAAAATGGTCATTAGGACATAGAACCCGTTGTTAATTTATTTGAATCCCACAATTGACTACACCAGGGGTGTCAAACTCGCGGCCCGCGACGACCATTTTTGCGGCCCGGCCAATATATTGGCACACAATAATATATAATAAAATAACCGACGTAGAATTATAATAAGATAGGGAGAATTCGCTAAATGTTTTTTTTAATTATACTCTTTTTTTTTTTGCTATTACTAAACAAAATGCGTATATTTATGTTGAATATACTGTAATTAGGTAATATACTGTAATAAACCTACGTTTCTATTAATATTGTTTTTTTTTGCGGCCCACCTATAGTTAAACCTTGTTTGTTTGGCCCAAGGTAGCCTTTGAGTTTTACACCCCCGGACTACACTTACTCTAAAAGCCTTATATTGGATACTATTTTTCAGCTGTTGGATTTCATTCAGTAAACAAGTTTCATCCTTGATAACGGCTCTCTAAACATGATAGAGTAATATGAGAGATATAGAAATAAAAACTATAAATAAAACTCGATTCGACATTTTAAAATACACACCAAAGTGTTATCGATTGAATTCCTTATTTTTTCTTCTTCTGTTAAACGTAGATAAGGCACTGCTATGTTACTTGTTTTATTGGAAACTTTGGCGAAACTTATAAAAGGCGGAAATACAAATCTGCCAAAGCGATAACATTAGCACCCTAGGGCTAATAATAAACTAGATAATAATAATCACCAACTTTTTATCACAGAAAATTTCAAAAGAGCTTTTTTTTATTATTATAAAAGCAATTCATGGAAGTCTCTAAGGTATCCGAAATGACGCATCAGGCATTTTGTTTCTCCAAAGGTAATAGCCATTTTAATTGGATTTATGGAAGCATTCTTTTCTCTTTCACAACGCTTTTATAAAAATCCAATGGCTATAAAAGGAGGGTAAATCTCTGCCTTTTAAGTTTAAGTGATGTCTATTTTTCGAAAACCAATATATTTCATAAAGTTTTCAAAGTTCATTGGAAGGAAATTTAAAATTATGTGAATCTCCTCAATTTAAAATTAAAATGATAAATGAATATATCCTTCAATAAGTTTATTACACTTAAAGTTTTTGTTTTTCTAAAAGATTTTCTTTGATTTATCTACCCATATGTATGAACACAATGCATTAGCTTAAAAAAAGGCTTGTATATTTCATAAAAGTAGCTAAAAGAGGAAGTATCAGATCAATCTTTTTTGCAAATTGGCGATAAATCGGACACGGTATTGTTCAGCGTGTGTTAGCGAGATTTAAAAAAAAAAAAAGGAAGCTCATGAGTCAGCTTGTATATTTTAGGTGCTGTAACTTCGCATAGCATCTAAACATTTTCAATAACGGTACATATTTTTAGATCTGTTTATTCTTTAAACCGATTTTTTTTTCAATGCTATTTGAAGTTGGTTTTACCTATCGATTTAATCTTAAAGTGTCTCTCAAAAATAAATAAATAAATAAATAAAAATAATAATAATAATGATGATAATAATAATTTTTTAATGCAACTTTATGTCAGTCTGCTGTTTGACCTATTAGAAAGTTAAATTATGACTGGTTACCAAGAGTGTTTACCAATTCTATCTACCTTTATATTTAAAAGTGGGTAAAACATCGCACCAGGGAATTTTTTATATCTGTAGTACTAAAACTCGATTCTTTAAACTAATTTAATTCTTTCGTATTAAATTACTCTCTCGGCAGGGGCGCATGGGCGGAGGGCAACCCTGGACGGAGGGGTATTAGGGGTTAACTTCCCTCTGGGAGTCTAAAATTTTGTGTAAAAAGAGAAAAACTTTGCATTTTTTTCTAAACCAGTCATACTCAACCTTTTTTTCTGTCAGGCCACATGCATATGTTTGCTATGTTACGCGGACCGTAACATAGTACACAATACCCCACAATATAATAACGTAAAAATTAAAGCTCAAAACCTAAATGTATTCAAACATTTATTTAAAAATGAGTGGGATTTTTAACATAGGATTACGTTCCTCCATAACGGTCCTTCGGAAAGCAAAATTTTGGACGCTAAAACCGTACCGTTAGCCAATGGTAGCTTTCGAGGGTGTTGTTTGATAGCGGGGTAATTCCCTGTGTCGATTCGATGTTGTGTTAGTTTTGTTCTTCCGAAATCCTCAGATGTTTCAAGAAGTTTTGGAAAATAGCTCTTTAATTTCTTCAATAACTCTCCCTGCAGCGCTTTTCTGATCGTTATCTTATTCGGTGGTCTTTAGCATTTCCATCGTTAAACTTTCGGAAGACACGTTCGATGTCTGGTGGAAACTTCTCTCGACACAGGTGACTGAGGCACATGTGGCTAACACCTCACCTATTTTAATAATTTTCGGTTTATCACTTACGTTGACAATTCTAACTAGTATGGTTTCCTTTGAGAGATCTACATGCCTCGAAGCTACCATAACTCTTTTTGGAAAATTCTCAAAATCAGGAAATTCAAGGAGTACAAGTTGAAAATTTTTACCTTCGTCGGTAGATCCCTCCAATATCAACTCTTTCCTAGCTGAGATAGTAAGATCCGTTTGAGCAATTATTCGATGGCAGGATTTGATTTCACCAGCTCCTTTCGGGAATAATATTACGTTTTCTGAAGTAGAGTGTAGCGAATTATCCTTAAAGTCCAAAACGAAGTTATATTTCTTTAAAAAGTCCAGCCCGAGGATGAAATTGTCCGTAATTTCTGCCACAAATATGGTACAGTCGTAAGAGTCATTTCCAAATTGAATTTTGATTTACCAATAACCGGGATTTTGTCACCTGTCACAGTCTGGAGCGTAAAGAAGGGTGGCGTCCAGATAATTTTCTCTTTGAGTTGTCGACCAATACCTTCAAGCCTGATGGTTACATTGGCCCCTGTATCGATGATCATTCGGCAGGGAGATCCGTTTACGTGGGCTTTAATGAAAAATCCATTTTCGCCGCCACTTCCTGAAGAAATTTGAAAAACCTAAAAATGGGGCTTTTTTATTAACTGGCAACCTCCGCCCCGCGAGACTGCCATGTTCTAGTTTTCCTGTTCCTAATTTCTAGATGCGTTCCCAACTCGTTGGTCTTGGCGAGCTTGGCAGTTTCACTGGACATGACCCTCAGTTCCGCAGCTCCAGCATTTTATGGTCTTCTTCTTATTGTTTTTATCCGATTTCGCACCTAGTGTGATAATCAAGTCCCGCAGTTCTTTCCTTACTTCAAGCGCAGGATCCGTATGGTTTATTTTTGCACCCCTTACCATATGTCTATCTGTCCTCGAAACTTGTTGAGCAGCCTCAAACCTCATAACGTACACTAACGCTGACTTCAAATCTTTCAATTCGGCCAACCTCAAAGCTCTTTGAATTTTTATACCCCTCACTCTATCAATGAAATACTGCAAAGACAAAGTGTCTCGCACGTCCGCAGGGCAATTAGAAAATGCCAGATAAGAGAGCCTCTCCACATCTGTCGCCAGTTCTTGAAAGGTCTCGTTGTGCCTTTGTTGGAGAAATTTCAATTGCAGACGGCTGTAGTCTTTCATGCATTTCTCGCCAAAGCGTGACTCGAGGGCATCTGAAAGCATTGTGAAATTTAATTGCTGGTCCTCTGGAATAGTTCTTAAAATATCTGCAGCCTCGGCCCGCAAAGGGGCAACCAACTGGCGAGTTTTCGTAAGCGAGTCCCTGCCATTCTCTTCGGCGACGATGGAAAACTGTGTCTTGTATACTTGCCAGGACGTTTTCCCATCATAGGTTGATAATTTGATGCTCGGTTTGGTGATAACGGACGTTTGTTGGATAATTTCCAGAGCACTTTGAATGGATCCGCTAACATTCTGGAGCTTATTTTCACTAGCCACTTTGGATTTTTCAGAAAACTATCTTTTCTGCAGTTCTTCCTTTACTTTCTTCTCAATTTCTCATTCAAATTTCTTTTCAATTTCTTTAATTTCCTCTTCCATTGCTTCAAATTTTCCTTCAATTGTTTCAAGCCTTTCTTAATTTTTCTCTACTTTCTCCGCAATGACGTACACCTTAGTATCGATGACATGCACAATATTAGCCTTCATTTCTTCTAAATTCTCTTCTTGCTCTCTCTTCATCTCTTCGTGCCCTTTCTGCATTTCTTCTAATTTTTCTTCTTGGCCTCTCTGACCTGACTTTATTTCAACTTGCGCTCTCATCATACCGTCTAATTTCCCCTCTAATTTTTCTTCTTGACCTCTCTGGCCTGTCTTTATTTCTTCTTTCATCTCTTGAATGAGCGCCATGAATTGCTTCATTTCCATTTCAGCCATAGCTCTTGTCTTCACCATTCAATCCCACTTCTTGACACCAATTTGTTACGAATTTCCCAGTTCGGGTGCGGCGATTGAATGGACTTCGAATAATACAGAATAAAAACAAAGATTTATTTACAGGGAGTCGAAATACTACAGCTTATACATCGTTAGAAACTGACTACAGTGCTTCTAACACAATCTCTAGATCACAAGTACGGAAAAACTCTACCAAAAAAAAAGACGAGGCACGGAGTCGCACTTATCGCGGCATAAATCTCAGCAGTTCTCCGAAGAAAATCTCACAGCTAACAGCGACGCTTTTGACAAGATCGAAGCACAACTCAAAACTGAAATCTGAACCCTGAACTCTCAATCGAGGCTGTATTTATAGCTTCTGGAGAGTCTGGGGATTTCTACAATGTTCCAGAAAACACCAGGCTTGAAAAACTCGCCAAATTTGACTCCAAGACATATGGCGAGATATCGTCAAAGTTGGCGCCCAAACAATTAGTCGCCAACAAGCCAATATCTCTCCAATTTGGCGAGATACCATAGAAACCCTATATTAAATGCATGGTACTGCAGAAATTTAGCTTATATGACTATTTACATGGAACAAACGATAATAATGCGTTATTTTTCAAGAAGAATAACAATTTTAACAGTAATTTAAGCTAAAGACATGCAATAATTTAGAAAATTCGTAACAATATAAATATCGACAAAGCAATTGCAAAGGATAGAATATATAAAATGCTGGGTTGGTCTAGAACAGGGGTTCTCAATATGTAGGTTACGACCTTCCTCTCTGCCCCCTCCCGACGACTCGAAAAACGCTGAGAAACACTGGTTTAGTGGTTAACATCCTGGTTTTGAAGTCCAGAGGTTGTAAATTAAATCCATACTCCTGCGAATCATAGTTGCATTGTATACTTAGTCTCACAATAAAGTTAGAAATTAGTTCTTTGTGGTTAGCGTAGTGAGCTTCCACGCAGTGAGCTTGGGTTCAAATTACGAGTAAGACTTGGACTTCCTCGTGTTGTCCCCTCATATGGAGCAATGCGGCTCACCTAAATGGTGCTACCATCTTGTTTGTCAAAGTAATAAACAAGATTTAGTGGTATTGTTGGGCTAATGTCAAGACAAATGCCATAAAATTAATTTAAGGTATTATTTAGGTTATTATTAAGGTAAAAAAAAGATTTACAATTTATTGGCTATCAACTGGAAATTTATAGGTATAATATTTTGTTCAACCCGGACAAAGTCGGGAACGGGCCGCTAGTTTATAATAATAACAAAATAATAACAATTTCGCCCTCGTTATGAGTTCCTCAAAGTTTCCGCTTTTTTTTTTTTTTTCACCAACGTACTTGTTTTCTACATGTTATGAAGAGTCCTTAGTTAATTTGGACGAAACTTGGGTTCATGGCTGTTGCGTACTTAAATATCAGTCGGTTCGGGAAAGAAATACATCGATAGTCAAACACAACAACTAACTTTATTCGTATCTAAATGGCGACGGTAGAACACACACAGCTCTTCTATTTGGTTATGCGCAAGCACAATGCGCATTGCGTAAGGCGAGATCTCTTCTGTTGCCACATACACTTCCACCTTTTGAGTGGGTAACTATACACTCAAAATAAACATACACAGAATGATATATATAGCTTACAATACTTATACAAATAACATACATTTGAACACATAATAAAAAGAAGTGAAACCGAGTAAAGTGAATTTTGAAATAAAATAGTCTGAATACAAAATTACCTTAAAAGTGTTTTAACAATTCTGCCACTACTAGTTGTTAAAGGCGTAGGCTCGTCATAATCGTCTGTTATTGCATTTTCCAGTTCTAATCTGTACAATCTTTGAACCGGTCTTAATAATTCTGAATTATTAGTTTTTATAAGCGCTAGTCTTATTTGGCCATCTCGACCAGGTATAACCTTTAAAACACGAGCCAGGTTCCAAAAAGAACGTTTTTTATTAGTATCTTCAAGCAGGACAATTTCTCCCACCTTAAGTAGTTTGTTTTTATAGCATTTTAAGGCATGCTGTCGTAACTGCCCTAAATACTCTGAACGGAATCTAACTCTTAATGTTTCTCTTAGCCTTTGCAAATACTTTGTTCTTTTACTCAATTTCACTTTATCCACATTATCAATATCTGGTACACCTGAATGCGGAGTTTCGTGCAAGAATTTTTCAGGGGTTATAGGAAAGTCATCATCAATGTCTTCTGATACATAGGTAAGAGGTCTGGAGTTAACAACTCTCTCACAGTCGCACAGTACAGTAAGTAATTCCTCGTAATCAAGACAAGCTTGACCCAATATTTTTCTTAAGATTTGTTTTACAATTTGAATTAAGCGTTCCCACCATCCGCCCCACCAGGCTGCGGATGGAGGATTAAACTTCCATTCAATTTTTTGTTCTGCAGCCTTAAAACGGAGACCATCCCAGTCAATAGCTCGCAAAAATTTATCTCCACCTTTGAAATTTTTTCCATTATCTGAGTATATGGTCCTAGGTCGCCCTCTACGAGCGATAAAACGCCTTAAAGATTGAAAAAAGGTTTCAGTGGATAACGAAGTTATCAATTCTAAGTGGACGGCCCGATATACAGAACAAGTAAAAAGTACAATATATGATTTTCGACCATCTTTCAAATACAATGGACCAGCAAGATCACATCCTACTATTTCAAACATACGTGCATCGCGAACCCTATCACTTGGTAAAATTCCTGGGATTGTCTCACATTTTTTAGCTTTGAATTTTTGACATCTTACACATTTTCTTATGCAATTTCTTATTGTCTTACGTGATTTTAAAATCCAAAAATTTTCTCGTAACTTTGACATTAACAATGAAGTACCAGCATGTAATAAATCATTATGCACACTTATTATTAACAATTTTACAACAGGATGATCAGAAGGTAATATGATAGGAAACTTAAAATCATATTTATCATCTCTATAAGCAACCTTTGATTGAGCTCTTATAAGACCATGACAGTCAACTATTGGTCTAAGTTGTCTTAATTTGTCATCATTTTCTCCCTTAAAAGATTCCCTTTGAATCAGTAGCATTAACGCTTTCTCTCCTCTTTCCATTTCATGCACAGATAAGTCCTTTGAGAGATTTTTGTCAAATTTCCTTACATTGTTATAAAATCTAAAAATCCAAGATAACATTCTTACAATTTTCTTAAACGAAGAAAAATATTTATAATACCATTTATGATTTTCATCATTTTTCACCAATGTCACGAGAACAGTTTTACGAATTTCAGCATTGATTAAGTCCTCATTTGGGTCCTCATACGACTTCGGCCAATCTCCTTCCCTTTCGCGCAACCAGTCCGGTCCCTCCCACCATTTTCGTTCAAGTAAATGTTCTGCAGAACATCCTCTAGATAGTAAATCGGCGGGGTTAAGAGAACCTGAAATATGGTGCCACATTGCATTAGAGGTCAAAGAACGAATCTCTAGAACGCGATTATGAATAAATGTTGCCCAATTTTGATCTCGTTGAATCCAACATAAAGCCGTTGTCGAGTCAGTCCAGCAATAAATATTTACCCCCTCTAAATTAAGATCTTTGAGTACGGAAGATAACAACCTAGCCCCTATACTACAAGCTAAAAGTTCTAAGCGAGGTATGGTAATAGGTTTTAAAGGGGTTACTCTAGATCTTGCCTGCACTAAACTAATTCTGACCCCATTGTCATTTTCGACTCTTAAAAAAACACATGCACCATATGTCCTTTTACTGGAGTCGCAAATAAGATGTAAGCTTATTGAGTCATCAGTGGATTGGAGACCGAACCATCTAGATATACTTATACTTGAAAGCAAATGCAATCTTTTATTCCATAATTTAAATTTTTGGGCTAAATCATCAGGAAGGACATCATCCCATTTAATTTTTAAGTTCCAGGTTTCCTGTAAAATAAATTTTGCAATTAACACCACTGGAGCCGTATAGCCTATAACATCAAATACTTGGTTGGTTACGGCTAAAACCAGTCTTTTTGTGATCGGGGTATCGATAGCCTCTTCCACTTTGCATGATAACGTATCAGTACATGTATTCCATACAAGGCCCAAGAGAGGTACACTTTCCTTTGTGGAGTAAACCTCTTCAAATATTTCACTACTTAAGTTCGAATTCCAACATCTTAGATTAAAATGACCTGAAGCCATAATTGCCTTTGATTCCAAGAAAAACTTTTTCATTTCAAAGCTCAGACTTCAAACTTGTCACACAATTATCTACATAGAAAGCTGTTTTCAGTATATCTGCGGTGTGCTTTAAATTTTCCGGAACTTTACTCAAATGATACTGTAAAGTTGCGTTTAATAAATATGGGCTGCACGTAATGCCAAACACTACCCTTCGATGCCGATATCCCTCCACCAGTTCCCGATTTTCTCGACTGAACCAAAGAAACCTTAAAAAATCGCGATCCTTTTCTCTGATTGCGATCTGCAAGAACGCCTTCTCAATGTCAGAGGTAACACCTACGTAATTCATCCGAAAACGATTTAAAATTGATGGAATCGTTTCAATTAAATTTGGTCCAGTAGATAAACACTCGTTTAATGATGGGAAGCCTGGTAAATGGGAACTAGCATTAAAAACTGGCCTAATACTCGTAGTACTAGCTTCTTTAATCACTGCCCTATGCGGCAAATAATGAACACCCCTTAGTTTATCATTTGGTGCCTTTTCAATTATGCCAAGAGCTAACCAGTCCTCAAAAACATTACAGTAATCGTTAAATTTTCCAGAATTTGTTAATTTTCTTTTGGCACTTAACATAGATTTCTCAGCATTTATTTTGTTATCGGGTAAAAGTGAACTGTCATGAACCCAAGGCAATGCTACCTCGTATCGCCCCTCACTGTTTACACTAAGAGTCTCTTCAAAATATTTCTGCGTATCCTCCTGTAACTGAACTTTAGTTTTGCTTAGCGAAGGTTCTGCAATCCCCAAAACATCCAGATTCCAAAGATTACTTATACAACGATCCTTTACAAGCAGAGACGAAATAAGGGAAGCTGAACTCGCAGAATTTGGCTCAGTGCCAGGATTCGCATTTAATTTTCCCATAACAGTCCATCCCAATTTTGTATTTATAGCCGTAATGCCACATTTGAGACTCACAATTTTTCCAGTTAACAATTTTCCAGCAATGTCTGCACCAATTAACAATTTTATTTCTTTATTAACCTCCAATTTATTATTTTCCAAATCATTTAATTTTATTCCGCGTAACTTTAGTTCATGCAACCAAGGACCACATGGAACCTGTTTAATTTCAGAACAAATACGGTTTTGACCAAGTACTTGTAATTTACACTTATTTCTACCATCAATATCACTTAATTCAATTAAATAATTTCTATATACGCTTTCAGGGGTTTCAACACCACCAAACAGAGATTGCTTAATTTTTGTTTTTGCAATGCACTTACATTTCATACTTTGAGCAACATCTTCACAAATATAAGATTTCATACTCCCACTATCATAAACAGCTCGAATAAGTATTTGCTTGGAACCATTCTGAATTCTTACAACAATAGTTTGTAAAAATACATCTGACATATCAACATGATTGTTAAGAGTGCTTGTTTTGTTTTCACTTCCCTCTACGTTAGAGACATTATCAACTTTGTTATTTGTTAAATCTGGACATAAAATCACGAAATGTCGATTTTTGCAAATGGGACACCTATGCTTTGGCTTACACTGATTAGCCCTGTGATTTCTTTTCAAGCATACAAAACAAGCATTCTTTTTTCTAACAATATCTTTTTTACAATCCAAACTCATTGAAGATGCTTCATTACAATTTTCTGACGTATGTGATTTCTCACAAAAAATACACTCAAACTTTTAAAACTTATTTAAATTTTCACTAGCGTTACTACTACTCTTAATATTAGCATTAAGCAGTTCACATGTAGTCGGTATACCAAGTTTTTGTTCAGAGTACTTATTTTTCTTAACATTAGTTTTTTCCCCGGTCGACCGGGTTTGTAACCAGTTGCGCCGTGTGCGTGGCTCCATTCAATTACATAGGTTACGACTCAACACGGACTGGTTTGTGATTCGAGTCAGTTATCAGTTTCTTTTGAGTTGCTCCGCGTGCAGACGGCCTTAAACTTACCTTGCAGTAAACAACTCACTGATATCCCTTATACATATTTTTATAAGGATGCGTTATGGGCCAGAGAACGTCATCATGTCAGACATCATTAGGCCACCGAAAGAAATATTTGATGCAGGTAAGACTTCAAGATTATTTGTAAAGGTAAATATAAAAAAAAAAAACTCCAGCATGAAAAAATTCCCAGCTTCTTGTTGTATTTTAACTATAAAACGTTACGAAGTTTCACCTCATATCGGATCAATATTTTAACCCTTCAGCGGGCGCACAATTTTTTGGAAAGTCAGCAAGCGCGCGTGGTACAAAGTGCAACGTCTCTTTCAACCTTGATTATTCCTTTTGTAATAAACTTTTTTTTTTCAATTTGAAAATAATAATTCTGCGTTTTATGATAAAATATAAAATATTGATAATATTGAGATACAGTGATTTCCGCTTATAAGAATCACGTTTGTTATTACTGTTTTTGATTCTTATAAGCGGTTGATTCTTATAACCGAAATTTAGGTTTTTGGACAGGAACACACACACCTATATATACATATATTAGATAATTTACCATAAAATACTCTTTAATTTACATTAACTATCTTTTATTAAAATTATTTTTTATAGTTTTAAAAATAAAACTTAATTTTTAGACCTATAAGTAGATACACATGATTATAGTAAGAGAAGAAAAAAATACAATATTTGTTACAAGTTACAACATACCTGCTTAACAGTTTTAACATTTCAACTACAGGAAGGGAGCAAGAAAAAGTTTTCTACCGTAGTTTGACGTAATGAAGTTTTCAGAAGTCTGTTTATTCCTCTTTCAATACTTATAGTCTCAGACGAAGATTTACTCGGACGGGTAAAGTTGCCCCCGGGTCAAGTTAATAGGTCACGCACACGGCGGACGGGTTTGTAACCAGTTGCGCCGTGTGCGTGGCTCCATTCAATTACATAGGTTACGACTCATCACGGACTGGTTTGTGATTTGAGTCAGTTATCAGTTTCTTTTGAGTTGCTCCGTGTGCAGACGGGCTTAGCATTTATAAATCCATTCTAAGCATCTGGAGATAGACAAAAGTCGATCTGTCCTCTCAATAGGTTCGTTATTAGCTATACGACGCAATAAATGGCAGAATATTAAGATACATTTATTTTTTAATTATTATTTTTTAATTTTGAAATATTCTTGATTTTAATTACTGAATGCATAAATTTAGGGTATTTTAATTCCTTCTAGGCCCTTACATCTATGCCGATGTCTTAGACTTCAAGAATCTTCAAGAAATAGTCGTCAACTACAGGATCGATTGGCTCATACATTTCAGCGCCTTGCTCAGCGCCATAGGGGAAGAAAACGTCCCTCTTGCCATGAGAGTCAACGTTGAAGGATTGCATAACGTCATGGAATTGTCTAAACAATATAGGCTCAAACTTTTTGTTCCAAGCACTATAGGGGCGTTTGGTCCTGACTCACCAAGGAACCCTACACCTGACTTATGTGTTCAAAGACCTAGAACTATATACGGAGTCTCTAAGGTTCATGCTGAACTTCTAGGAGAGGTATGTCCATATATTTAGGCAGGGAAGAACAACGTTGTAGTGTTGAAATGTTCCCCCGTATAAACATCACTGAAAGCTGCTTTAAACATTATTCCACACAACCCAAATTACATTCCCTTTTCGCAGCGGATATTAAGGACCTTCTACCTCTGTAGCCTGCACCCGATGGGCTTAAAAAACATATGGCAATACTGTACCCAAAGAAATCATAATGTTTTCATGCCTGTTTCTTATTATCCGTAATTTAAGGAAATGGCACGTACTGTATGTTGCATTAAAGATATCAGATAATAAACAGGAAAACCTACGTAAATAAAGCACAAATAGCAGTAAGGTGCAATTTTGCATACGGCTGTTTCGAAGCTGCAAAGGAGCTTCTTCATCAGTGCAAAGAACTTAGTGGCAGCTCTGGCCACTAAGTGTCATGGAATTGTCTAAACAATATAGCTGACACTAAGTTCTTTTCACTGATGAAGAAGCTCCTTTGCAGCTTCGAAACGGCCGTATGCAAAATTGCACCTTACTGCTATTTCTTCTTTATTTACGTTGGATTTCCTGTTTATTCCTCGAGCACAAAGGTTTTGTCTTTTCTCTCCCAAATATCACATAATACTCCACTCAGCTCTAGTATCCATCATGCATTTGAGATTACAAGCCTTGAGATCAGACATGGTGGTTCACTCGCTATGGAAAGTAATAACTGCTTGAAATGAATAATTAAGAAGTGTAATCAACCAGATACACTTTCTATTTCTTGCACCAATGTTTTACCCACGGTAGTTTTATTTTCAAAGGTCGGCCATTGAGTCATACCTATCAATCCAAGTTACAGGCCTTTAACCTTTAGATGTCCCTTCATATAGTTTTATATAAAATACTTACGTATATACTCTTTCACACACACACATATATATATATATATATATATATATATATATATATGTGTGTGTGTGTGTGTGTGTGTGTGTGTGTAAGTAAGTAAATATATATATATATATATATATATATATATATATATATATATATATATATATATATATATATATATATATATATATATATATATATATATATATATATATATATATATATATATATATATATATATATATATATATATATATATATATATATATATATATATATATATATATATATATATATATATATATATATATATATATATATATATATATATATATATATATATATATATATATATATATATATATATATATATATATATATATATATATATATATATATATATATATATATATATATATATATATATATATATATATATATGCATGTAAGATCGTAGGTTTAGATGTGAAGCGGTCGCACAGTAATTCTCTACCATAGTTATCACTGTTAACATTTATTTACATTTAAAACAAAATAAGATTCGTCTCCAACGGGATCTACAACAGCAACTTTAAACAAAACTTTCTTTAAACTTCTCGCCTCATTTAAAATTACACTCAACTTCTGCTGCCACTAAATCGTCTGTTTAGTGCAACATCCTAAACCTACCGTTTACGTTACATTCAAACTCCCGCACACTGAACCGTCTGTTCAGAACAGTGTCCACTCCTTATCTTACATCAGAACTCCCGCTAGCACCGAACCGTCTGTTCAGTACAGCCTCCAACACTTCTCTCTTCTCCTCTCTTCTCGCGCCGTTGGTCTACGGGTGGCGCTGCTCGACCCTATGAACCCGATGCTTGTGTCTGATCCCGCATATATATATATATATATATATATGTGTGTGTGTGTGTGTGTGTGTTTGCTGTGTAAAGGTGTCAAGTCCAAAATCGTAGATTTGAGAAAATCGGGATTGAAAACTAATATGTTTGTGTTTTGTTTCACATATCCCAAATTTTCCCTGATGAATAAAAATATTTAGGAGTGGAATTGAACTTAGCTTTCTGTACCCTGCAGTAGCCCTTGATTTTTAAAACATGCCTGGTTTGATTACTCATTTTAGCCCATTTCGGACCTAACATCCTTTACACAGCAATCACAGATATATACATGCACATTCACGCATAGAATTTTGCAATTTTAGTTTTCTCAAAATAATATATCAGGGATAAATCACTGAAAAATATTGGTTTCCAGCCAAGTCCAAATGCACAGCAACTATCCTTATTATTCAAATTCACCGACACTTACGTTCATCTTTCCACAGATGCTGATTCGTCACAGGTTCAGGTACTCTTTTGTGCCTGTAATCTGCACGTGAAAAGCGATATCGATTTACTTAATTTTTCTCTAATAATACCTGGTATATTTCTGTTTTGCTTTTAGACACTCATGCACACGCAAAATTAATATGTTTATGCTAGTTCGCGATTGAGAAGTAAATGGTTTATCACGACTCCGACAATCAGCTCTCGCTGGGATAATCGTTTCCAAGAAATAATCGGAACCTTTCTGGTGAATCCCTTTTTATATCGTAGAAAAAAACCCAATTCTGTTTATACAGTGTACTCAAACCGATTACCCTGGCTAATGGAGGGGAGGTGTAGCACGAATAATCTAAAAAGACTGATAATGCGATTTCTATTACGTTTTATTGAATTTTCAAAACATAATACTACACTTGCTTTTCTATTTTATGAATTTAATTTATGTATGTAATCCGTAATTGTTTTTTGGTTTAACTGAATCCCTGATATGTTTTTTGATATCTCTACGAATTTTTCTCCCACTTCTGATATCACTGTATTAATGATATCAATTTATAATTCCACTGACTCATATGCTTGAGCTAGCCTAGTGGTAGCGCATCGGCTTTCGGGGCTGAGGGTGCTCGGATCGAATTCCGATAAGACCTCCGTGTCTAGGCCGGATATGGGCACGTTAAATCCGTAAGCTGGAAAATCCATGAAGTCATAGAGGGTGGGAGAAGGTACTATGCCGCCCCTGGGAGTTCTCGGTACGTGGCTTAATCGGATTCCGACTCTTGTGATCCCATTATAAACCGCACCCCTTAGCCCGCTAGCCTATATGGACTTGGTCTGGTTAATACACCCGGTTTCTAATGACAGGGGACATTAGAAACAACAACAACTGACTCATATGCTCTAGCAAATTGTCAACACACAGAGTAGCGCTGTTTGATCAGATTAATCAGGCTCATCTTCACGCTCTTCAATTCTTCCAGAGGTTGACTTGTAGCAGCTTTTATGATATCAGGGTCCCTCATATGTTCAAATCCTGGTTCACGTAAATCCCTTTCTAACCACTCTAGAAGATTGTGTTCATAAATCCCGAGAAATGAAAGAAGTGGAATTTTAGTGCATTATCACATCCTTAGTAAAAAGAGCAGAAAAACTTTTCAATAAGTAGCAAACTGTTATTTTATAAAAATCTTGTTTCTTATACATGTATATCGGAAAAAAATTTGCCTACAGTTTTTTAATAAATTTCGTAGGTATTGTTTTGGATAAAGATTTCAGATTTTTTTTTCTGTACGGATAATCCGAAGAAGGAAATTTGAGAGTACACTGTATTAAGTTGCTTTATGTGTGTGCAATATTCCTATTTTTATGCCTTATGAATATGCTATTATAAATCTAAATAACATCTGTAAATTATTTCATTAGTGTACCTAATATTATTTATTTTTGATACTGTTAGAAGAAACATCGTTTTATGATTAGAGGCATCAATTTGAACCAGGTCAATCCCACTATATTTACTAGAACTCTATCATTTAAAAATCCAGTTTAAACCTGTTATATATATATATATATATATACATAAATTCAGGCACTTTTTCCTAAAATATTATTTTAGTAACGGAAAATATCAAATATCCAACAGTCATTGGTATTTAAATGCTGACTGGGTAGTTTACAGGAAATTATAATAATCATAATATATCATTGATTTCATTGGAGGCCTTCTTTGAACTTCTTATATAATACTAGCTGAATTCCCGTGCTTCGCTACGGAGTACATTCAAATTAAATACAACAGTCAATGTATGCAATTAATGCCAAAAAAACAAAAAAAAATATATTTATAATAGATACAACAGCCAATTTATGAAACTAATGCCAAAAGCAAAAAATATATTTATAAAAAAATCGTAACGAATATTTTTAGAAACAAAATAATATAGAAGAAAATATTTAAATTTAATACAACGGTCAATGTATGCAATTAATTTGTATGTTTGATATCCATAAAACATACTAATTTGAATTAATTTCTTAAAAAACTTCCATCTCAATTAGTCTAGTGGTTAAATTTTATCTTTTACCGTATTTCAATATTTCTTTTGTCAGTTATATTTGATTATTATGCTCGTGACGCAAAATTAATTTAAAGTACCACAAAAAGAAAAGATATCACGTGATCAGCATTTAATAAATTAAATTCTAAAAATTAATTTTTAACAATTCACCAAAAATCAGAAAATGGACGTAAAAATTCGAAAAAGATTTCATTTTAAAGGAATTTTTATGATCTTTCTCGTGATTTAAATTTTATAACCCTCAAATTATCTGTTTAAATGCAAAATTTTTAAAAAGTTACAAAAACGGCTTAAAATTTAATTTAAAAAATCTGAGAAGAATTTTTCGAAAATCTTACTTGGTGCACCCCTACACTATAAGAAGAATCGCCATGCAAAATTTCAGTCCTTTAGGTCCAGCGGTTTGGTCTGTACATTATCTGTCAGTCAGTCAGTCAGTCAGTTACGGAACTGTTTTATATACAGATTACTTCAAGAGTATATTTAGTTTTTTTACGACCGGAAGAATGTTTGCAATTAACATATCTAACAATATTCGCAAATTTTGGGCTTTCACTTTTATGTTTTATGCTATCTACAGATTATATATTAAGCTTTATTGCGAATATTCACTTGAGACCATTTTCGATAAACACAAGTGGTAATTCAGTCTCCTTTTTGTTCTTTTACAAAATTTAATTTAAATATCCATGTTGCATTGCGCCTTTTTCATTTCTCACTGAGCAATGGACGGAATTAAGTTAGACTTTGCACGGTTTCCGACTGCACACAGGACACTACTGCAAACCTCCCTGACTGCAGTGCCTTTTTTTTTCTCTTTGCAGTATTATTTCCACAAGTTTGGTCTTGATTTCCGATGTTTGCGATTTCCTGGAGTTATCTCGGCTGATACGGCGCCCGGAGGCGGAACAACAGGTACAGTATTATTCAAATTGCTGACAAAGTAGCTGTTGTATTATTTTAGCCTTGCACACACATGTATATGTATGTTTGTTTGTATGTTTATATATATATATATATATATATATATATATATATATATATATATATATATATATATATATATATATATATATATATATATATATATATATATGTATGTATATGTATTTATATATGTGTATATTTATACCTATATTTATACATATATATATATTACTAGCATTAATGCCCGGCGTTGCCCGGGTAGATATAGAGATATAAAATTTTTCATGCATTCCATCAAAAAAATACTGGGCTGCACCCCCGCTCTTCATGTTCATCTGGCCAGTTGTGTTTATTTGAGGAGCCAGGGCCAAAGGTCATTCCCAACTCTCTTCCTCCCGCGCAATGGAATTTGACCCCCCCCCCGTCACCCCTCAAACCATCTCTCTTAACGCAGCTGGTTGTGGTGAAGGGGCTCCACGGGTGGTCGCGCACCTCTTAGAGGCACAAAAATCGTTAAAAAATTAATTTTAAAAAAACTAATTGAGCCCCAAATTTCGTTTTTCCTGATTTAAGTTTCTCGGGTCCTAAACATTAACTGGGCCGAATTTGGTCCCGGTGGGTGAAACAGTCTATGATTCTATAGCGGACAAACAAACAGACGAGCTCTTTTATATATATATATATACATATATATATATATATATATATATATATATATATATATATGTGTGTGTGTGTAATATATATAATATATGTATTTATATATGTGTATAGGGACGCGGTGGCCCAGTTGGCAAAGGCAGCGAGCGGTCCAGTGATCTGAACGTCTCACGTTCGATGCCGGTCGCTGACAAATCCACCGCCACCGCAATGGCGGCTGGTACACGAAAAATCTGTCGTGGCTGTAATGTCCTCCAAGTTCTTAAAATTTACCTCTGGAGGTGCGGGATCAAGTGTACCGGTCTCGCCACTTGACTCGGTTCAGAATTACGGGACCGGTCTTTTAGCCAAGTCGGACTCCGACCCTTGTGGGGCTATTCAAAACCGTAGCCGCTCCATTCTGCCCAGTAGCCTTTATGGACTTGATCTGATATACTGTCGGTCAAGGGGTATAAGTCGCAATAACAACACAACATATATTTTTATATTTACACACACACACACACACACATATATATATATATATATATGTGTGTGTGTGTGTGTGTGTGTATTTATACACATATATTGACGTGAAGTCGTAAATATAAAGTTCTTCAAATGGTATACTTGACTTTGGCAAAGGTTCCACATGCTGAAACTCCGCGAATATAGACGGTTTAGATATCGAAGGCATTGTCAAAAGTCTTTGAGGTAATACTTTTCGTGTTTGATTATTATCATGTTCCGTAAAATAAGCAAAGTGCTTACATGGTTACATTTTAATTATTTGAAGATTTTGAAGTATTGGCGGGATCCTAGTCTTTTCTCTGGCCGGTTAATAAACATCATCTTATGCAATGAATCAAAACATGAAGTTTCTAAGTCCATAAATTAAATTTAGTCATATATATATATATATATATATATAACTTAAGCAAAAATACCCCAAAAAGAGGTAACATAGATAATCTTTCGAAGAACAAAAATTTTGAATGAGTTTTACAGCGTATCAATTAAAATAAACGATTTTATGCGCGTAAAATAAACGTTGTAGGCACATAAGCATGAGGTTTAGATAAACCTGACAGCGTTATCAGAATCTCCGGCGCTGAAAATCACGCAGACCTTTTTACTGCACTCAAGCAAAATTAAGTTGTAGTTAAGACTAAATAATCGATAATATAAAGGATTGTGCGGCATAAGTTTAATTAAGCATAAGCATAAGGAATCGCAAAATATCATACACGGGCTCTATTATAACAAAATGCATAACTTTTTGGTGGTACTGATTAAATAAAATTTTGTTAGCAAGACTCTTTTGTTTCGACTCGTTGCATTAGAGGTCTCTCATTAATCTTCTCTCTTTCAGAGAGACATTTTACTAAATTTTAATTAATTGTTTATTATATCTCTCACACAGGCTCCTTACCCAAATGTGCATTATATGTACGTGCATTATTTTGCAACTCTACCACCGCATTTATTAATGACAGTGTGTAGGTGTGGATGTTTTAAATATATATGGAGATGAACCCTTAACCTCAACTCTATCTGTGATTTAAAAGGCGTTAGATTTATTATATAATAACGGAATAGTTTTATATAAGTGAAATAATATTTGAACGGCCCTAAAAGTTGTCTTTTTTCTCTTACATTAGCTCTATCTATGGTTTAAAAGGCATTAGATTTATTATATAGTAACGGAATAGTTTATATAAGTGAAATAATATTTGAACAAATGAAAGAAGTGGAATTTTAGTCATTATCGCATCCTTAATAAAAGGCCCCAAACATTGTCCTTTTTCCCTTACATTAGTTCTATCTATGGTTTAAAAGGCATTAGATTTATTATATAATAACGGAATAGTTTATATAAGTGAAATAATATTTGAACGGTCCCAAACATTGTTTTTTTTCTCATACATGGTAAGAGAAAGATTCTGGAGCTTAGAAAGTTTGGCTTTCTGTTCCCCAGAATCCCTGACTACAGCGGTTTTCCTGTTTTTGAGAGAAGGAATTCCGTTTTTGAAGGGAGATAAAAGTTAACAATGAAAATTTGCAGGCGGCAGATTTTAGGCTCAGGGTGGAATAAGGGTGATTCCCCCCCCCCTCTCCCTCAGGAAAACACACACACACCATGGATGCGTCTCTGTTTTGTGCTAACCTGCCTTTCCTTAGATTAGCAGTCTTACGTCTGCAATACTGCTTTGAAATAATTGAAATTTGCTTAATAAGATTATAAGAACAAGTTCCAAAATTTGATCCAACGTTCAGAGAACAGCACTGCTAAAAGTCTCATCAAATATTGCTGACTGTAGATCAAGTAGCTGTCTGGGTAATTTAAGTGAAATGTAAATTATTCATCAAAAAAAGTAAAGGATTAAATCCCAGGAAGAAGGCACTGACGGTCGAAAAAATAATAGAAATCTGCAATTAGCACTCCACACAGCATAAATGCAAAATTCTGCAGCAGTAATACAATAAAAATATAAAAAAAAACCAAAAATATATCGAGGTAATTGACCGGTCTCTTAATCAGGAGGCCTAACAGTTACCCCAAAGGGGAACTTTCTGAATAGGATATAGGACTAGCCAAAAAAACATCCGAAGTCCCTTAGATCCCCACATTTAAAAACAGAAAGTCCAAATTATTAGAAATTACACCATAACATTACACAAAAGAATAGAAGAGAAATTCATGGGTAAACTCACCCCCGATAATTTGATAAGTGGCTGTTGAAACGAAGAACCAGCTATTTATCCTTAAAAGTTGCAGAACCGCAGTAGAACTGCCATAGGCGTAGCGTCGGGGGAGCACGGCGGGGCACGTGCCCCCCAACTTAACTTGAAATAAATTAAAATGTTAATAGAAGTTCAGTTAAAATCGGAAAATTGTAGAAAACTTTTAAGAAAGTTGGTTTTTTTCCGCCTTTTTCAAACTTTAAGATTCCGATTATGTCTTTTGCCTTAACATGGTTTTTAACAATGATATGGCCCATAACAAAAATTCGATTCTGTATTTTTTTTTCTCATTTTATTTGTATTATATTTATTTTTCTCATTGTATAACTTTTGAATACTACTCAAACATCAATTCTATTGTTATTTAATTTAAAAAAGTCATAATATTTTATATTTTAAAGAACTTCCGGATTACAGTGCGCTGAGGAGGGCACTAACTGAATTCAATTCGTGCCCCCCCCCCCCATAAAAAAAAGTTAGAAGCACGCTACGCCTATGAGAACTACAGCGCCACTTACCTAATTGTCTATGTAACAAATAGAACAGCACAGCAAAGTGTTAAATCCAGCTGCAGTGACCCGACTGTTCTCAAATGATAACCTCGCTTTCTTATAAGAACATATAACTCAGTTGTTATTCATTTATCTCTATTTATTTATTTGTTATCTTCCAAAAGCCCCCCATCCAACAATGTTTTTATTTCTCCAGATTACGCAGTTCACATATTCCACCAAGCTCTGAGAACGGGCAAGTTTGAGTGCAACTTGCACAAAGACACCAAGCTGCCGATGATGTACATCGAGGACTGTTTGCGGTCCCTGATCGAGCTTATGGAAGCACCCCACAGCAGTCTGAAACTGAGGACGTACAACGTGACTGCGATGAGCTTTACGCCGGAGGACCTGGTAGAAAAAGTAAAGAAATATATTCCTCATCTGGAGGTGGTGTACAGACCGGATCATCGTCAAAAGATTGGTAAGAGGGATTCTCTCTACGTATATTTCCACATTAGTTGCACTATAGCCCGTGAAAAGTAGCTACAATCTGAGAAAAAAATATATCTCCTTGCTAATACTTGTTGTACACCCTGCTTTTATCTTCAGCTTACTTTGGCAACTTTGTACCGCTATTGTTATTCTTTCTAATTTTTCCTCTGTTTAGGTCAAATGCATCTCTCTCTCTCTTTATATATATATAGTATATATATATATATATATATATATATATATATATATATATATATATATATATATATATAGTATATATATATATATACTAGCTGTACCCGTCCCGGCTTTGCTTGGGTAGTGTAATTACCAATTTTTTAGTAGCCTTAACCCTTTGTTAATGGGCGTCGCTGTCATCCTTTTCCTCACCACGATACATTATTTTACCCATATAAATTTAATCCTTTCTGGCACATTTTGGCAAAATTTTTGACATAGGATTACTAATCGAATATCACTGCAATAGTAATCGATTTCCTTGAAAGCGAATATATCACATCCTCCACATGCTGAAATTCTTTGAAATCTTCATAGATTTTTTCCACAAATACACCACAAATTATATGATATTAACTAAGTGCTGGCCAAAAAAATTACGGCATTACTAAATGTGATTTTTTAATCGATTATCACTGCAATAGTAATCGATTTCCTTTAACCACCGAATCCCTCATAGAAAACAAACGCCCCAACACATCACGTGCATGACGCCGAAAAACTGGTTTTTCTCCTATTTTACCTTCGTCTGGAAATGAAGAACGAAATCTCCAAAATGAGATTTCTCGCAAGAGTTTCCGAATCATAAAATAAATTATTAAAAAATAACTACAATTTGTAAATTAATTTTGGTTCTGGCTTTCGAAACTGTGATGTCTAGGGTCTCTGAGATAAAAATTTCGTAAAAATGTAACGACATTTACGTATCGATTCGACAATTTGGAAAAAAGGGTCACGGACAAAATCGCGTTTTTCTCCGAAAAACGGGTGCGTACAGGCGATCGAAAAAAAATCACAATTAATCGATAAATTAAGACAGACAATTTTAATTGTGATTTCCGTATAGTGTCATCTTTCCCGTATAGGCTCGTCCGAAAAAAAAAATTCTTGGACTGATACGTTAGGATTTACGGGGCTTTTACTCGTCCGGGAGCTCCAAATCGCGACTAAATATTTAATTACGGAAAATCTAATTAAAAAATCGAAAAAAGGGCTTCGAGGTGCATAATGAGACCTCGGGAGGCATCTTCGTGTCGAATCTCAAGACTGTCCGACCTACCGTCTTTGCGCTGCGCCGCGAGCAGACAAAAACTCGGTCACACACACACAGACTTTGCCTTTTATATATAAAGATATATATATATATATATATATAAACATATGTTACCGCTAAACTGCAGAAATCAGTTAATGTGCATATTACTTAGCTAATCTGCAGATTAACTGATTTGCCCCGTTAAAGCGCAGAAAATTGTTTCATTTCTCAAATTACCTAGGTAATCTGCAAATTACCTAGATAATCTGCATGTTACCTACAAGGCACTCGTTAAAGTGAAAATAAGATCTTTTTGCTGGAACAATAGCAACGTTTCTGTACGCTTAAATTAACATAATGTTATTTATTTATTTTTCGATTTCTAAAGAATCAAGTTAATACAATCAAACAATCAACAAATAAGTTGACAGAATCAATCATCAATCAATTAAAAAACTATAATACTAAGAATCAAACGGTTAAAAATATTATTACAATTAAGGAAATGAATTTGCAAAACATATGATAAAATTATGCTTACTTATTAGTGCAATCTGAAGATTGGTGGCACTTTAACTACATAGCAATTGATTTTTGCGACAAGCACACCTATTTTGGTATACATTTAGATTTGCAGTGACATTTTCTGAAACCTTGCCCAGTACCAAGTTTATTGCTGTTTGACGTAAAGATATTTCTACAGCAGGGACATATTTCATTAAAAATCTCTCTTTGCAAACACTGAATTCAGATCTTGCATACAATTGTTTTAAAATACCCGTGTAAGTACCAAGTTTATAAAATCCATTCTCTGTTTTACTAAGAACCACTGCTAAAATCGAACGGGCATCAGTTTTTGCTCTGTCTACTTCGGGTACTTTAATTCTCACAGTGACAACTTCATCGACATTTGGGTGATTTGCATTAGAAACTGCTGACATTTTCTTTGCTTGCTATTCTAAAACTTTCTTGGCTTCATCACGCTATTTTCTGATCCATATTCTTTTTACAGATGGAAAGGAAATGAGAGAAACAAAGTTTTGGACTTTAACGATTCAGAAGCCATTAATGTAGACATTACCTAGGTAAAATGCGGAAAACTCTTGAGTCCGCACTTTAACGGAGCAAATCAGTTAATCTGCAGATTAGCTAGGTAATTCTTAATTGTAGTGCACATTAACGGCTTTCAAGCTTTAGCGGTAACATGTATATAATATCTGCTACAAGAAAATTACAAGGAAAGTTCGGCATAACCCATCATTCACATCGATAAGCACAGCCCACCATTCATCCCGCGCTCGAACTTCGGGTTTGAACCACACCCGTGTAGACAGTTACAGTTCATGCATACACGTTTTTTTAATTCTTTTAAGCTAATTTTATGCTTTTTGTATTCACTACAATTAAGACTTACTCATCCAATGTATCGAAGCATCGTATAAGTAAGAGACTGATTATTCATCATTATTCTTTTTACAATTGTAAAATGTTTACGAATAAATAAACAATCTTCTAGGATTATTAGATTGAAACACGTAAATAAATTATAAGAGCTAATGAACTATAACTATGGGGATAGTTTTATCAGTCACATAATTAGTATCTTTATCTATATATATAAAATAGTTCCGTAACTGACTGACTGACAGATAACGCACAGACCAAACCGCTGGATCTAAAGGGCTGAAATAAGCAACGATAAGTAATCCTACGTTAATAACCCGCGGTAGTTTCGTTAGAAAGACTACCTGAATTTTTTTTTATATTATGAAAGAAGACTTCAAATTAGGGTGCGTCTAATGGTCCGAAGGTAATATTAAAACAAAATGAATATTTTATTATTATATGTTTTATACATTTTATATATATTATTTACTATAATCATTATAAATATTTTTCATCTTTATTAAGTAAGAAATTGAAAATATCTTTATATACCTAGCAAAATACAAAATACTGTTTTCTAAAAATCCTCTCATAATTTTGATGTGCGTCTTATGGTCCTAATAATACGGTAATCTTTGATGATTATGTCGGCACTGTTGTTAAAAAAAATATTAACATTAAAATCAAGTGTTTCTACATTTGGTTTCCTTTCATGTTTCGTACCACTGTTTCAGTTTTTTCTATATTTATTTCTACATAATAATTATTGATGAATTATTACTTGCTTGAAAGATTAACCCAAACTCCTATTTTCCAAATCAGCTGATTCCTGGCCTCAGATGTTCGACGATTCGAACGCCCGAAGAGACTGGGGATGGAAGCATGAATACGGTTTTGACGAGCTTATCGAAGCTATGTTCACTGCTCTGAAGCCGCATTACACATCTTAGTCCTCACAGATCTGGATGATTACTCGTACATTCCATGACACTCTCTTCGGAAAGGTGATATTGTGTTTCATGTTATTTTTGCATACGTTTGTTCTATAACTATTTGAATTTAATTGTAATTCGTGACGGAGTTAAAAAAAAAGTAATATAAAGTAATTAACAGTTGAGACAAATGTTGAATTCAGCGGAGTTTTTAACATATGAAATAAAGAGAAAATTTCAACATATCTTAATTTAACTAGTTACATTTTTGCCCAGTGATTTCAGTTGTCAGGAGTCACGAGCACCAGGCCCTGATTTTCCATTAGGCCCAGTAGGCCCGGGCCTAGGGGCCCCCGAAAATTAGGGGCCCCCTAAAGATTTTTATTTTAAAAGAAAAAATTCCCAATTCAATTTTTTTTTAATTTTACCTTTTTTAATAGCAATTTTTTTTTTATATCCTTTCAAATTCGATTGATAAGTTCATCATATGTATATTATAGTGTATATAAGGGATTAAGTTTTTCTGGTTGCATTGTATTGGTGTTTTAATGATGAAGTTAATATGGTGTATTGCTTTTTGTTATTTGATAATGTTCTAGGCTTCTACACTTCAAATAGCCAATTCTTGGTAAAATGGTACTTTCACAATGATTCATGATTTTTTTTTTGTGTGTGTCAATTTTGGAAAATTTACGCCCACATCAAAGTTAGGGGGGCCCCCATCCTGAGTTTGTGCCTATAGTCAAGAATTTTCTAAATCGGGCCCTGATGAGCACGCAAATTTCTCATCGGTTCTAGAAACAAAATGTCAAACATCAAAACATGTCAAACTCTGAGTAATTTATTAAGTCGAACTTTTTTTATTATTATTATTTTTTTTACTTCTGAGTCACCTTATAATCTTAAAACCCGTAAATACATTCTAAAAATACGTATTTACTTTTGCAGTTTTTAGGAGCTTTTAACGTATGAGTTATAGAGAAATTGCAAGGAAATTTGTTCCTTTTCTTTATTTGAACATAAACATTTTTTTTTTACCATTGGTTCTTTCTTTTTTTTAAATTTCTCTACCAAGAGCATTATCCTACAACCGTAAAAACTGTAAATGCTTCCTAAAAGTATGAATTAAAGAGAATTAAATTGGGAAACTTGTGACATATCTTAAGGCTGCTGTGTACTAACCCTATTGGATTCGCTCACCTCAGTGTTAACCTATGGAGAAAATTTGTTCAAGGATTGCCGACTTGGATTTTTAAAAAAAATGTTTTTTTTTTAATTGTACTCCGTAATAGAGAAAGAAATTTTACACCTAAGAGTATTTTTACTTTATAAAAAAATGCAAAACAGATTTTATCAAAACAGATTTTTTGCTAAAACAGATCTTTGTGAGTGTGGCAATATACAAACTATAAAGCACTGTATATACAATTGTAACAAATGGGCTGAAGCACGAAAAAACTTACCTTTCGGCTTTGAAGATTGGGCCCCTAGTAAATGATTTACGGATTATTATTGTAGAAGGTATATCAAGAATATTATGCAGGAACTTATGAATATACACTTCCCCCTACAAGGGGAAGGTGGGTAGCCCCTCAGATTGAAAATAAAAAGACACGTAAACGAATTGCAAGGAGAAAAACTTCGGGATCCGGCTGGGCTGGATTGCCGTCGGGATGATTAGTTTTATTATTGAAGGGCCGAATAACCTTCGGGTGTGGACGGCGGCGATATTACTTATAAAAAAATGCAAATAATATTTTAAAATTTAAATTATTCGGCGGGGGGGGGGGGGAGAATCTGGTATAGTGTCTTTTAAACGTTCGTAAATTTCTTTGGTGGACGAAATTTATAAAATGAATCTTGTTACAAGGGGCAGAATTGTTCAGGCTATCTGAAAATACCATTTTTATTGGATTATCAGCATTTATGTAGCTGTAAATAGTAGACACATTTTCTCTATAGGTTGACACTGAGGGGAGCAAGTCCATTAGGGTTAGTACACATCAGCTTTGAATTAACTAGCTACATTTTCACCAGCGATTTCCAGTTGATAGGGAGAACAATTGCAAATATGTGATGAGCATGCAAATTTCTCACCGGTTTTAGGGGGGGGGGAATAAAATATCAAAACAATATATCAGATGCTGAGAAACTTATAGAGCCGAACGCTTTAATTTAATTTTTTTTACTCCTGCATCAAGAGTCGTCGTTTAATCCTTAAATCTGTAAATACATCCTCAAAATACGATATTGCTTTTACGGTTCTTATGAGACGGGGAGTTTTTAAAGTAAAAATAATTTCAAGATAAAAAGAACTTTTTATATACCATGTTTAAATTTTCTGTTGAATCATATAAACTTCACAATTCTATGTATTAATAAATACTTTTTTAAAATTTTTTTGATGAATCATCCCATCAAATTGAAAGAAAATGAAGTTAATTGGAAGTTAACTTGCGTTTAACTTCTCGTTCCCGTCCCGGCCGATAGATGACTGCACCAGTCTACAAAACAAAATTAACTGAAAAAGAATTCAAATCTGCTTAAAGATAGCTAAAAGTGTTAAAATAATGCATTGTCATCGTGTTCTGAGCTATTCTAAAAGTTTCAAATGTCTAGCTGGTCGGGGAGTTAGTTAAAAATCGATTGCAAGATTTGTACCGGACAAACACACACACACACAAACAAACAAACAAACAAACAAGGAAGCGAGTTATGAAAACATGGTAATAATTATATTGTCAGGAATATTCAGCCCTTAAACTTATCACTGGTTTTAAGAACAAATAGTAAAATTCCCGAAGCTGCTTTTTTTTTTTTTTTTGGGGGGGGGGGGGGGAGAGAGCCAAGAGAATTATCCTACAGCCATAAAACCTATAAATACTTCGTCAAAATGCGGAAGCATTTTTTGCGGTTTTTACGCGGAGTTTTCAAACTCCTGCATCCAACATTATTGTAACTTGTTTTCCTGCTGATGTTTTTTTATATTAAGAAAAAAAATTAATATGCTGGAATAGTTTGTTAGTGAAAACAATTCCAGGGCTCTTCAAGAATTATTCCACAGCTTCAAAATTAAGGAGAAAAAAATGCATGGTAGTAAAGTAAAGGGTTTCAGTTACACGTTTGTGCTGTAACGAGCTAAAATTCATAAATCCGTACTTCATACATCTATGGAATATTGTAAACTGATATAATGGATAACGAAATTCGTAAAAAAAAGAGAGTTCTATCAACCATGAGATAGTTGATAGAATATAGGCCTCAAAGTTAGGAGACTCGTGTTAAATTCCTGGTTGAGGTACAATCTCGTTACAGTGGTGCCGGACCGTTAAAAAGAACGATAATAGATCGTTTGGAAGTATATGACATATATTTATTAGGAAAATGAAAATTCACTATCACCAGAAAAAAAAATAGATAGATGAATATAGAAAAGTATGTTCAGGCCGACGTCCTGTATCCGTGGCCTCATAATGTAGGGGGAAATATGTGATGGTTCGAGCCAGGATAGTTATGTTGGCAGAATACCGGCCTCCAATTTAGGAGACCGGGGTTCAACTCCATCTTGGCAGACGGTTTTCACACCATTATTGACACTGTCTGTCATTTGAGATAGTCGTACATATGTTTGTGTCCCGCTTAGTAACTTTAATCAGTCAGAGGTTTCATAAACAATGCATTAGCAGTTAATTTTTCTCCCTAAGGAATAACATCAGTTGTCCATGCGAGTTTTCGATGACCTTACTATGGAAAAAATTTTTCCCATTGGTAATTTTATACTTTTTTAAATGCATTTTGTTTAAATTCAGGTTTTTTAATTATTTTTTTAATCATCTGAAAATAGATCGTTAAGTGCGGAAGATGTGATTTTGTTTCTGTTAATTTCCTGTAAAGATTTATATCTTCTAAAATATGATTTTAGTTTTGCGGATACAAATAACAGTAATTTATTGCCCTTTAAAAATCAATAACTTATGTTTTCAAAATTTGAAAAACTATACGCTATTTATTAAAATCTTATTATGTAATAATGAAATTATTTAAGTAATAGTAGTCTATGTAATAGTAGTTATGTAATAGTAATCTTATTTATGTAATAATGAAAAGAATACAAAAATATATACTTGTCAATGCGCCAGAAAAATACAAAGAACAAACTCCACCCCCCACCCCACCCCCGTACTGTAACATAGGGATTACAATCTTGAGGATCAACTGAAAGGGAAAACACGGATAGTACGAATATGGACCTGTATACAGTACAGGTACAAAACTTGTCCAGGGGTTTTGAATGGACTATAAACCAGTGCTTTAAATATGGTTTAATTAAAATAATAATAAACCGTACATAGATGTCCTATTTTCTTCACCGGAAAATTTTTATTATATTCTATTTACGAGTCGAGTTTGCATTCCTTTGCACATTTTTAAAAATTTTATATCTATTATTTTTTCTTTCAATCCACGAATCAGATTTATCGCCAGCGCAATGGTTCCCAACTGGTTGTTACGCGAGAGCATTTGAGGTGGTACGCAGAAGGGTTCTAAAATGTTTAACTCCATTTGTAACAACGTATTTATGCGAACGTGAGTTTTCAGAGCTATTGGTTGTGAGCATGAAGCTAGAGAAGGAGGGGAAGCTCAGTGTTAAAAATGTGTCTCACATTTCGTAGCCGCCAATAGATGGCGCGCACGCAAAGCTTGGGGTTTTGACACGGAAACCATAGTATGGATTTTTCGTATTTTTCAAGAGAAAACATGTTGTTTTTTTAAGTGCGTATTTAATATGAATTCATTTATTCAACTTAGCAATATCTAATATATATATATATATATATATATATATATATATATATATATATATATATATATATATATTTATTTATATCTGTAGCTTCATGGTTGTGAGAAACGAGTACAGAAATAGACTGAGAGTGGGAAATGACGATAAGCACTATTGAACATGACAAAGAAGCTCTAATTAGAAATAAGCTTAAGCAACAGCAAGTTTCTCATTAAGCCTCCCGAAAAAGACATTTTAGTGTTGGGATATTGCATTTGCCATTTTTAACGTAGGATTACGTTCCTCCATAACGGTCCTGCGGAAAGGAAAATTTCAGACGCTAAAACCGTCCGTCCATTCGTCCTCGCGAGTTATAATTATGACAGCGCTCCAAACCCAGTCTATCGCTTCGACAAGTTAAATAGAAAAGTACCAAGATGCGTCAAAATTTTGATATGCATGTATCTATCTATCTATATATATATATATATATATATAAAGCAGTTCCGTAACTGACTGGCTCACTGACTGACATACAACACACAGACCAAACCGCTGGACCTAAAGGGCTGAAATTTTGCATAGCGATTCTTCTTATAGTGTAGGAGTGCACTAACAAAGATTTTTGAAAAATTCTTCTTAGATTTTTTTAATTAAATTTTTAAGCTGTTTATGTAACTTTTTTTAAGTTTGCATTTAAAATAATAATTTGAGGGTTATAAAATTTATATCACAAGAAAGATCATAAAAATTTCCTTTAAAATAAAATTTTTTCGAATCTTTACCTCCATTTTCTGATTTTTGGTGAATTTTTAAAGATTAATTTTTGGAATTTATTAAATGCTGATCACGTGATTTCTTTTTCTGGTAGTTTAAATAAATTTATCGTCACGTGCATAACAACTAAATAGACAATTTTTTTTTCTTGCTAATGCGGCAGACGATTGGACATTATCCAGAAAAATATTAAAATACAATAAAAGGTATTATGTTCCTCAAACTGTACTATATTAACTCTACTATATTCTTTAGTATGTTCTATTAGATTAAATTTGAATATTTTCTTCTACATTATTTTGTCTATGAAGATATCCCTTACGATTTTTTATAAATATATTTTTTGTTTTTTTTTACATCAATTGCATACATTGATCGTTGTTTTTATTATAAATATATATATTTTTATTTTTTATTTTTTTGCATTAATTGCATACATTGACCATTGTATTTAATTTGAATGTACTCCGTAGCGAAGTGCGAGTTTTCAGCTAGTATACTATATAAATATATATATTTTTATTTTTTATTTTTTTGCATTAATTGCATACATTGACCATTGTATTTAATTTGAATGTACTCCGTAGCGAAGTGCGAGTTTTCAGCTAGTATACTATATATATATATACGTACATATATATAGGTACATATATACATACAAAAGAGGTAAGCAACGATAAGTAATCTTGCGTTGATAACCCGCGGTAGTTTCGTTAGAAGAGAGTACCTGAATTTTTTTTTTAATAACATTTACGGCTTCGTCTAGTTTTATGGATTTATTCTCAGTATTTTGTTTTATTTATACTGAAATACATTTTATAAAATTATTCATAGTATGTGTACAGAATTTATTTGAACCCCCTCGAAAAGTTATAACATAACCAGTGGTACGAAATGACCCTACAAAGTTCTCAGGTTCAAAGTACTCGAGTATAAAAAGATTGGAAATCACAGCGGTTAATCGAAAGTTCGATGCAATTCCATAATTTTTTTTGAAACGGTGTTTTCTGCAGTAATTTAAAACTATAATTTACCTGACAGTTTCAATACATATGTGTTTTTCCTTTGATTGTTTAACAGGTGGCGATTTGAAGAAAACCTGGGTGTGAGAATTCAAGACATTCGCATGATCTCTCTCGGAAAAATTCTACTATTCATCCAATTCTGGAACTACTACGGAGAAAAGCTCTTACAAAAACATCTGAAAACTTCCCGATTATATAATTAAACTGCAGTATTGTGAATTTTAAAACACTATTTTATTGTGTAATTACCGTACAGATATTGTTAAACACTGAGCTTATATACAGTTGTAATTCAAGGCGGTATTTCGAGAAATTTTAGAAACATATACGTTATATTTTTAAATATGACACAAAAGTGTATGAACCTCTCTCTACCCCAGCTGACCAAAGGAAAAAGTTGTGATTTATGTGAAATAAAATCATTAAAAAAAATTAATGGTTTGAATGTAATCCTTAACAAACTATTGCACAAGAACAATTGCAAATTTGCGAGGAGGCATAGGCTGAAAACAAATTACAAAAGTTAAATAAAGAATGATAGTTTTTTTACACCTTTTTAAACATGTGCCTAATGTTCTCGATATTTCTCTACCTGTCACATATGATGTATATAGCTTGTTGATTCACCCACGCACACACATAACACAAATTTGTTACAGCTACAATATTTATTTTTTGCTGTGTTATAATTTTGAATTTCTGTCAGTATGTTTCAGAACAAGGGCTCCCAATTGTCTCGTGGAACCCTCGAGTTCTGTCGATAAAATTAGGGGTTCCGTAACAAAATCAGTTTATGAGCTCTAATCAACAGTTTTAAATACACATGAACAATTCTTTAAATGGAGTTTCGAGTATAGTAAACTCTGAAATGATTTTTGTAACCAGAGAATATATTGATTTTGCTACTTACTAGCTTTTCCCTTTAAAAGCGGAAAAGTTTTATTTTCATCTTGCTTTTTTTTAACTTTTTTTCCTGTTCGACATCGCTCACAGTCCAGAGCAGTGGTCTACAACGGTACGCGTACCATCAAACAAACCTACGCGGTGAGACGTCTACGGAAGCGCGAAAAAATTGACATTTCCGTAACGGCGGGGAAATGTACAAATGTCAACTGGGTTTTTTTTTTCGTAACCATTAACACATTAACTTGAATTCGTTAAAACTACGGAGTTTTGAGAGCATTATACAGGTAGTTAAATAACCTTAAAACAATGGATGTGTGCATGCGTGTGTTGGGGCAAGCAAAGAAGACAGAGCATTGGTCTATAACATACATTTATTTAATAAATCACAAAATTCATTTGAAGTGTAATTACTACTAGCACAATATTCCCTTTCATATTAACATTTTACATACGAGGACTCAGAAGCAGAGACAAACTATCTGGTCAAAGTAATAATATTTTATACTATATGGGGAGGCACTTATTACAGCTGAACTATGCAGCGATGAAAGACGGCATCGACGACAGGGGCCCAAAATTACGTCATATACCGGATCATCTTGGCGGGTTACCAGCACTACTCCTAGACTCTGAGGCTCTAGGGGGAAAAAAACAGCCGGAGCAAATTCTGGACCTTTTCTGCTTTTTCTTTCTTATGGTACAACCAGATTCATGCAGAAATTCTGCAGGGCAGTACCCCCGATTTCTGTCATTTCACATTAATCACGGTATTTAGAACCACCCCCATTCCCGCCCCCAAGGTCCCTAGAGTTTCTTTGATCTGGTGTCTTCCCCGACCCCGCTCGACACCATTTGACCCGCTGACCCCCGCCCTTTCTTTGATGCTATGTATCCAGACCACCAGAGGAGGCGATCCACACATATACAGAGTACAGAGTGAACATAAATCACTGGATTCCCCAAGGCACATGCAGAGAACTCTGCTCCAATGTATATGCACCATTACTTGGAGGGGCTGTTTTCCGTTTACGGGGGAGGCCATTCTGGCCCGCCCCCTTTTTTTTTCATTGGACAGTGGGCTGTTTTTCTCTTAGTAGTTCCTGCCCCAGTTGGTTTCTTATTAAGCTATGTCCACACTTTTGCGCTTTCGAGTTCGATTTCACTTTCGACTTGCGGTTTGTCTTTCCTTTCAACTTACGTTTAACCCATGCTTCGCGGCATGCCTCTAGACGCATTCGATTTGTTGTCCACACTTGTTCGACAGTTCATGCCTCACGAGATGGAAGAGTCGGACGGTTACTGCTGCGTTTCTTGTGATTTCGCGGAGTTTATAAGATGATCACTGTTTTTACGTAAAGCAACAAGGAATGTGCAACAAGAATAGACTACAATTTTGGTACGGTGCTCTGTATATAAATATGTATAATCCCTCTACTTGTATATTTATCATTCATATATATATATATATATATATATATATATATATATATATATATATATATATATATATATATATATATATATATATATATATATACTAGCATTATTGCCCGGCGTTGCCCGGGTAGATATATAGATATAAAATATTTCATGCATTCCATCAAAAAAAATACTGGGCTGCACTCCCGCTCTTCATGTTCATCTGGCCAGACAGAATGCGCTTAGCGCGTTTCTACTGAAATGATATACAAACAATAAGAAAGAAAGAAACTTGGAGCCTGCGGACCTTCGTCTGATTTTATTGAGAATTAATAACACCGTGTTGCGTGATTCGCACGCTTGGATTGAATAAGTTTACTGTTAAATTATATTTGTTAGATACTGTTCAATTAGATTTTTTTGAACCACTGTTTAATAAGAAATAAGTTTTATAATTTACATTTGCCTTTATTATTTATTTTTCCCTTAAAAGCGCACTTTTTTCCATTTCAACCAAGAGGTAAAGTGCAAGATGCGTTATCCCCTTTATTTAATCAAAGTAAGGCTTGATTCCCCATGAAGCCTTTTTCCTTAAGCTTGTATGTTTTGTAAGAAATGTTTTGAATCAGATGTATTACCTGTGAGTAATGTTCTCAAAGGCTCGGGTGGTTCTTGAATTGTAGGAATTGTACTTTCTCATTACTGCAACACATAGCAGAGCCAGGAAAGTTGTGTTTATCTGGGGAGCCAGAGCCGAAGGTCATTTCCAACCCTCTTTCTTCCGCGCATTGGAATTTGACCCCCCCCCCCCTTCGTCATCCTCAAACCACCCCTCTTAACGCAGCTGGTTGAAGGGAATCCACAGGGGGTAGACGCACCTCTATCGGGCACAAAACACATTAAAAAATTAATTTAAAAAACTAATTGAGCCCCAAATTTCGTTTTTCCTGATTTAAGTTTCTCGGGTCCAAAACATTAACTGTGCCGAATTTGGTCCCGGTGGGTGAAACAGTCTATGATTCTATAGCGGACAAAAAACAGACAAGCTCTTTTATATATATATATATATATATATATATATATATAATATATATATATATATATATATATATATATATATATATATATATATATATATATATATATATATATATATATATATATATATATATATATATATATATATATATATATATATATATATATATATATATATATATATATCTGTGGGTGTGCACGTGCAGGGGAAAATGATCTAAATGAGAAGACTAAAAAATAAATATAAATTTAAACATAATATTTTTTTATATAATACCTCAGTAATCGATTAGAGATGGTTTTTCTAATACACGTAGGTTCTGCATCAATGTAGTTTGATAGAGAAATTAATAACTGGTGATACGGAATATAGAGAAGACCCCTTTTTTTTATATGCCAAGTTATTAGAAATAGAACTACTATTTATAGCTTTGTTTATGAAGTAATAAAACCAAACAAATACTAAGAATAGAAAACGGTAGAATATTGCTTGTTATTAAAATTCTATCTCTTAAATATATATTGTAAAATTACACTGGTATATTAATTTATTTCTGAATAAAAGGAACATTTATATTACTTTTGAAGTATACAGAATATTCAAGAAAAATCGTTAGCTAATCATACTATATATATATATAGAAAGAGAGAGAGAGAAAGTAATCTCTTAAATTTAAAGTAAAGAATTAAACCGAGACATTTACTTCTTTTCTGAGCAAAGCTGGCCATGAAGAATTACTTTTGAATTTTCATATATAATTAAAAAAAAATTCTACATATGTAAGAAGTTAAGAAGTATATTTTGTTATTAATGAAAACCGTTCATTTTCTTTAACGTGGGGTTAAATGAAGAACACGACGAGAAAACCATGATGGACTAAAAAATGCCTACATTTAAAATGTGTCGATGATATTTAACTTCAAATGAAAATGAGGCATGCAAGATCATACGCATTTGGATGCAAGCAATGCATGACATGGGGGGGAAAATTACGTCACGCAAAACGCGAATTCAGGTTGTAACCTGCTTTTATAATGCTTAAACATCTATTTTTTTTTTCAAAGTGGGTCTTTAATTCCTTTGATAAGCTATGGGGAATTTTTTATTCAGTAATTTTATAATATTCAGTATTTTTATTCAGCATTTTTATTAGCTGATGCTTATTTTTGAAATCTTCTCCCTGTATTTCAAAAAGAAAATTTCAATGATATAGTACAAGTTTTCAAAAAAAATTTTCAATTTGCTTTGTTTAAAAATACATTTAGTTTTTATTTTAAAACAATACACATTAATTATTATTAAATAATTATTTTAAATGTATTAATAATTTTATTTGTGTATGCGGAGTGGTTGACATCCCACAATGCCGGTAAATTTCTGTAATCATCAATAAAATTTAAAATTTCTTCCGAAGACTGCGACATTCTGAACACTGGCTTGAAAACTGTCTTGCAGAATAGAAAAGCGCATGGAATTCCGCAAGAAAATCCACTCGGGTTGGATACGCTTGCGATATCGCATGCTCTATCGAGTCGCATGTGCTGTCCTGGAATTTGCAGGTGGTGACGCATCGCTCTGAGCATGCCTCACATTTCTCCGTGCGACATGTCGAAAGCGAAAGCGAACGCAAAAGTGCGGACATAGCTTTATACTGCTCCTGTCCATAGTCTACGAAGTACCTCCCCACCATAATTTCATTTCAATACCACTTTGACCCTTATCATCTGAAGGTTTTACTGTGGGCCATAAAATAACGACCATCTATCTTGCAATATTTATAGACTCTTTATCGCTATCAATGGCCACACCGACAGCTATTCTATTTCCTCCTGGTGTACAAGCCCCTATTTACCCCTGCCTCTGCAGCCTTTACAATAGATTTGTTCTTGGCCCCACACACCGCGGGGGAATTATACCATTCCGCTTCTACACATTACTCATAGACTTACTTAAGTTAGGTCAAATCATAATTCACGGTCTGTTCACCTTCTCATGTTGCTTTTCCCTACAATGCTTTGCTAATCCCTACAATGGCCCATATATTTACTATCATAATGTATAAACTCGAAATTATAACAACAGTATATCATTTAAAACATTTTGGTGGCACGAAAGTTGACTGTAATTAATAGAAACAAGCTTTCAAGGAGTACACAAGGGAAAAAAAATTTTGAGAACCACTGAAGTAGACATAGCGTTCAGCACATTTTCATTCGTTAAAAGCCAGTCTAAGCTGAGGTGTATATCTGATGTGAATAAATGAAATGTAACAATTTCCTTTCCTTTAAGATAAACATGCCCTTAGACGTTGATATTCTGATTAATTAAGTTTTTCACTGGCTGAAATTTTCAAAATGTAAACTTTATGGTTTCTGAATAAATAAAAATTTTCTTTGGAGGCAACGGGGAAAGTTAACGGTAGTTTATTTTAGGAAATAACCGATAAAATTTTCTTTCTATGAAAATTACACTCTTAGACGAAAAGAAAAAAAAAACGAGGCACCAAGAAGGGGTAATGCAAATTGGACACAAATTGATACGCGTAAAGGTTTCGAATGAAAATGCAAAATTTTCAAGTTTGGCGGCCAATGAATAAACATGTGACGCTGCAGAGCATCTTGACTGCGCAACTGACAGGATATTAAAGAGGAGAAATTTCGATTCCAGGTCATAAATTCTTTGCAAATTTTATTCTGTGTACTCGGGTAGACAGTAACTATGCCTCGCAAACAGGTGCGCGAACAATATGCGCAGATGTCAGCATTTGAGAAAGGACATCTAGTTGGGCTCAAAGAAGCCGGTTTGTCTAACCGGCGAGTCGCTCGACATTTGGATAGGAGCGATGCCACTATAGACTAGGGATGCGACATCGATGTCTATGTTTTCGAAACATCGATGTTCTGATAAAAAATTGAAGTTCTAAACATCGATTTATTGAAGCCGATGTTTTTTAAACATCGATGTTTTGTGCTCGATGTTTTACGTTGTCTCGATTTTTTTTTAATGAAAAAGTACCATAATAAAAAAATTTACCACGTAGCATAATTTTCACACTCAGTAAATGTAAGTCTGAATTCTGGAAAGGACGAATACAAAAGGGGGAACGATTCCTTTGCAAACAGACAAATGGCAATCAACAACCAATGAACCAATCAGAGCACTTGGAATGATCCTGACACTGCAGAACCTTACATCGGTTTTTATTTTATAAATTGTATATACACGAGAGCAGCCATTTAAGGTTTTCTTTTGTTCTGGTTTTATATAAGGTGACGTTAATATTATTAGTAAGATGCCTCTCAAAAGTACCGTTTGGAAATATTTTCGCAAAACCTCAGACAAATTGGCAAAATGCAGTATTTGCCTCAAGTCATTCAAAACTTCTCGGAATACCACGAATTTATCTGGACATTTGAAGGCAAAACATGGCGATATTTACAACGAGAATTTTGAGTCATTAATGTAGCCCAAGGCAAAAGCAACCAAGTTTTTGTCATTTGTGTCCGCCCAATCGGAGAGTAAAATTAAATCCCCCCTCCCCCCACGACTAACAGCAGTAACATTAATGTTAGAGGTTACTAAACCAGTTATAAAAATTGGATGTTCTAAAACATCGATGTTTTTAAACATCGATGGTTTGGGGGCGATGTTTTAGTAGCATCGATGTTTTAATATTGAATATCGATGTTTCAAAACTTCGATGTTTTGTTATCGATGTTGCATCCCTACTATAGACGTGTTGGCAGGAATGGGTGAACCATGGCCGACCACAGCGTCAAGAAGGAAGCGGTCGGCCTAGAGAAACGACAGAACGTGAGGACCGAGCAATCGTCAGAGCAGCACTCACAGCCCTATATTCATCAGGGGGCGTCCATTAATTACGTGAGATGATTTTTCGACCCCCTCCCCCCCCGGTGAGATATCGTGAGATTTGGCTCGATCCCCCCCCCCCCCCCAATCTCACGTGAGATTTTTCAAAATGCGTATTTTTAGTGTAAATGCGTTAATCTGTGCTTGATTGCGTTGGATTTATTTTAAAAAACATAATTTGCTTAATTATTTTTATTTAAGATTAGTTAAGACTAGTATTTAAGACTACTAAGAACGTAGTCTAGAATCACAGTGAGAAAATCGAACAATAAAATACTTAAATAGGAACTACTAAAATTCGTAAAAGAATATTCATTCTAATTCCGTCCATGATAGATAACGATAAATTGCATAGATAATGATAAATTGCAAGTATGATAAATGCCCATTATTACTCCAAATATGCTGAAGAGTTTGCATGAATCTTTTGTGTATTAATAGCCCGGATTTTAAGTCGGATAGAAACATGAAAATTTAAAATGGGCAAAATTTTCAAAACTATCAACGGTTAATAAAACACTAATAATTTAATTAATGCTCCGAAAGGATGTAGAATGTTGTTTTGTTGAACAGATTTTTACTACAGTTTGAAAATCTAGATGGCAGCACTAAAGTATTATTTACAAATTTGGGGTAGACAATTCTACTCGCGGCCGCTGACATGATTCTTTCTCCAATTTACTTCTCTGTCTCCTTTCAGTTTACAACAGGCCTGGCCAACCCAAATGGTTTCATTGGCCACTTTGATGGCGCGTAACGTAACAGCGGGCCGCACTTTACGTAAACATGCTTTTAAAAAATTTAATACAAATTCAAAATGAATAAAATTTTATTGTTATACTATAATTCAATATAATTAACTCTCGACTCTTAATTAATGAGATGTTTGTTTATCCTTTCTTTCCCTTAATTTTTGTAAATTTTAAATTTATGTTCGACGTTGCACATCTTAGCTGGTTTTGTCAACTGGCATCAGTTAATAATAAAGCACGTAAAGAACTCTGTAATTTTAATTTTCGATAAAAAATGTTTCACAAACATATGTGGATACAAAAGCACTTACAACTCGTTTTGCAAAATATCTTAAGTTGGAATATCTCTCGGATGTACCGTAAGGGCCTGTTCACATAGGAGTCCGGTAGCGGAAGCGCAAAAGGAAAGATGGCGCTGAGACGGAAGTAAACCAATCATAGGCGTTAAAAATTTCGCTGCAAATCGTTTGAAGGTTTGTCATTGGTTAAATTTATTTCAATACTTTAACGCTTCTGCTACCGTACTCCTATGTGAACAGGCCCTAAGATGGGGTTACTTTGTGACGGATTTTAAGTTTTTTCCTGTGTCAAACAATCAGTTTTAAAAGCAGCCCAAAACGAACAATTGCAAAACATTGGTACACCCTTTCCTTACGTAGTAATGTATTGCGCTAACCCGGATCTTTAATTTCCCTTGAGAAATTAAAGTTAAAATGTGTCACAAAGCTGCCCCGCCGAGTGGGGCTACTTTGCGACATCTGGGTTTCTCCTTGAAATCCAAGAGGAAAAATTATTTGATACGAAGTTAGACAGTAAAACGCTTATCAAAAGCTTGATAGACAATTATATACACTTATTACAAATATTGGATAGCTTTATCTATATCGTTGACATCAAAGAGACCTCGGGTGCCCAGGGCAACCATCAGTTCTTGGAGAAAATGAGGAAATTCGTCTTTCGGTACATACTGCTCCTTTGGGGAGTTGTTTTCCAGACGTACATTTCACCAGCCCCGCACCTAAGCAAATTTTAATCCAAACATATCCCATTCGTTAGTACTTCGTTAGTACCGGTTAGTACCGCAAAAATTTTCGTTAGTACCGAATTTGAAATAAATTTATTCCAATTTTTTATTGCGGGGCTGGTGAAATGCGAGCCCCGCACCTACGCAATTCTGGAATTTCACTAGTGCCATTCGTTAGTACTTCGTTAGTACCGGTTAGTACCGCAAAAATTTTCGTTAGTACCGAATTTAAAATAAATTTATTGCAATTTTTTATTGCGGGGCCAGCATTTCACCAGCCCCGCACCTACGCAATTCTGGAATTTCACTAGTGCCATTCGTTAGTACTTCGTTAGTACCGGTTATAACCGCAAAAATTTTCGTTAGTACCACAATTAAAAGTAATTTTATTTTTGGAAGATAAAATTAAATAAATTACTGACTATTGCCAGATGTTTATAGAAGTCGTAAAAATGTTTGATAAAAGTTTGCAGACCATATCTATTATATATGTATTTTAAATGAAGCATTCCGCAAACTTTTTGATCACAAGTAGTATATGTAGTTTACCCTGCAAACCAGTCAAAAAACACACATAAAAACAGATAATGTCGTGTTAAAATGCTCCATTCCGTCATTCCTATCTGATCCAAATGTCTTACCAAAATATTATTTTTAAACTCTTAACATAAAATTGAGAAATAGAAAAATGATGGGTTTTATTATAAAATGAAATTTTTTATTAAATCAACATTTTATAGTGTAATGTTTATTAAATGCCCATTTAAATAACTTTTAAAAGAGTTGTGCATTCCCAAAAGCTTTTTAAGTTCAAATTATATATATATATATCTATATATATATATATATATATATATATATATATATATATATATATATATATATATATATATATATATATATATATATATATATATATATATATATATATATATATATATATATATATATATATATATATATATATATATATATATATATATATATATATATATATATATATATATATATATATATATATATATATATATATATATATATATATATATATATATATATATATATATATATATATATATATATATATATATATATATATATATATATATATATATATATATATATATATATATATATATATATATATATTATATATATATATATATATATATATATATATATATATATATATATATATATATATATATATATATATATATATATATATATATATATATATATATATATATATATATATATATATATATATATATATATATATATTATATATATATATATATATATATATATATATATATATATATATATATATATATATATATATATATATATATATATATATATATATATATATATATATATATATATATATATATATATACACAGTCAAACCTCGCTAACTCGAACCTCGATTTCGCGAATTTTTCGATATCTCGAAGAAAAAAAAATTCCCTTCAAATTTCCTATGCACTCAATGTTAAATAAACCTTGATTTGACGAATTTTTTCGGCTCATCCCTCGATAACTTGAATTTTTTTCCATAAATGGAGAAGAAAATATTTTCTAAAGACAAAAAAATAATATAAAAAAAATAGAAATTTCTAAAAAATAGAAAAGCTATTCAAAAATTACAGTGGTAAAACTCTGCATAAACTTTAAAATGAAGGGATATAAGGACGGAAGATAACACAATGAAATCACAACTTCTCTTGACCCCCCCAAGATGGGAGTTAAAAATCCTGTTTATTGTTTCCTTGTCTCTTTTCAGTCAGTTGCTGTGCATATGCAGTGACCATCCATCCTTTCTTTTATTTTTTGTCCTTTTATTCTCCAGGGTTACTTTCTAGAGGGGTTGGGGTGGTTTTGAACAAAACAGGAAATGAAGGCATGAACAAAAATCAAGAGGTGGGTGGCTTCCAAGAAAAATGTGGAATTTCTTATCATTACAACAAGGAGTGAAAGAAAAAACTACACTTGTGAATGCATGCCTGTGCTGTCTCGCATTCAAGCTAGTGCCGCTCCTGAAAAGGCTGAAAAGTTTTCTTTCGGTTTATCTTGGTTATTGCAGAAAAAAATTAGAAATCGTTCGAAAACAACATTTGGAGAAGGTGAGATCTTCTGCGAGTCATCTGTACAAAATGTCTAACAAACGAAAATTGAATACGCTTACTATTGAAATAAAGAAGCAAATTATCGAAGAAGTTGAAAAAAGTTCGAAAAAGAAAAAGGAAATTGCTAAGGAGTTTGGGATTCCAGGCAGCACATTATCAACAATTTTAAAGAATAAAGCAATTATCCTAGAAAAATTCGATGACGGCGTAGGCAAGCGAAAGAAGCTCAAAACTAGTGAATTTCCTGATATGGAGAAGTGCCTAATGATAGGGATTACGCAATGTAGAACTCAAAACGTCCCCCTAGATGGACTTTTAATCAAAGATAAAGCTGAATTTTTTGCAAAAGAATTAAGTTATTTAAATTTCAAAGGCAGTAATGGTTGGTTCGAAAATTTCAAAAAACGAAACAACATTACATTTTTGAAAATGTGTGGTGAAAGTGCTGACGTAGATGAAGATGTTTGTGTAGAATTTAGAAAGAAAGTAAGCTTGATATTGAAAGATTACGACGAAAAAGATGTGTTCAATGCGGATGAAATTGGACCTTTTTTTAAATGCACTCCAGACAAAACCATGCATATAAAGGGTGAAGCATGTCATGGAGGGAAGAGTAGTAAAGAGCGTTTAACTTTATTTTTTTGCGTGAATATGAATGGAACATAGAAGTTAAAGCCGTTAATGATAGGAAAATAGAAAAAATCAAGGTGTTTCAGCGGGATAAAATCTTTTCCTCTGGATTACGAAGCTAACCGAAAAGCTTGGATGACATCTAACCTTTTTGAAAACTGGCTCAAGAATTTAAATAAAAAAGGGAAAGCAGAAAAGAGGAAAATCGTGCATTTCATTGATAATTGTACGGGGCACAGTACCATGCCTAAAATGGAAAACGTAAGAATTGAATTTCTCCCCCCGAATACTACGTCAAAACTTCAACCACTTGACCAGGGAATCATCCAAAGTTTTAATGTAAAGTATCGTCATCAAGTGGTTAAAAAAATGCTGTCCGAAATGGACGAAGGTGTTTCACCATCTGGTGTAAATATTCTACAAGCTATGCGAATGGCAGACAAAGTTCGGAACATTGTGTCTTCCTCTACGATAATGAATAGCTTTAAAAAGGCTGGATTAATAAAGGACCACGAAAGTTCTCAGATAATCAACATCGATCACCCTGATGACAACTGCGCAGAAAATGATTGGAACCGATTAAGTAGACTCATGCACCTCGATAAAATAGAATTCAATGATTTTGTTGTCGTAGATGATGCAGTAATAGTGTGTGGTCAGTGGGAGGATAATGAAATCATCGGTCAGACGAAAGCTTCTTGTGTATTATCAGAAGAAGAGGAGGAAGAAATCCGCCATTTGCCACCAAATGTGACAAACAAAGAAGCACTATCTGCAGTGGACACTTTGAGGAGATATGTTGAAAGTCAGTCAAACATGTCAGAGGACACTTTTAAAGCCATTGGCCTCTTAGAAAGTGTAATAGATAAACTTTCATACTCTTCTCTGAAGCAAACAACAATTGAATCTTTTTTCAAATAATTTTGTAAATAGTGTTTATTAAAATTAAAAAATGGATTACTTTTTAAAAGGCATGTAAAAAAGCTTTATTCCTCTATTCTACTATTGATAACATGCGATTTTCGATAATTCGAATTTTTGATATTTCGAATTTTTTTGTCTCTCCCTTCAAGTTCGAGATATCGAGGTTTGACTGTATATATATATTATATATATATATATATATATATATATATAATTTTATCGGTAATTTTTGAAAGTCTGTCTAAATTTTACTTTCAAACTTCGAGCAGGGCCGATCGTAGGCTGCGACTAGAGTCTTGTAAAAACTTCTCATCAGACTTTAAGCAAGCCGCGCTTTGAATTTTCGCCATTTCTCAAACGTTATCAGTTGACTGTCTTATCAGGAAAGGGGAAAATGGTTGTAGCATCTTCACCCCCTATGGCGAGAGTCATTAAAATCCACCCAAGGGGGGGGGGGAATTCTCCAACTGTCAACTGTTCTCCGCCCACTACCAGAATAAGAAACAAGGTCCGAACTGCGATTTATTTATTTATTTTTTTTTTTTACATAGCAGCCTTAACTTTCCCCTTTTCTGGAGTTCATATTCCAACGTTACCCATCCCCTCACCCACCGGAAAAGGGGGCCAGTGTTTTCTAGTTGGTCAATGAGAAACGCTGACATAAGACCTCTGCTCCTGCATAGATACAGTTTTCCATACAAGCGCCATCTGTATAAGCAAGCATTAATTCAGGCTCAGAATAGAACACGTTGATAGCTTCGTGGGTCAAAGACTCAAAACCACAACGGTCCACTCTTGGGTCCAAAGAAAAGATTGCTCCATCATCTCTACTATAATCGTGTTGGGAAGTTATGTTCACCTATATGTGTTGAAGAAATTTTTTCTTTTTTATTCACGCTGTATAAATTACCTACTCAACAATGCCAAAAAAAGCTATTGTGGACAAAAGTGACCTTGAAAATGCTTTATTAGCACACAAGGATGATTTAACGGACGTTAAAGGCAATGTGAAACCGCCCTCATGCAGTACTTGGAATGAAATATGTAAATATTTGAACTGTATATATACTCCAAAATACCTCTATGTTTATGTAAAACAAAACAGAGGAAATATTTGGGAAAAATTAGGAATAAAGAAGGTTGTGACAGCTGAATCAGAATTTCCAGACCTTAATGATAGTACTACTATACAAGAAACGGCCGAAAATGAAAGCGACCAATCGAGTGATGTCATGAGCGATATTGATGACGACAAAACACAAAAAATAAATTTCAGTTTAACCTTGTCATCCGAAGAATGGAAACTGATAAAGCCTGTAACTGTACCTTACAGAAGTTCTCAGAATTGTCGAAATTATAAGGCTTTACCACCAAATTTGTGGACATCTATCATAAACGAACATTTCTGGGATGTTACTTGTCTTTCTTGTTGCCTTGCATTCAAGCGCGCTCGAGTAAAACCGAATTCCTTTCCATTTATTCACATTACCGCTAGATGCACGAGTTGCAATTCAAAATTTATTGGGTTCATTGGATCCGACCCCGGGGAAAAGACAAGAGCAATTTTCAAATGTTCCTATGCCGGGAATTTTAGGAACTGCAAAACAACGTCCAAACGTCGAATGGTTGGTACAGCTAAATACTCGGCATATACTGAAGTATGCCAATTGGGTGCGTCTCCTACGCTTTATAGGAACTTAGAAGCCCGAAGACTTATGGAATTTGGAGATCCTGAGCCAGCCCATTTGCCATCGTCAAATGCTCTTCGTATAATGAAGTGTCGTCAGAAGAAATCTGATACAATACACGATGATCCGATTGTTGCTATTAACATAATGATGCATAATCCGAAATATCAAGGTGCCATTAGAGCTTTGGGTTATGAGCCATTTCACGTATTTTACTGGTTGCCATCACAAATACATGTTTATAATAACTATTGTAAAGAGTATCCCTTTTCCAAAATCTGTGTGGATGCCACTGGCAGTGTGGTGAAAAAGATAGCAAGGCCCTTCAATTCTTCATCAGGACATATTTTCCTCTATGAAATAGCCATACATGATGCAATTTCAAAAATGCAATATTCCGTCAGCAACATGCTGTCCGAAGCTCATGACAATAATTCCATATATCACTGGTTAGCCGTTTGGATCAGAAGCGGTGCTGAAACACCAAAAGAAGTCATTTGTGACCATTCAGTCGCATTATTATCAGCTTGTGCTAAAGCATTTACTCAATATTCTAGCTTGGCAGAATATTTAAATGCTTGTGCATATTTGATTTTAAATGGGAAAGACAGTAATGTGAAAGAAGTGCCAAGATGCTTTTTAAGATGCGATGTGGCTCACACCCTAAAGCTTATTTCATCATGGAACTGTTTAAGAGGGAAATGTTTTAGAACGAGAAATTTTTATATTCGGTGTATGGCTCAAATTGTTCTAAGTGACAGTATTAAAGACGTAGAAGAAATTCTTCGAGCCCTCGTAGCAACAGCTCTTAGTGAGACGGATGGTCTGAATATAAAAACTGGTGATCCTACGCATTGCGAAATGTCAAAACTCATGCTAAAGCGACGTATAGCGCAAGGATTCCCTGATGAAAAAGGCCAGATGGAAGAGTGTTTGCTTAGTTTAGTGAAAGAAAGTGTAGAAGAGGAAATAGTCCAAAGAGCAGATCAAGAGGATGATTATACAAAC